>PVIH01000842.1:28474-93072 GCA_004025045.1 Sigmodon hispidus | reverse complement strand
CCATGCCACCTTCCCAGTGCTCTGGGGTCCTGCTTTGTTTCCTCCACTTTAGAGCCGAGTCCTTTAGGAATGTGTGTGCTCTGCTGTCCTTACTTTGTATGTTCTTCCCCCATACAATTTCATGTTCTCTGTGAGATCAGCTAATAACACATACTCATGTCCTACCTGGGTCCCTGCCTTGTCCCTGCAGCCACAGAACACTGGAAGTGTGGCCTTGCAGAACTTCACTGAAGTGACACACGGCTCCCTAGCTTACAGCAGAATGACACATGTTCCTCTCCCAAGGTTCTCCTCACAGAGGTTGCACCTCTCTGGCCACCTTAATTCCTCTTCCGACAGCTCGTCACTCCTATCTGGCTGCTTTTTGTCCCCAAACCTCTTTTGCAGCAACCAGTAGTCCTTTTCTTGTAGAGCCACATACTTCCTCATTCCAGAGCTTCTAAAACATGCTGCCTGATAGAAATGTATGTGATGTTCAGTATTCTAATAGTCAAATAAAAAAAATAAAAAGAAAAATGTGAAAAGTTAGCTATATTTTTTCATCTAAACCAGTATTCTTCAAGTACCCTCATACAACATATAACCCATATGAAATGTTATTGATGAATGTTTTAAATGTGAAGTCTTCAGAACTTCAGTGTGAATCTTATACTTAACAGCTCATCTCAATTTGAACTGCCTACATTTCTTTCTTACAGTAAGTTCTAACAGCCAGGGGCTACTGCATCTGACTTGCAGCTTCAGAATGTACAGCTCAAGAAGGATGGAGGGTGGGTGGTTTCTTGGGTGGGTTTTAGCTGAGAGAGAGGAGGGCAGGGGATAAAGGAAATGTGTGCAGCATCTCCTGACTGCTGACCACCTCACAACCTCTGAGGCGTGCCACTCTAGGCTAGGTCTCTTTCTTCATGACGTCGTGCAGCTTCATGATGGCTGTTCAAATCTATATGACATTTGGTTCAAGCCCATGAATGGAAAAAGGGCTAATGAGTATGGGCTATAGGGAGGCAGGGAGGGAAGCATAGAGATGCTTAGATTTGCATCCGGAAAAGCAATGGCAAGATGGTCTAACTCAGATCTTACCTTACCACTATCTATCTATTCTGTAGCCAGATGTCTTTGATAAATATATACCCAGCTTTCACAACATCTAAAAGCGTTTCTTTTTTCCAGATAAACTCTAACACACCCTTTTTAATGTGCTTGTTACTGTTGTTCTTTTGGCCTAGCTACCTTTCTGGTTTGTTTTAAATACTGTCTCCCGGTCTTCAGTTCTGTGTTTGTTAGTTGTGTGTGCTGATTTGAATGAAAATAACTCATAGGAACTGGCCCTGTTAAGAGGTGTGGCATTGTTGGAGGAAGTGTGTCACTGGGGATGAGTTTGGAGGTTTCAGAAGCTCAATCAGTTTATCTTACTAGTTTATCTGCCTTCAGATCCAGATGTACAACTCTCAGCTTCTCCTCCAGCATGTCTGCCTATGCACTACCATGTCCCACCATGATGATAATGCACTGACCCTCTGAACTGTAAGCCAGCCCCAACTAAATGTTTTCCTTTACAAGAGTTGCTGTGGTCATGGTGTTTGTTCACAACAATAGAAACACTAAGGTAACTGAGACATTGTCTATTGGTATGTGGTAGAATACCCCAATATAGTGACAGTAGCAAGCACTGGTGAACTTACAGTTTTGTAGGTTTACATTAACTGAATGGCTGTTGCTTGATATGCGTGTGTATTCAAGCTACTAGAACAACTATCAAAAACTAGATGGCATAGAAGCAACAACTGCTTCTCACAAGTTTGGAAGCTGAGAAGACAAAGGTCATGGCCTCGGGCTGACTCATAGGTGGCACAGGCTTCAAGTGATGGTCATGGCAAAGAGACTCTTCTAGGCCTCTAGTTAAGGTAATAATGTCACTTGTGAGGGCTTCTACTTCATGACCTATGGCTTTTCCCAAAGTCTTCATGTGCTATAATTTTCCAGACAGGGAGTACAATTTCAACATAGGAATTAGGAGGCAGGGAGTGAATTTTAATTCATAGCAGTCTGTTGGAGAATTATAGTTAAGGTATAAGCCAGGGTTGTAGTCACATAGTTGGCATGTAGATACTGGCTGTTGTCAGGGGACAAAGTGCCTTGCTGTATTGTCTTTGAGATTTTTGTTGTTTTTTGAGATCAGGTCTTTCTGTGTATATCAGCCTGGCTTTCACCTGCCTTAGAAGTCTGTGCCTATGGGAATGTGACATCTATATAAGGGTTTTATAGACAAAACTAATTGTGTGGTGTGTGTGTGTGTGTGTGTGTGTGTGTAAGGGGTTTATTAGAATTACTTAAAACCAATACAGGTAGAGTAGTCCAGCAGAGGTGATTTGCATGCTAGAGATGCTGAGGACTTAATAGCTCTTCAATCCATGAAGCTGAGTGTTTTAACAGTTCTTTTCTGGAAGTAAGTTCTGGAAGATTCCTGGAGTGTCACTGGTCTTCAGTCACATTAGAAGGCCAAGTCACTGAACATGCTGGTGCCAGTCAAAGATGGCAGAGATGGCAGCAGCAAGAGGATGAACAGATCCAAAGGCAGGTGCCGGTTTCCCCTCAGATCTCTCCATCTGTGCTACTAGGTGATGGAAAGGTTATCTCCCCTCAGTCAGTCATTCCTGGGAATGCCCAAGTGTCTCTTAGTTGATTCCTGAGGTAATCAAGGTTAACTTTCACACTTCCCATGGTGTCTTCTCTAAAATGCTGATGGCTTGTCCATACAGTACTGGGACCTTTCCCCAATAAAACGTGATCCAAGACAACAAGACAGGACCCTATATACTTGCTAGTTTCTTTTTACCTAACCCTAGAGTCACATCGTGTCGTCCATAGGATCAAGCTGGTTAGGAGGGAGTTTACACAAGCCATGAGTGACAGAGACAAGTGCTGGGGCCACACTGGAGGCTGTCAACCAGTATACAGTGTACCTATGGGATTTCTGTAAGCTCTAACTTGTGACACTCTTGTCTTTTGACATCCCAATATATATGTTTTTGTTTGGTTTCTCTTCTTGTTTTCCCTTCAGTTTATCATTGGGATTTAATCTGAGCGTCTGCTGATACAAGAAGCCATTTTACCAGCATGATCTCTCTCCCATCACCACCATCCCTTAGAGCACTTACTACATTTTATCACACTTGCTTGTAATTTTCTACCACACTGTAAGTTCATGAGGGCAGAGACCACCTTTCTGGTTCATTGCCCAGCATAACATGAGGGAACACATCACAGAGTCTCAGTAAATAGTTGTTGGAAAGATGAAGGAAGGGACGGATGAATAGGTGGATCATGGGGGAACAGCTGGCCAGCTGTCTTGTCTTTTCTACTAGTGAACATTGCCCTGTTCTTTTTATTTCTGTATCCCCAGAGTATCACCTAGTGCCCTGTGTATAATAAGCTTCCGAAAAATGACCCCTTTTCTTCCCTGTACTTTTTAATGCCATAAATATTTTTAGAAATTCAACATTATGGAGTTAGTGATAAATTTAATGGTAAAAATTTATGTCAACAATTAGTTAACAAGTATTGTTGAAATTTTCTAAATCAACATCATGGTAAGATAAGTAATTTAGGTTTGTGGCATTTTTATTATTTTGAGTGTCCTTTTAGGCTGAGCAAGATATTTCATGAATGACATGAATAAATTTAGCATATTGGTAAATGGTTTTTACTAAGTTTGGGGAGCTTCAGGTTACATAAAAGAAATTTTTTTGCAAATTTTTGTTTTTATTAAAACATGGAATGACTGATAGTAATTTGTCTGTTTCTAGATTTGAAATGTAGGCAAAAATTGTCTTACTATTGTGGCATGATTAATTTATGGCCAGTTTTCCTTGGAGGCAAGTGGAGAGGAGGCTCTGTCAGCAGTGCTGATCTAACCCCTCCCTCTAGTCTGCAGAGCTTTCAAGGCGGTTGCTAAGAAACCTCTGCATGAAACAGTGGCCTTTAACTATGATTACATGTTTCTCCCAATACATCCATCAGAAGTTATTGCTTTAAATTTTTATTTTTATTCTATATTAGTTAATTCTATATCTCTTTTGTTTTCAGATTCCCTTCTAGGGTTTCATTAAAAGGGCAAAAGCTTGGACTGAACCAGAACTGCCTTCACATTTTAGCAGGCATGTCTTCTTGGTAGTTGTGGATAGAAAGATGAGGGAAGCTGGCTGGATGAATGGCTGCCCAGGTGTGTGCTGTGATGTGTTGAACGCATTATATCCACAAACCTTAATTTTTAGTATGTAGAATAAGGATAAAACTGGTCCTTTTATGAGCTTGCTTAAGGCAGGATCAGTAAGCCGTGCTAGATAAGTGCCTGATATGATCCATGTTTATAGATAGATGCTCAGTCAGGACTGACCATCTTCCCTAGCTCTTCAGCCTGACTCAGATAGGAATCTGCTGCACCTGTGGTGATGTCATCTCATGCAGAAGAGTGTGGCCTGTCTACTCAGTTGTTCCCTAGAACAACCTCCTGAGCTGTCCTCCTGCACACAGCTCTCTCGTCATCACAGGGGTCTGCTTTGTGCTCTTCTGATGGGACTGGTCTTTTTCTAGTCCTCATGTACTCAGCTGTCCTAACTCCCTCCCCTTTTCTTTCAGACTGATAGATTTTTAAAATTTTTTTATTGGAAAATGTTATTCAATATATTTTGATCATGTTTTTCCTCCTCCAGATCCTCAGATCCTCCCCACCTCCCTACCCACCCAACTCTATGTTCTCTCTCTCTCTCTCTTTAAAAAAAAAAACAAAACAAAAAAAAACAAATATACAAACATCTAAACCCCACAAAAGCTCAAAAACAAAAATCAAAATACACAAACAAAAGATTGATAAGCCAATAAAAAAAAATGCCTGAACAATAGGAACCAAAAAGTCTACAAAAATACCATTGAGATTATTTTATGTTAAACCACTGTTCCTGGGCATGAGGCCTTCCCTCATGTGTGGTTAACATTTGTGAGACTCCATTTGAGAAAATTTCCCTTTACCAACAGATAGCAGTTGCAGATACCTTCTTGGCTAGGGTTGGGAGCCCCTATCTACTTCCTCCTCTCATTGCTGGGACCCCATCTGTCTTAACCTCGTGCAAGTCCTAGGCTCACTACCAGTCTTTGTAGTTCATATGTACTACACATGTCTTGGTGTATCTAGAAGACGCTATTTGCATGGAGTTGTTCATTTTGTCTGGCTCATCTTCTGTATAGATCCATAAGCCTTAAGAAGGAAGGACTTGATGAAGATATCCCATTCAAGGACTGAGTGCTACCATGTCTCTCTGACTCCTTGCACACTGTCTGTCCAGTTGCTCGGGCCTCTGTGTTAGTTCCTGTCTACTACAAGAAGAAGCTTCTCTGATGATGGAAAGTGAGGCACTGACCTTTTTGATCACTGCTTGCTTGCTTCAGGCTGCCATCACCAAGGCTAGTTCCTCACTCTAATCATGCCTTGCCAGTGTCTTGGTGCTGGGAAGTAGTTGCTTCTAGGAAGCTTTGGCTGTAAGAGTTCCTCAGAATTGGTCCTGTTGGGTTTTCCTTGAAGCCCTGCCAGGAAGTGGTAGTGTAGATGCTATGTCCTCATTTCTTTCCATATGATCTTCAGAGTGATCTGTCTGGGAGGAATGTGATGCACCCCACAAATAGCCTGTCTGGGATATCCAAATCTTGAGTTGAGTGGCCTGTTAAACAGGCTTGTGTCAAAAGTGATGAATAGTTTTTGTGGATTTTGAGCGAGTTACCGATCGATCGATGGACTCCTGTTTAATGAGAGAGGCCCTGTAAGAGGAGCAGAAGCCCAGCTGCCTGTGTGGGAGCCACCTGCCTTTTCTCTTTACTTCATTTTCTTGCTAATGAAGGAACCAATTGGTTTAGAGCGATCAATGCTGACCTATTAGGATCAGACATTGTTTTGGTGTTGCCAAGGCAATTAAATTCAGCAGGGTAAGGATTAGTGAGAGAAAGGTTGTGGGGAGGGGAAAAAAAAAAAGACTTTTTATTCAGAAACAGCCTCTCTTGGTGTTAGAGGTATGAAAGGGATTAGTTAAAAAAGAACTAATCATTAGAGCATTTTCCTTCTTGGTAAAATAATCAGAAGATTTGTTCTTGGACTTGGGAGATAGGAAGTTCTGCCCTGTGTCCCAATTCAAGGTATATACTTTATTATTGCCCTCTCCCATTGTGTATCCACTGAGCCTCTTCTGAGATTCTGTGCATCTAGTGATGCGTACTGTGATCTATATGTGCTAGATTGTCTGAAGCAGCTCTGATTTAGTGAAGCAGAGCCCTGAGTCCACCCATCGGTAGGTGCTGGGATCTAGAAGATTTGATAGAGAACAGAGTCCAGGAGCTAATCATCTTGGTACACATTCTCCCCCTAATCTCAAGCCCTACCCCACCATGGTGCCTTCCACTGAGATAGGCATTGACATTTGAGTAGATAAACCGCCAGTCACTGGGCACATGCAGTGACTAGAGCTGGCTCTTCAAAAATCTATCAGAGTTTAAGACTGGGTTTTCTAGGCTTAGGGAAAGAACAGGAGCAGACGTATTAATCCAAGACAGTAAGTCAATTAAACAGACTCTTGGATTTCCTAGACCTGCCATTTTTAAAAGTAATTTTGTTATGTAAAGACATTGATATCATTGCTGTTTCATAATCAAAATGTGGAATAATACAGTCTTAGCAAAGGGGTGACAGTTTTCTAAATTTATTTTGCAGTATTTAAAGTCTGTACAGTTCTTTGCTTTGTTTACAGGAACACAGGTACTGGCCCTCATGTCCAATGGCTTGTTCCATGTAGGATGCCTCCCACAGAGTTAATCTATAAAGTTACCATTCGTGGACTGCTGATGATTTGCCATGGAAGTGACATAGGAATTACTGCTCTCTTTCTAATGAGAGCAGAGCCTAGAGTTTATGTAAGCTGCATTAGCAGTTTACATGATCCTGTGCCAGTGGCTCAGAATTGATGGGCATCTTCGATTTGGAAGATCATGCCTAGACATCTGTGTCTGCTTGAGTTTTGTTCACTCATGACTGTTCATTTTTTTCTTCTCCATGAAGACTTAAGCATCTTTAGCAGGAGCTCTGGTAGATTGTTCAGAATATTCCCTGGGGTATTCTGAAGGTCATTTAGACTAGTGATCTTAACAGCTTTGTACATGGAATGATAATCAACCTCAACAGAGAAGGATAGATAAAAACTACAATGAGATAACATTTCCTGCTTCCTAGTATGAAGGTGTTCACAAGACCAAGCCATTGCTCTGTATCCTGCCAGAACTTGAAAGTAAGACCCTATTGTTGAAGACACTGTCTGCTGGAATCACAGGACTTAGAGAAACCAAGCTGGAAGCCTCCTCCTCCATGGTGGATAGTTTCCATAATGTTAGAAGGTGCCGGGATTGCAAAGTTATTGGCAGTCTACCTAGCTGTAGCTTGTACAAACTACAATAGCATCCAGCCTAGTGAGCTATGCCTATTACTGGTCTAGTAGTGGTACACATGTCTTGGGGGTAACTGACTTTAAGGCTCATTCAGTAGGAGGAAACTCATGCCTGGTGCTATCATCTTGCCTAAGAACTTACAACAGGAGAGGACATAGACCCCAGGGGACCACCTACTACCACTATTTTAAATTGATACTGATTTTAGTTATGTTCTGAATACCTAGCCTTGTACCAGAAAAACTATTTATTTTTATTTTATGTGAATTGGTGTTTTGCCTGGATGTATAACTGTGTAAGGCTGTCAGATCTTGGAATTACAGATAGTTGTGAGCTGCCATGTGGATGCTGGGAATTGTACTCAGTTCCTCCAGAAGAACAATTAGTGCTCTTAACCACTGAGCTATCTCTCTGGCCCCAGAAAAGCTTTTTTTTTTTTTAGACAGAGGTTATTACAGAAACCACAATGCAAAGAATAAGCAACTATGGAGTGTCTTTCTCAAAGGGACTTCAGCAACATGTTCTGAGCCCTGGAACATCAAAAACACACCCCTTTTCCTCAGGCTCAGGTATTAAAGGGTCAGAAAGGCTCTATGAGCCTGAAGATGGGGAGGACTGTTCCAGAGTAGCATCTTCTGGACATGATAGGGATATTGCGCCTATGTACTTTCTCAGCAGATGTGATTTGCCTATGTAAGATCCAGCAAGGCTTTCAGCTTGGATGGGGGAAGGGATCACTCACAAGACTTCCCTCCTTCCTTAGGAACTACAGGCAGTCAACAGCTACTCAGGGAGGGAGGGAGAATACATTTTCTTCAGGCTGCTTGCTAGACTCCTATAGTCAGCCCTGTACCCATGTGCATATGGGCAACATTGCTAGGACTCAGACAGAGAAGGAAAGGACATTAATTTCAGAATTGAGGGATACCCATTCAGCAAGAGGGGGTGGATGTGACCCAAATGCATTGTACATTTTATTCTATAGTTACCCTTTCTATAGGAAATCTGACAACAAGTCACATGTAATTCAAGATTTTCTAGTGACCATATTTTAAAAAGCAAGAAACAAACTTAATTTTAAAAGTTTATTTGTATATGTGTTTGTGCATGCATATGCCTGCACACATACATGCATGCAGTTCTCTGAAGAGACCAGAAGAGTGTGTTGATCCCCTGGAGCTGGAGTTATAGATAATTGGATGTGGAGAGCAGGTACTATCCACCTTGACCTAAAGCCATAGGTGATTATGGCTGCTGTGTGGGTGCTGGGAATTGAACTTCAGGTCTTGTGGAAGTTTTGCTGTTGTTTTGTTTTTGAGAAAGATAATGTTTTGCTTTTTACCTGTTTTTAAAATGATGCTTTCCATTGTGCTTTGTTCATGTATGTCTCTGTGCACAAATGCTATTTTAAAAAATGTTGCATATTTCCATTTTTTAAAATGTTAACAAATTTTGACAAGAATACTGAGAAGTCGAAACATTCATAAACTCCTGATGTGAATGAAAAAACGGGTATAACTGCTTTGGAATCTACCTAACTGCTCCTCAAAAATTTAAGACCATCTTTACCCCTTGGCCTAGAAGTTTCACATCTTGTGCTTATGAGAAGTGATTAGTCTATCTAGGCAATGAAATATTGTTTGGTCATTAAAAAGAATGAATTTCTAATGCTGCTTCAACATGCATCAAAATCATTGTTTAAAGTGTAGGAAGC
The DNA here is from genome assembly GCA_004025045.1 of Sigmodon hispidus. Classification (NCBI taxonomy): domain Eukaryota; kingdom Metazoa; phylum Chordata; class Mammalia; order Rodentia; family Cricetidae; genus Sigmodon; species Sigmodon hispidus. The sequence continues at coordinate 83,876 of PVIH01000842.1, read as the reverse complement.
CAGGTATAAGTAATTATACAGTATTTGACTATCCCCAAGAAACTGTACAGGATAGGTAAATTTATAGAAGGGAAAGTAGGTTAGGGGTTGATTAACACTGGGAATGGCAAGCAGATTGTTAGAGGTACAGGTTGCTTTTTGAGATACTAGAAATGTTAGAAGTGCAGTAAGGTTTGTGTGCTCATTAATATACCACAAAGCATGTGTAAGTCAGACCTGCATAGGAAAGCTAGGTGTGCCTCATCCAGAATCTGATGTGATTGTCCTGTGCAGACTTGTGGAGCTGTCTGCATCTCAAGAAGAAAAGCCTTTGTGAGTCTGTAGCTCAGCCATGCTGCTTGTGATGGCACCAGCGGAAGGCTGTTTCCAATTACTCCATTGTCGTATCACAGAGAAGTTTGAGTGGCATATGATGACAATCACTGATGGCCCTCTAACCTCATATTTCATAATTACTACTAGAATCTATTCAGTATGTATGCAGCATTCTCCAGAGAAAGAAAAAAAATTCTATTCCCAGCTGCATGACAGAAAGCTATATTTTTATTAAGAGCTTTGACTGACAATATAAATCATAAATCACCAACATGATGCTTGAGGCACCGGAATCTAGAGCAGAAATATAACCTGCAAAATGTGCCATCATGGTATAGTTTAATATTCATGCTGCCCAAGATTTTAAAACCATTATGTGCCAAATCAGGAGATCCACTTTTTTTTTTTTTTTTTTTTAAGAAAGTATCTTTTTCTTGTGAGTCTTCATGATTTTGTGTCTTATCTTTATAATGTCTGCTGGTGGTAACCAGTTTGATATTTGTGCATCTGAGTCATTAGCTCTTGTAAAAGGTAGTGCATAATTATAGCACATTTTCATAAGACATTTGTGTCATGTCGTGCATGCCCGTAACATGCAAAGCCACTGTTTGTGCAGATAGTTTAGATGCGTTCTTGGTGTGATACTGATGTTACAGAGTAAAGGGAGTATTCTGAAGATTCTGGCTCTCTTTGAAATGTATGAAGAATATGATACTGCATTTGCTTGCTTTTAGGGGTAGCAATGTGTCATTAACATTGTTGTGGCACATCAAGCCATTAAACAGACCTAGGTCCTGAGTATATTTCTCCAGCAAAGGGTAGATTTTATGTATTGAGTTAAAGGAAATGAAACTTTCCCAGCAAGGACAAATAGAAAGAAATTTGGCTGTGAAGATGATATATGTCTTTAAAATGTGATGAAAATAAGTTTAAAAGGTTCCTTATTAAATTCTACTTCTATTAATTAATTTCTATACTATAAATTATTAGAGATGTCCTGCTAATGAAAGACAGCTTAAAGATCAAGTGGAGAGTTTGGTACATTACATAGCCCTAAAAGGAAATTATTTTTATAATACTGGCACTTCCTTTTTGTTTGAAGAGCTCTTTTGCTAGTAGTGTGAAGCCCATGTTCTAACAACTCAGATTTCTTTCTTGAGAAAAGATAATACTTTATGAAACACAATTTTTAACCCTTTTAACTTTCATGATGAGATTTTAATATTTCAGAAGTCTTGAAGTTTTAGCTTGAAGTTAGTTTAAATGACCTGCAGCTTTGGGCTGTTTATTAGAACAGTCATTTTAAGGTAAAAGCTTAGATACAGACTGGGTGCTTTATATAGTCCCAAACTCAGAGCTGAAGGATTGATGGACATGCTCCTTTCAGAACACTTTGAAAGGGACTGACTGCGTTGAATCTATAAACACACTAAATTTCATTTGATGTTTCCATTCAGTCAATATAACTCTGGCAGTTCAGGGAGAGATAGGAAAAGCTATTACCCTGTGTGCTGAACATACACACAGATAGCACTGTATCCAGGGCAAGGTGTAAAGCATAAAATGAGAATCATAATGCAAGTCTTAAGTAAGTCAACTCCCAGATTGGTCCATCTTCCTTTTCATATTTTATTTTTTCTAAAAAACAAAGCAGAAGAGCCTCTAGTGTTGGAGAGTCACCACCACCACCACTATCAGGACAGAAGTCAGAAAGAATAGAGGCCCTGCAAGGTCAGGTTGCAACCTGTCAAACCAGGCACTTCAGAGCAAGTTCACCAAAGCAGATTTTCTGTCATGGACGATTTTTCTGAAGTGTTCTCTTGGCACAAAGTGTACATCTGAACATTTAAATCCAGATATGCTAACAGATGTCTCTTGAGCAACAGCATCATAAAACCAGATCTCACTTGAGTGAGGAAAATACTTTTTCCATCATTTTTTATTTTTCACTTGGAGATTACATTTCACTTTAGACGACAGCCCCATGGACTGTGATTAGAAAGGCATGTGAGAAGGTGGAAGTGGTGCACCCTATCAGTGAGAGGTGAGCACATGCATTTCAAATGAGCACTGCTACCCAGTTCTGAGACCGCAGAATGCTAATGAAACAGGCCATTATTTTCCTGTCTTTATTTCCAGGCCTCTTTTCCTGCAAATGTCTGACACACTGTGAATTTGCTGTTTTCCCTTCTGATTCTGTGTGCATGTGTTTGGCATCTGGGCAAGTCCTGTTCTTAAGAACGTGAGGATAGTCTGCTTTATCTGGTGGCTGATTTCTCTTGTGGGTGCAGATGGAACAAAATGAATGATCGAGTTGTAGGTTTCTTTCCAGTTCATAGGTTGTATCTTGTAACTATTACTTGTAACCTCTATCATACTGACCAGATTCCAACTGCTAAATGTAGATACATGATCCTGTCATATGCCTTTGTCTTTGTTCTAGATGTAATACAGTCGTCCCTGTTATAAACAAATTGTAAAGATTGTCATTAAAGAAATATGATAGTAGATAAAGAAACCAGATGTGATTGTTTAAAGTTTCACAGAAGGTCAATGTCTAGGAATATCTTCTTGAATGTTTCCCTGTTCATTGTATCTGCAATTGTATCTACTTTACACTATGGAAGTTACTCACACTTGTCTTGTGCCTTTGAAAGATTGGTGTCAGGAGCTCCATGTATACCCAAACTCACACACTGGTCTCATGTTCTCTGATTGATGACATAGTGTTTGCATGGAACCCACACACATTCTCCTGCACACTGCCAATAAGTAAATAACTTTTAGATGTCTTATACGTAGTTGTCATATTTTATGGTTAGCATGATTTTTTTAAAAGAAAGACACATTTTCAGAATGGATGCAGCTGTTTTCTTTCAATTTCATTCTGATATTTATTGAATTCATGTGGAACAGTATGGATAGTTACTGAGCATACACTGACTATGTAAGAACTGAGACTAAAAATAGCTACCTACACAGGACAGACATTTGAGGAAATGGGTACCTCAGAAAATGTATCTAAAATTCAAGAATGTTATAATTTTATTGTATCAGTCAGAATTTAAAAATGTAACGTTCTAACGTGTTATCTGTTGCCCTCATCCTTTAGAGTATTGGTCCTCAACCTGTGGGTTACAACCTCCTTGGGGGGTCACATGACCTTTCACAAGGGGTCACCTAAGACATTATTATACCCAGTCCTGTGGAGAGCTGCGTGTAGCCACGCCTTAAAGATGGCGCTGGCTTCCGCCCTCCACCTTCCACATGGTGAGTGCTCTCAGTGACAAACATTCCCATATATGGCTAGGCTGAGGATCTGGCTTGCTTCCGCATACCTGGACCTATAGGTAACGCCCACGTGGCATATTGGGGTTGGCTGCTCAGAGGCTATTTAGGCTGCGGGCTGTTTTCCCCGGAAGCAGCAGAAGCAGAATGAGAGAGAACATGTAGCAAGTCAGTCAGTCCCCATCATAAGTAAAGTCAGAAATCAGAAATCAAGGTTCCTGAATAAAACTGCCAAAAGAAGAGCTGAGTGTCGCGTTTTCCTTGCTGGCGGGGTGGGCGCGCGACACAGTCCCACCTGGGTTTTTTACCTCTGCTTGAATAATCAGAAATAAACACTAAATACCAGAATGTGCACTGTTGAGATGATTGTGTGTTTTTTAATATTTATTTTATTTATTGTGTATACAGTATACAGAAGAAATACCAGAATGTGCACTGTTGAGATGATTGTGTGTTTTTTAATATTTATTTTACTTATTGTGTATACAGTATACAGAAGAGGGTACCAGATGTCATCATTGATGGTTGTGAGCCACCATGTGGTTGCTGGGAATTGAACTCAGGATCTCTGGAAGAACAGTCAGTGTTCTTACCCTCTGAGCCATCTCTCCAGCCCCATGATTATGGTTCTTATTGTTAATTAAAATGACAAAGCCTTTGTCACCATGTCACTGTTGATCATGCCATCAGGGGTCCTGAAGTAGACTTTAAGCCTTCCACACCCATCCCAAGACTGATACTAAAGCCACATTGCATAGCATGAAAGCTAGACTTTCATGTCACTTTTCTACAGTGACACTGAACATGAGTTTCCAACAGGGCCTGGTGGCACAAACCTGTAATCCCAGCACTTGGGAGCCCAAGGCAGGAACATTCAAGGCTTACCTGGTCTCCATTGTCAGGCCTATCCCAAAAGAAAAAAGAACTTTGTTTTGCTGTTTGTATTGATGTTGAGAAATCTTGCATGTTTAGCTCTGAGATGGAACAGGATTTTTTCTCAATATATTCATGCAAAACGAAACAAATTCCTCTGTAGCTGCAAAGTCCTTTTATTCTGAGAATGTTTTCTATTGAACTGACCACCACATTCAGGTATTGTCATGTGAAATCTTAGGTCATTCCAGAGTTACCATATATTAATCTAATCAGACATTTTCTGGTCTTCTGTAACCTAAATACACTGATTTTGCCTTTCAATTTGTGACTGTTTATGAAGACCTTCTACTATGTATCTTACAGAGATGGATTATTCTAGTTTTAAATGCTAACTCATCTAGCTTCTGTATGAGCTAAGCAGGCTTTTGTTGGCAGGGTACATCTTGCATATTAAAAAACCATTTGTGGAGGCTTGGGCTCAGAGGAAAGATAAAAAGGGATTTATATCTGACAGCAATCTTTGTCTCTTTTAATACCATTTTATTGAATTCTTCATAAGGTGAAAACTACTCAGTGAGTATAAAGATACACAAATTAGGCCTACAGAATCAAGCACATCTGAAGTTACAGCAGAGATGCAGTAAAACTTTATATAATGCAGTGTGTTTTATTTTTATATAGTCTAATTCACAGTATCACAGGCATTTTATAGAAAGAATCAATTGCAAGCTTAAAAGAATAAGGAAAACTTTTAAGGTGATATTTAAGGACAGAATATGCGCTAATTGCACACTTATCTCACAACTGAGTCAGAACCACCGTGCCTCACACACCACCATTGCTAAGGACTGTTAGGTACCCTGTACTGCAGCCTGCTGCAGAAAGAAGGATGCTATGTTTCTGTGCACATCTCACCTCTCTGGGGAAGCAAGTGGAACAAGGTGCCACCATGGAATCAGAAAGTATCTGAGCATGCTGGGGTGATAGGCCAGTTTGGAGTCTCTGTTGTGGCACAGCCCCTGGTTCATCCTTGAACAAACCTTCCTACTTCTTTTGTTGTCAGGCCAGGCCTGCAGAGGGACACAAGGTTCTGTGCCTATGGAGCTTCTCATCTTCAGTCTCTTTTGGGAGGTGGGGGGGTGGGAAGCTGTCTCTTTTCTTCCTTCCTATTCTTTTTCTTTTTTCTTTTGCTAAACATTTGATAGACTTGTAAGATTCTGTCTTGATTCATTCTTTGCTGCTATATTAGGAAACCACAGACTTGGGTTTGAGAGGCTGAGAGGTCCATGATCATGGTACTAACTTATTTGGTCACCTCATGAGAGTGGGCTCTCTATCCAGGACTACAGCATGTTGCTGCCTATGCTAGAGAGGTTGTATGTTGTGTTCTCACTGGGTGGAAGACTCAAGGGCAAGCCAGCTTGAAAGCTTTAGAAAGCCTGTTTTGTCAAGGCCTCAATTCCATACAAAGTGGGAGGAAGCCTCCTTACCTGATCCCTTCTTAAAGGACCTCCCTCTTAATACCATCTATTGGCTATTTGGTTTTAAGCTCTGAACTTTTGAATGAACACATTTAAACCATAGCAGAGGAATAATTTGTTTTTTACATTTATATGTTCTATGTGTACGTGTATGTATGGAGGTATGTGAAGGCCAGAGAACAGCCTGAAGAAGTTGGCTCCTTCCTTTCACCATGTGAGTTTCAGGGTTCAGACTCTGGTTGTCAGGCTTAGAAGGAGGCACCTTTACTCACCGAGCCATTTACTAATTAAAAAAATAAAAACAGCTCTTTTAAGAATATCCCTTTATATTTTTCTTCCAAACCTATAAAGACAGTATATCTTGCTTACATATAGTTAAAATAATGAACATGTTAATCTGTTTAGATTGTGTAAACACAGGGTTGTAAGTGGTTTTATAAACAAGAGTGGGCTGGAGCTGAGATGCCAACAAGTAGGCATCAGCATCAGCAGATTCAGCATGTGGGGGCCTGCTGTCTGGTTCTTCTCAGTTAGTCTCTGTAGAACATGTGGGATCCCTTACTGGAGCCTTTGAAAGGTACCAGTCACACTCCTGAGGGCTCCTTCTGTGGGACCCAGTCACCTTCCAACGTCCCAGCTTCTCATACCATTGCTGTGGGGAACAAAGTTTCAACTTTTGGATTTTAGAAAGACTCGAGTTTTTAGTGGATTCCATGAAACGTGACATAGTGGATATCTGTTGCCACTCAGTTTAAATGATCAGCATATCAGTTCAGGGTTTTTTGTTTTTTTGAGGAAAGGAAGGTGGTGATCATCTTTCCCACACTGTATCTTCCTATCCATTAACATGATGCACCTTTCCATTTATTTGATCTTCTTTCCTGTAGATCTTATTCCCAGGTCAGAATTATATTTTGTCATTAACATGCAGTGTCTTTTGGGTCAGTGTATTCTGCCCAGTCATTTCAGAAGTGTACAAAGGCTGTTGAAGAGAAGGGCGGTGGCAGACACTCTCACTTTACCTCTGAAGACCTTGTGCTGGAAGGGTTTGATAAAGAAGTGCTGGGGGTTCCTAGTTTGATAAGTGTTTCTTAATTTTTTTAAAAGTTAGAGGATTTAATCACATTTTTTCTATAAATATATATATATATATATATATATGATGTGTTGTTTTTACCCTCAAAGTTCATGTAGTAAATTACATTAATGTAGGGGATGCCTGGCATTTGTGGATTTAGCCTAATTTGATCACAATTATTTGTACATAATTGAATTTATTTTGTAAAACTTTCATTTCCAATTTTACAATTATGTTTATAAGAGTTCAGCTAGAATTTTTGTGTACATCTTTGTCTGGCTTTTCAAGTTGTATTAGCTTAATAAAATGTGTTTTCCTTCCCCAGTGAAAGAATTTATATAATGTTAAAGTTACCTGTTGCTTTGGTACGTGGCATACTATGGCTACAAAATTTTGTGAAGTATATTGGGATATTATCAGCTGTTAACAGTTAATGTTGGGATGGAGGGTGGCTGAGCAGTTAGAAGAACATTGACCGCTCTTGATGATGACCAGGTTCCAGTGCCTAGCACTCATGTGACACCTCACAGCCATCTGGATCCAGTTCCAGGGGACCAGACAGCCTCTTCTGGCCTCTTCAGGCACCTGTGTACATGCAGTACACTTAGACTCAGGCACACACACATGCACATAAAATAAAGAATATAAATATATTTAAGGTTTATACTAATATTCTTATTTCTTGTTGAGTTATAATATCTGTTTCTTGTTGAATCAATTTTGGAAGGTGATTTTTTTCTAGAAATTTATCCACTTCAACTGCTGATTAGGGATACTTGTGATTAAATGTATGTATGATGTGTACAATTAATGCTTTAAGTGGATACAGTTATAAGACATCTTGATTTCAAAGGTTCCCTGTGAATACCATTTGTCCCTTCTTCCGTAAGTGAAAGAGTGGTTCATTCTGTTATTGTGGTTTTGGTGGGCACACTGGTGCTAGTCCCTGTGTGGTTTCTTCTGGAAAAAAAAAATGCTCTCAGCAGCTGTGTGCATGCTGCTGATGTGCAGCTTTTCCATGGCGCTACATGCAGGGCATACCTTTCATTTGGCCACATGTGAAAATTGACTGGCTACAAGTTCAATCAAACATTTGTACTTTTGGGGCACATTAGGTAGGTTTAGGGAAGTGAGCTTGATGACATGCTGGAGACTCTATTTATCACCTTGAGAAGGTAGTTGTAATAAGCATAACTTTGCTCTAGGAACTCAACTTGGCCTGAGAGCAGTCAGCATCCAATGGGAAGGAGGTGTGTATATGTCACCAAGTAAGGTAATGCACTTAAAGGAGATGATGACACACAGTACATTCAGATGACTGTCATTGTAACTCTAATTATCCAGTTCGTTCAAGGTACCAGATAGCTTTTATGATTATAACCACTTCAAGAAGGACAAATATAGGATAATAAGCACCAGAGCTATCGAGTATTCAGAGTGCATGGACTAGACAAAATGGATGATGCCAGAATACATCAGCTTGTCTCCAATTTTCTTTATACACAGTTGCAATAAAATTTGATGTACATTGCAGAGTGTTAGGATATTTTTCAGTGGCTAATGATTATGCAATGATTTCCCCTTTATCATAGAGTTAACACGGCTCGTCTCTGGGTTTTGAATAATCTTGGTACAGTTTTTATTTTGCTTAAACACACACACACACATACACACAGCTTCATCATTTTTGATATGTGTTTTTATTTGTGAACATCTAGATTCAGTATTTCTGTTACTCAGATTATGAGAACATTCCGGCATTTAAGATATACTTTTTTATTTCTTTCCTTAATTTCCTGTTTTCCAGTACACTAATAAATATTTAAAAACAAACTCACCCAAACCTATTTTTCTATCCTTGGAATACCCTTTAATATTATGTGTACAAAGTAGCTTCAAGTTTAGTGGTCCTTAGCCAAATAGTATATGGTTTCCTTTTGTAATCTTTCTTCTTAGACCTTGTTCACTCTGTATAATGCCTACATTGGGGGATGGGGATAGCCAACATAGGGAAGTTTTCTTCATGTTTAATGAACAGACTTCCCATGTTCATTAAACAGCAGTAGATAATTTAGAGCTCTTTGCTCTGTAGTCTGGAATATGCTTTCTCAGTATTGTAGAATGAGACAGCCAGAGCTGCAGATATGGCTGCTTTTCTAGTCCCAGTTACCCTGCCTGCCTCGTTTATTTGCTTGCTTGCTTGTGTTGGCTCAAGGTTGATTGCTTTGGGAAAGTTTCAGCAAATCAGTTTCATAATAAACTGTCCATTTGAGACCTGGAGCTGCAGAGTCTGCCCTGTTTGTCTTCCCCCTTACCAGCCAGCCATGGTGGGTTTGTTTTCCAGTTTGCCCTTTCCCACAGACCTTGTCTTCCTTGACAAAGTCTGTTCAATAATTCAGATAGTTAAGTTACTCTGAGCACGTACAGGTCTGACACTGGTACCAGAGTTCAAATATCCAGTAACTTCTCCTGCTGTGGTTAGCAGTGAGGAACAGCGGGCCAGAGATGCTTTCCCCGCTGCAGCCACTTGGCTGGGCTGATGTTGACCTCCCATTCCCTGCAGTTCCTGCAGAACTAGTGCTGGTTTCCATTGGACCCTGCCAGGAAGATCATAAACACCCTGAGGGCACACGTGGGCCTTGTAACTTAACGTGAAATCCTCTTCATACCAAGGTTCTTACTACCCACCATGTTGTACCTCTTGTGATTGTCCAGGAAATAAATATCCTGCTAATAAAAAGCAGACAGTGCAATTTAGTTGTTTAATGAGCAATTTCACTTTTTGCTGAACATGATTTTGACCAAATGTATGTTTCATTATGGCTCTGGCAACCATGCTTTACATAGGAAAAAGCCCCTGCAGACCTATCTACATTATTTCCCATCAGTTTTCCCGGCATCAGTACACCATAGCTTACTTCTCCTTCAGTGCTGATTTTGTCAGAAGACTTGGCATTCTGTAAGTAAGAGGAGCATTGAGCAGTTGAATCTAAACTCTTACTCAAGTCAAGACACTGAAGAGGACAGTCATCGGGCTGTCTGTCCCTCAGCTCTCTGGAGTGATGGCTATCACACGACAGCTGCAGTGAGAGACTGCCTTGTGGTTTTGGACATTGTGTTCCAAAGATCACTAAAATGTCGCTGCCAACTCTGAGTCCTTCAGGCAGAGGAGAAGGCTGGTGACACTGTTCTGAGACACAGTAGGTGCATCCCTAGGTCCATCAGTGCTTTCAAGGCCACATAAAAGGTATTGATTTCATGCTGCTCTCTATGCAGGGTTCCTTCTTCTCTCTCGGGGTTCTATTGTGTGTGCATGGCAGGGGAGGAAGGTGTCCTTCTAAATACCTGCAGAACTTTCTTTTTCAAATAATTTGTTTTAAATTGAAAACATTTTCATTAATTAGTTTCTTGATTTTGTTGATTATGCCAAAATGAGACATTTCAGGGAGATATACATAGTTCTCAGGATACCTTAAGTTAAAATGCTGTTTGATTTTAAATGCCATGATTATTCAGAACTTTCTGAGTATTAATAAATCTGGCTTTGAAGTTACAGAATGTGACTTTCTTGTACTGTCCTCTTTTACCTTTATGCATTTTGGATTTTGATGTTTAATAGGCTTATTTTTTTTTTTTTAAAGAAAAGGCATAAAGTTGGTAGATTGGGAGTAGGAAGAGTGGATGTGAATCTGGGAGTTAGGGGTGAATATGGTAAAAATGCATTATATGAAATTCTCAAGAAATTCATAAAAATGTCTAAAAGAAAAGTGCAGCTCAACTTGGGGGTAGGTTGGGATGAGAACACAAATAGGTACAAGTTTTTTGGTTTTTTTTTAGGAAACAATTGATGTACAAGAAAAAAGACACACAATGAGAGTGTTTTGCTCTTGACCTTTGCATATTTACTCTTCAGAGTTTTTAAGATGGCATATATTATTTAAGTAAACAATACATAGAAGTTTATGTTTACCAGATAAAAGCAAAGTGTGGCTAAAAAAAACAACACAAACTTGTTTTTCAGATAGATGCTAGGCATGGAAGCAGTGTTACATGTTACTTGCCTTTATATCTTTGCAACATCTTTCTCATCTTTAATTTCTAATGAAATTAGCTGCAGCCCTGAATTTTACCTAGTATTAAATTTTATACCTGTCTTCTGCCACTAAGAAGAACAGTAATGCTCCCTGAAACATATATGTTACGGTTTTATTAGAAAGGAAACTGTCACAATACACCGTGTTTGTGTGTGTGTGTGTGTGTGTGTGTGTGTGTGTGTGTTGTATACGTAAGTAATGTAATTACTTAAGTAATAAATTATACCTAACTTAGTCATAATTTCTGTATTCAGTGAGCTTAAAATCTTATTAATTATTGTATGATTGGGAGAAATAAATCAGTACACAAAATAGTATGTCCCCAAAGCCAGTTTCAATAATTATATAAGGTATAATCTATTCACTAAGCACTTTAGTGAGGAATTTTTCTGAATTCTAGATCATTTTTAGGAGTGTCCAGGGGATTGATGGAAAGAACAAGACAATGCATGCTACTTTTTGATCACCTGAGGATATATAGTCTCCTGCAGTGAGGGACCGTGTCCTTAGCAAATGCTGTTCCTTGTGCTCTATGCTGCTCAGCACAGAAATAGGCAGTGGCCCTTAAGCTGCAGAAGAGCTAACAAAGTTTCTCCCTCTCTTTCATAGACAAAGGAGTGCATACCAGCTCTGCAGAGACACCCAAGGGAGTGGATCAAACCCAGGGCTTTGTACATGCTAAATTTCCAGGCCTGGTGTAGCATTTTCATTGACTCTGGCAGTCTTTGCTACATTTGTTTAATGGCAAATAGAAGAGTCTTATGGCTGAAGAGGAGAGCTTTGAATATATCAGTAATACTGATACATCCATGTCAGGTTTGGGAAGGTTCTTGGCAGGAAGACCAGAAAGTGGCTTTCCTGGTCCAGGTTGAGGTACTGAAGGAAGGAGCCAGGAAATTTCAGCAGCCCTTCTAGGATCTGTTAGCATCAAATGTGTTATCTCTGGTGTCAGTCCTGAAAAAGTCAAGAACATATTCTCTTTCAAAAAGAAAAACTAAACACATCCACACATAAATATTTTCTTGAAAACAGGGTTTTGTGTTTTTTTTTTTTCTTTCTTTTTCTTTTTTGTTTTTTGGATCTGTAGATTGATGGAACAAGATTTTTTTCCCTAGCTGTTATAACAGTATATTTGACTTTTGAAAATGGGTTATGTCAGTCCATACCAAGCCAGCAAAGCCCCAACTCACAGCTGCAGAAACAGCCCCGGGAAGTGACAAATTAGTGTTCCTCGTCAGGCTGTGATTAGGCCCAGTGTCTTTTAATAACGAGTAGGACTCTGCATGGGAAGAGAATAAACTGGCAGTTTTTATAAAGATAGAGTCTCTCAGGAATTTTGGTGGTATTTAAATTTTAATTACTTTAGATTTGGGGCTCTGAGAAAGCTGATGGTGTAGCTAGAAATCTGTCACTCAAAGCTCTAGAGATAGTTGTTTCATTGATGACATGTGTGTCTGATGATCCAGGAGATAGAGGTTGTGTGCACTGTGATTCCAGTGGGAGCTGCAAGATGTGGAGCATCTCTTAAAACTACTTATTTTACATTGAGCTATTGTGATTTTTTTTAAGTGTTATTAGTCTATGGATAAAATAGGTCTTATTTATGCTGTTGAAAACTTACATAAATTTTCCCTTTATTTTTTATGAAAATTATGAGTAGACATTGAGGCAATAAAAGGCATAAGGGTCTTCGAAATGTTCATTATTCCTGTTAGATACTGGTAAGAGCAGTTTGAATGTCTTGAACAGCATGGTGTGATGACTGGTTTCACTGTGGTGTGTGACTTATTCTTCTGACCTAACCTTGTTTACATTATTTTCAGTGAGCTGATGTGCAGATTACAGGCAGATTAGGAAGCTGTGATATTTATTATTTACAGAAGGTGGACAGTAAGTCTATTGCTGCAGGAAAACATGTAGCTCAGAGCATCAGCCTGTCCTACATTATTGAATCATGGCTAAGGCAGTGACCTTGAGAAGTCATCCATCTCATTCACCTTGTGTTCCTGCACATGATTGTGCCTCATAGACACTCCTAGGTAGAACAGGCCTGGCCATCTTGTGCTGGATGAGAGAGCCTGGGAAGGAGGTCCATGGTCTCCAGGAGTCCCCTCAGCCAGGGATCATCTGGAAATCCTAAGTGTTCTCAGTGCCTACCATACTAGGCTGGCATTATTAATTGCTACTTCATTGTTGGGCACTGTCAGAGTTTGAATTTTTGTCTTTTAGGAAGAGAGCCAAAGTTAAACTCTTGCAAAATAGAGGGCATCATCTGTGCACAGTCTACAGAATGGTAAATTGTCCTGGGCTTTCCAGATCCTCTTTTAGTAAACTAATACTGCTGGGATCCATTAGAGCCTTGGGAGCTGCCAAGTACTCACATCCCAGAGTCATCAACTTGGTTTTTGCTGACCACACAGTCAGCAAGAGCAATGTGATAAGTCTTAGATGATAAACATGGTTCTGTTACAGAGACAAAATGGATCACAGCCTAGAAGAGAAAATGTTTGAGATGAGGGAAATAAATGCCAAGAGCAGGCCTTTCAGATCTAGGAGTCCCTTTCCCATGTGGAAAAGGAAGAGGAGGACAATAACAAACAGCAGGACATCCTTAGTGTTCCACACCACCCTCAGCACCTGCAGGTTTGCAAATAGCACCAGGGAAACCCTTGACTCCCCAGCATGTTAAGGGCAAATTTCAGTGCTTGCTTAATAGAGTAGAGGCATTTGTTGCAATGAAATGCAGATCTGCTGCTAGTGGGGATTTATTGTGCTGCTGTAGTGTCTTTATTATTTCCTATAAAATACAATCTGATGTAAAAATAACTGGTCCTGTGACACTTACAAGGTTGAATCTGATGGGATGTCCATTGCAGATGAATAGCCCTGTGAATAATTGATGTGTTTTGTCACTTCTGTGTGGATTCTCTTAGACCTACAGTAATTAGCAATAACTTCTAAGGTAAAGCAGAGAGTAGACGTACCAGAAAGTCATGTAGGTTAGTGAGCTCTATTGATTCTTTAAAATAACTCTATAGTAGCAACCATGGGAAAAAGCCAATGTTTTTCCAAGTCTGATTAATAGATGCTTTAATTCATAAGCCTTAAAGCCCAAAGCAAAGATTCATTTGTTTTCAATTCTGTTTTATGATTTTTGGAGCATTGGAGCTTGGGTAGTTTATTTAAATGAGGTACATTTATGACTTTTAATATGATTGCCCTCCCATTTACACGGAAAGTAATATATTATATCCAAGGAGGCAGATCGAGTGAGTAATAGTGGTCATGAAATGAAAGAAGGTGATATGGATTCCATACTGCATGTCACTTTACCATCCCAGACACAGTCAAGTTTTTTATATTGCAAGGAGCTGAAAGTTGCCCAGACTAAAACAAAATTGAATTTATAATCGGGGAACAGGGAGGACTGATTTTTGGAGCCAAGGAAGAAAATGGGCTCAAGCCCCATTAGAGACCAAGCTGGACTGTGTCCTCGGTTGTTACAATTTTTGCTGTCCTGTCAGGACTGAACGTTCTCCCTTTTCTCAACCCAACTTTCACCTGTAGGTTGGCTTTCTCTTTTCTCGTTATAATTTGTGGCCAGTTTTCTTTGTTTCAGGGTTAAATTCCTTCTTAAAGCATCACCAAAATCCTTGATTTCTGAAACACTGGTCCCACCTAATCAAGTGCCCAGGGTGCTGTGGTCAGGAGGCAGGGCAGCTAGAACCAAGAGGGCACTAGGGTGGAGCTTCAGTTTCGCCTGGGGTGTTTCTTGTTTTTCCTTCTTCTCTCTTGCATCTCTCTTTCTGGGTGGGATGCGGTCATTTTAAGTCAGTTGCTTTATAGAACTTTAAGAAGAAAGGAGGTGCTGCAGACGTTTCAGGAACATGAGTCTGTGAATGTGCAGAGGGAACTGTAGTCTGATGTGAGGAAATCCTCCAGTAGGAGCCAAGGCGGCCTAGAAGTGAGACGCATTGGCAGGTGTGGATTCCAGGTCTGTATCTGCAAGGCCATTTTATGGTCCCAAAAGTGTGAGCAATGATTTGGAAGAGGACGTGAGTAGAATGAACAGATCCACCATTGGAGTAACTTAGTGGAGGTGGGGGATAAGGTTCTAAGATAAGAACCATGCGATGAAAAGGGGGAGAGAAACCCAAGAATTGTTATGTCAGGACTGTGATAAGGATTGACTCTGAAGCTTTGCTTGCCATGTTGAGGAGACAACAATGGTAGGAGCTAAGTTAGAAGCCAGAGCAGTAGTAGAGGGTGAGTCCACAAGTGGACCACCCTGAGTTGCATATGTTACACACCTTAAATTTAGCCTGAGTGTCTGCACCAAGAATGGATGTCTGTGCCAATATTAGGAGTTTTGACTCAGGAAGATAAAAGTGGCAGTGCGGTGAGGATGGACAGAGGCAACCCTGCATGGTGCAGAGCAGGGCATGCTTAGACTCCATAGGATGGATGAAGGCTCTGCGTATGTGTGGGTTTTCTTGAAAAGTTGGACACTTCTCAAATGGAGTTCCTAATGTGCATTTTCTATGGGGGGATATTTTACATCAGAGGGGGTCAAGTGAAAGTGGGACACAAAATCTTACTGGGGGGGGGACTATATCACCCAGGCTGCTCTGAAACATGGTATACCCCAGGCTAACCTCAAAATGACAACCCCTCTGCCTGAACTGCCCAGGTGCTTGGATCTGGGCAGGAATCATCACACCCGGCTTTGTCGTCATCCATTGTTATCTCCAGAGCACCCAAGCAGACACATAATTCCTCCGTGGCATTTAACTTCAAGATGGTCCTTGTCAGCTGAGCAAAGTCAAATTTAGAGCTTTGTTTCACCTTGTGGGCTGGGAATTCAGTTCGGGATCAGAGCATGCAAAGTTATGCTGGTGACCTATATATCGTGTGTTAAGCATACTGTCTCTAAGATACACATGGTCACAAAAGTTGTTGGTACTCTGGAGATAGAACAGGAAGGCCATGTGATCTGTCTGTGGTGAGAACAACAAAGGCTTCCACATTAAGCAACCCATGACCATGTGTGCTTGCTTTTCCTGAGTAAGGCCTCAGGAAAGCTGAAGAGAGACCATATAGATCTGTAGAGAGTTGATTGTTAATCTGAGTAGCCTTAAATTGACTTTGTTTTTGTAGGATGTTAATCTGAGCAACCTTAACTTGACTTTGTTTAGAAAAATTAGTAAAAACTTTTATGCACAGATTGTGGGGTTCCCCAGAAGACCACCAAGAAGTCTGAATTTATATGTAAAAGCAAAGAGCCTTTATTCAAGCAAGCTCCAGCTTAGTCTCTCTGTCTGTCAGGCACAGCGATATGATTGATTGTGGGGTTTTATAATGGTAAGGTTTGGAAGTGAGGGGATTTTCAAGGTTCAGGGACCCTGATTGGCTGACATTTGTTTAAAAGTGTCTTTAAGAAAAGGAAAATAGGTGTGTGCTGGGCTAAAGGACACCTGGTGTTATATATAATGGTTAGGTATTTCCTCTGGAACATTAAGTATTTTCTCCTGGGATGCTGATTGGCCCATTCCTGGGTGGTGCCAGCCAGTTTTATGGCTTTTACTGGGGACCAGGTTATATCTGCCAGTAAACTGAAGCTCAGGCCTACCTCTTAAGATTCTTGACACAATGTGAACTGGGCATTCATCCTGGCAGTCAGACATGCCATGGGGGTGGGACACCCCTTCCTTCTATATGCATGAGCAAGTATGGCTATGTAAATTCTGCATGCTGCAGATGCCTTTATAAGCCAAATTCTGGCCTTCCACATTGTCTTTTTTCTCTCCTGCATGTTTTCCCACAGGCTCAAATCATAACTTGTATTTGCTGTTCAATAAACTCTAGTGTGGGTTACTGGTATTGTTTGTGATCCATTCTCAGGTGTGTTAACAACACTACCTTTTAGCTGGTTCCCATCAAGCCTGCCATGGCAGCAGTGTGGCCAAGCTGCCCTGGGTTCACATAAATCAGGGCTGTACACTGTAGATATTATAGTGCATTCTTACCTGGAAACTGGAACACTAAAGATCTAACAGAATCTAGAAACTTTGCAGTCTCTGAAGAAGATGGTGTCTGCTACAGGAAAGCTTTCAAACAAAGAAGGATACAGCCAGAGACCACAACTCCCAGGATTCTGCATTCTATCACTGCAGGTGGCCTGAAGCACAGTCTGAAGAAACAACAGATTGGGAGCTTCAAGTCTCCAAGTACTCCTCTGGACTACTACTCCCTCATCTTCTAAGATTTTCTACTGTGGTGACCCAGACTTAACTTTACAGACTCCATCTCAGGGAAGGGCTACCTTCTTAGACTGAGCTCAGTTCATCTCAGTTCCAGAAAGAATCTCAGAATGTGCCTGACAGCAAGATTTGAACAGATATACTAGAAGCAGATATATTATGAAACAGGGCAGTAAAACTTAAGGAGATCCAGATATTCCTGCAGACATCCTGTCTGCAGTTTATGATGTTTGCAGATAACCTGCTAGCAGATTTTGGTTTCACACTTAAAGTCCAACCAATAGTTTCAGAGATTCGCTATGCTATACCTTTACCCAATCCTGAAATGCCAAGGCATATGGATCCCTGTTCGAATTTTTTTTTCTCTTTAAAACCCCCTTACTCCTGAGCTTGGGACCAAATTCCCTCCATCCGCTATATCAGAATTTAGGGTTGCAGTCTGGGTTCAAACCTGTCCCTGAAAGTAAACTGACCCTTGTATGTTTGTATCAGCACCCAGCTCCTTGGTGGTCTTTGGGGTTCTCTCAATATGGGTACAACACTACAGTGAGTTTACTGAGCCCTTGTGTGTAGACAGCAGAAATAAACATAGAACAGCTGTATATCATTCGAAGATCTGGCCCTGTCCTTGGGGAGCTTCTGTTGACACAGTAGTAGAGAGCTGCCACTGCAGAGAGAAGCCCCTGCTGTGGAGTAGCTGTCAGAGGACATGACAGGTGGCCTCCTCAGGAGACCAACGCGGCCGCCAGCACTTGGTATACATGCCTAATCGTAACTTTCTCATGAGTCACTTATAAGAAATGATGGACAAATTAACCAAATTTTCTAATCTTTGCGTTATTTTATCGTAGTGTAAGTTATTGGCCATCCTTGGGGCCAGAGCTGAGAGCAGCAGGTTTTGGAGGGAAGCAAGATCAGCAGGTTTCTGGACACCGTGCTTCATTAAGTCAGAACCCATTTATCTGCATTAACTCTTGTTCTGAAGTGGTCATATTTTTAACATGTAGGTAAGACTTTTCACAACATGTAAGGGTCTACTTTGTGCACTTCTAAGGAAAACTAGTTGACCCTTTGGACCTATATGCATCTTGAAGCCTTGTTACCTTGTTAAATGGGGCTATTATTAGGCTGCCCTAGTCAAGACTCAGAGAGCATGCTTTGTGTGTTTGCCTTAACTACTAAAGTCCAAAGGCAGCAAAATTGCCATAGCAAAAATGCAGAAACACTAGAGGAAACATCATCTATCATATGAAGGAAAGATCATTCTTATACTCCTTGTAAATGGCCATAAAGCTGAAAATCGCCTTTTTCAGTCTTGTAAGAGGGCCCCTAAGACAGATCACCATCACACTCACTATTCCTTGCCACTTTTCCTTCATGGGCTCAATCACAGTTATATGTTTAACCTAGGAGCATTTCACTGCTATGGGAATTCCCAAATATTTAACTGTAAGCATGCTTTTATGTCTTCCTCATAAGCCCACAGTGTTCTCCTGTTAATGGTGGACCAAGACGGTTTGTTCTTCATAAGCTTTTGGGCTCAGTCTTGTAATAAAATGAAAAGTGCATGTGTGTGCTTTGTATTGTGTTTGACTACAGTGTTATTTTCAAATCTGCATCTGGTCTCAACAAACTTGTACACTGCAGTGCTGGGAAGTACAGTGATCCTTGTGATTTAGATAGTGGTCAGAATTCATCTGCACACTGAAATAGGCCTTCAGTGAAAGTAACTGATGGCAGCTACATAGAATGCCTGTGCCAATGTAAGGAGATGGTAGGGCCAAGATGGAAGCAAGAAGGATGTGATTATTTCACAAATCATGACCTTCTCTATACAAGTGAAAGTCAAATTCAGTAGGTTAAAAAATAGTTAACTTGTAAGTTCATTACATTTTGATTAAAGATATCTGCATAGGAAGCAGCTTACACTTCCCTCCAATTGTGAAAAATGAAGTAGCTATTTTCTCACCCCAAAGCTCTAGGGACCCCAATAACTAAGAGAAGCAAAGGTGAGTGCATGGATTAACTGCACCTCCTCCTTTAGTGAAAAGTGCCTGGGTAGTGTGTGAGTGAGGATCTGGTTTCTGCTGGGGGGTCTTCTGAGCTTTGTTCCTATGGAACCCCTTTGGCCAAGAACTCAATGCTAGATGTGACGAGAGATGTCCAGTTGGGATTCTTTCTCCTCCCATTCTTTGGCAGTTTTCACTTAGGCTGCCTTTATACATGTGTATATTTTAGGAAGCTTCTGCTGTATTAGGTTTCCACATGACCGCACAAGTGGCTGTTAGTTTTAGCTGTCCCTGTCTGTGTTCTATCCCTTAACCCACTTCCCTACCTACCCACCCCTCTTGGATCCTCCATTCCAGTTGTCTCCACCTCTTTCATTCCTAACTATTTCTCTTTCCTAGGGAGATTCACTCCCCATCTTTCACTCTCCACCTCACCTCTGGTTATGTGGATTGTTACTTGTTCATCAATGACTTAACAGCTAACATTCACATATAAGTGAACACATGCCATATTTTCTTTCTGGGTCTTAGTTATCTCACTCAGGATGATTTTTTTTCTAATTCTATCCATTTACCTGCACATTCCATGAGTGCATTTTTTTAATAGCTGAGTTATATTCTGTTGTGCAATTGAACCATGTTTTCTTTATCTCTTCATCCACTGATGGACAACATCAAGTTTATTTCCAATTTCTGGCTATTATAAATAGAACAGCAAGAACAAGGATCTTTGTTAGTAGGATATAATATGCCCTAGAGTGGTATAGCTGAATCTTGGAGATAGATGGATTCTCATCTTTATGAGGAACTGTCACACTAATTTCCATAGTGACTGTATAAATTTTAAATATTTATTTTTATTTTATGTGAATTGGTGTTTTGCTTGCATGTATAACTGTGTCAGGGTGCCAGATCTTGGAATTATAGACAGTTATTAGCTGCCATGTGGATGCTGGGAATCGAACTCAGGTCCTCCGGAAGAACAGTCAGTGCTCTTAACCACTGAGCCATCTCTCCAGCCCGTGACTGTATAAATTTGTTCTCCTACCAGCAGTGGATGAGTGTTTACCTTACTCCACATCCTTGCCAACATGTACTGTCACTTGTGTTATTACTCTTAGCCATTCTGACTAATGTAAGATGAAATCTCAAAGCCATGAATCCTAATTGGTCTTATAATAAAAACCCAGAGCCAGATATACAGGTAAAGCTGAAAGATGAGAGAGACAGAGGAACAAGTCACTAAAGAAATTTCTCACCACTACTAAGTCCTCAGGCTGACCGGGGAGGATCCTGTTGCCAAGCATCCTCAGACTGAATGCTTCGGGAGTCCTAAGCTAAAAGGCAGGGAAGCCCAGAGCCTGGCTTCTTGTTTCCTACTGCCATACATTCCTTTTTCTGCCCAGCCATATCAGTTCCTGTCTCAACCTCCCAGTGCTAGGATTAAAGGCATGTGTGCTTCCCCACTACTAAGATTAAAGGTATATGCCACCACTGCCTGGCTCCTATCTCTTTTGGACTGGATTAATCTCGTGTAGTCCAGGTTGGCTTTAAACTTAGAGATCCAGATGGATCTCTGCCTCCCGAGTGCTAAGATTAAAGGTGCATACCTCCACTGCTTGACCTTTATGGCTAACTCTGTGGCTGACTCTGTCTCTGACCTTTAGGCACTATTTGTTTATATTACAAGTAACATATCACCACAAGTTTTGGTTTGCATTCCCTAATGACTGCAGATGTTGAGCATTCAAGTGCTTCTCGGCCATTTAAGTTTTCTCTTTTGAGAATTCTGTTTAGATCTGTACCCCAATTGGGCTATTTTCTTGATGACTTTTTTTGAATTCTTTATGTATTTTGGATATTAGCCCTCTATTGGATCCACTACCAAAGGAGAAAGGGAAACCCAACCACAAACCCTTTGATCTTCAATGGTGACCTACTTATAAGATGCACTGGTGCAATAGTGGCACAAAGTTTGTGGGAGAAACCAACCAAT
This sequence comes from Sigmodon hispidus, assembly GCA_004025045.1. NCBI lineage: Eukaryota > Metazoa > Chordata > Mammalia > Rodentia > Cricetidae > Sigmodon > Sigmodon hispidus. The sequence continues at coordinate 62,479 of PVIH01000842.1, read as the reverse complement.
AGCCTACTCCATGAAATGAAACCCATCCCAACACTGCTTGGATGGTCAATAACCTGATACTAGGTAGGCCAGGGTCCTAGGGGAAAACCAGTTACTACTGTTTCACTAAAGTAATCTAGCAGTAAAAAGACTTTAATGGCGTTTTGCTGTACTCAGACCTGTGCTTTTCTCAGCCACCATCTCAGAAGTCTCCTCCTGCAGCAGGTAGGAACAATAGAGATCCATGGCCAGGCAGTGTTCAGAGTGAGAGACCTTGACATGCTAAACCCTAAAATGGATATGACCATCAAATTCCTCCTCTCAAGGCTCAGAAAACTGCAAAAAAGGAGACAGAAAAACTGTAAGAGCAAGAGAGGATGGAGGATACCAAGGAATCAAAGCCTTTTAGGCACAACAGGGCTGATGTCCATATGAACTCAGAGAGACTAGCAGTATGCCCAGGGCCTGCACAGTCTGCACCTGATGGAATCTTAGAACTGAAAGAAGAAGCAGACGCATGCGCCTATTCCTAACCCAGATGCTGTCTCAGATTGATAGTCACTTGCAAATGAAAAGTTAGGTGGGTTTTTTTGTTTTGTTTTGTTTTGTTTTGTTTTTTGCCCAAGGGAATCTCACTGGGGAAACAAACTGTTCTTAAGGGTAGGCCCCATGCCAAGCAGTACATAGCCAGCCCAAATGAACTCAATAGCATCTTTGAAGGCTCTTTGTCTCATAATGTTAAGTCAGAGCTCTATTTTTTATTTTATTTAAGTCTATAGGCCCTTTGCTTATATATTTTGGCTTCTCAGTTTTGTGTTTTTGTGGAATTTCTGTGTGTGCAAATGTGTATGTCTCTGCATCTATGTGTCCATGTCCTGCTTTTTCTTTGACTCTTTTTCTTGTTGTTTTGTTCTATTCTGGTTTGTTCTCATTTTATTGTACTGAATTTTATGATTACTTCTTGATAACCTGTTTGTTTTCTAAGGAGAGATAGAAAGGGTGTGAATTCAGATGGAGGGGAGATGGTGAACAACTGGGAGGCTTTGGGAGAGGGGAAACCATAATCAATATATTGTAAGAAAAAATGATTTTTAATAAAAGAAAAAATTGAAAAAAGAAAGTATTTTCCCAAGATTGTCTAAATTTGACAGCAGAACTAGCCAAAAACCCATTTGCTGTTATTGGGGGTATGATTTATTGCCTCCTAGGTAACATGTGCCATAGCACATTAGCTGCCAAGGTCAGCTAGGGAGTATGGCATTCATTTCTTTTTATCTTGTGGATTGAATTGCTTAAGTGTTAATTCTAAATACTTTTATCATAAATATTTAAAGCAAATAACCAATTTCCACTTAATCATAAACCATAATTCTTACTAGTCTGAAAGCACTTGCATAGAAAATTACATATCACTTTAATGTATTTTCTGTCTGTTTTTATGTCCATATAAAATGACAGCCCACAGATACATGATGACATCATCATCACTGAGCCAAAGGAAGCAAAGGAAATCGTTTGTGAACTGATCATTTCAACAGCCCTGTCAGCTTGGTGCTTCTCTCTATTTCCAGGAGGAAATGTTTGTGTGGAGAGTCAGCCCCAAGATCAAGGACAGTTGACATTCACTTCCTTTGAAATGAGCCCCAAATTTAAATACAATGTCCTCCAAATGTCCCTTGGCACCAGTGAGTGTGATTTTTTTTTTTTTTAAAATGCTACATTAGTTTCTCTAGTTCATCCCACTCAGCTCCATTGCCTTTTCCCTAATGTTGTGTCCAATTTTAAATGACTTGACTGATGGGCCTTACATCTTTTACCTGAGTGCCCAGAAGTCCTGGGCCTCATTTCCTGTGACAGCTGTACTGTGGCAGACCTGAGGAAGGGGTGGCAGAGTGCATGAGACTTTAATTGCTGCCTAATAGGCTATAGCAACCCGAACATTTTATTAAGAGGGCATTTAAAATTAGCATTATTATTCCAGAAGATGCTTTCATACCACAGTAAAAGTCATGCTGAGAGTGGTTGATATGTAACCTAATTTCACCACTTTCCTAATTTCTTCCCATTATTCCTAGTAATATACCTCTCAAGCCATTTTATATTTTTTGTACCTGTCTGTTTGCATAATTTTATTCCCTTGTGTTTTTCCCAGAGTATTCTGATAACTTCTCTGTCTCTATCTCTGTCTCTCTCTGTCTCTCTGTCTCTGTCTCTCTGTCTGTCTGTCTGTCTGTCTCTCTCTCTCTCTTCAAGGATATATAAAGTATATAAAGCACAGTTTTTTTTTCTTTTATAGTGACTTCTTTTGGTATTGGGATATGTGTGTGTGTGCAAGCACACACAATCACCCTTGTAAGGATGTAAGTGTTGGTATGCTTGTTTGTGTAGAGGCCAAACTTTGACTCTGGGTGCTTTCCTTTAGTGCTCCCTGCCCACCCTCCCCTTTTAATACAGTATCTCTCGCTAACTCTTGAGCTTGCTGCCTCTGTAAACTGGCTAGCCAGTAAGATTGCAGTAATTCACCATAGCACCCTGAACTGGGTTCATAGGTGTGAGACAACATGTCTGGATTTTATGTGTGTTACAGGAATGTAAACCTGCCATAGCAAACACTTTACTATGAAGGCATCTTCCCAGCTCTGAAATACAGTGCCTTTTAAAGGATATATGTTGATGGAGCCTATGGAAATAGGCACTATATTCCTCCTTGTCAATTTCTTCAAAATCTGAGTGTATAAGCTAATGGTAAAGTATTTGCCTAGCATGTGTAAAGCCCTGAGCCTGATCCCTGGCACCATAAAGTTCAGTAAGAAATCCCTCTATTTTCACTTTTGGTCATTGAAGTCTGTCATTTCTGGGACACTCTATTTCTAAGGCTGTTGTGAAAGCCATATTTCAATAATATCCTTTGAGACTTTTTTCTCTGTAGTGATGATATTTGAGGAGCCCTGACATCATTCTGTGCTATTTGATTCTATTGTATTTTAAGTACTCTCCAACCTGCTGACGGTTGTCACTTAGAAACCTCAATAGTGTTTTTCTTCTGCTAGATCATCAGATTCTTCAGCCTCACTCCCGTACCTTTGGATCATGATCTCATCTAACTAGCATGTGGCTGCCTTACAAAAGGATTGGGCTTTTGTTGTTCTGAGAAAGGACTTACTGTGTAGCCTTGGCTGGCCTGGAGCTCACTATCTGTAGACCAGGCTGGCCTTGAACTCATAGAGATCCACTTGTCTAGGATGAGATCAAAGGCATTCACTACAACACCCAGCCCACAAAAAGGATTTTGGCAAAGAAAACACTTACTCAAGTTAAGTCTTAGACAGCAAGTTTCAAACACTATACCAAATGGATAATTTTTGTCCTTAGTGACTTAGGCATGATTTATATTACTCCAAGAAATAATTTCACTTAAATATTGTTGGGTGGGTTTTAACAATCTTTAAACATTGTTAAATTCCTTGTATAGCTATTAGAATAATCTCCTTTTGTTTCTTTACAGTTAATTCAGTTTGCAAATATTTTTATACATTCATTGCCCTGTGCTGGGCACTTACTTCACTGGCTGCTTTGAAAGAGAAACCAAAACAGCACCTGGGTTCTGCTTTCGAAAAGACCTGAGTTCTCAATAAAAGTGAACACTTGACACTCTGGGTTGCAAGGTACTCTACAGTGAGGGAGACACAGGTCCTGAGTGAGTGACCGTGGGATGTGATAAATAAAGTTGACATTATAGGAAAAGTTACAGCTTTTTCATAGAGGAAGAGAGAAAGTCAGTCCCAAGAGCAGAAGCTTTTGGATGAGGTCCAGATACCTAAAGCATTCTGGAAAATAACCCATGATTTCAAACACTGGACATAAGGTAGAAGTAGTAAAGGCACCAGAAAACTAAACTAAGACACACTGAGAAGGTGGTCTAGCAGCCCCGCAGTGCAAAGGAGCAGTAACCCTAGTTACTAGTCTTTGCCTTTGTAGTGTGCATTTTTATGTATGGCTGTGTTGTGTTTGTTGTGATTTAAGCTGTAATTCTTCATTACAGTTCCTCATGTTGTGGTGATCCCAACTGTAAAAGTATTATTGTTGCTGCTTAATAGCTGTAATTATGCTGTTTTTATGAATTGCAGTGTAGATATCTGTGTTTTTCAATGGTCTTAGGGTCTTTTGACCCTAAAGGAGTTGCAGCCCATAGGATGAGAACCTCTGATTTAGATACTGGTTTCCAAGCTGAGCCACACAGTAGACACTGCATTGTGTTACTTCAATCATGCTGTAAGATTAGCATGCATTTCCAAAGTTCCCCAAACGAGTCTGATTCAGAATCTGATTTAAGAACCCCTTCTCCACACCATTGGCACTTAGGTAAATTCATGGGTACTCAAGGAGACCTTCACAAAACTAAGAAAGGGGTGTAATTAAGTCAGAGCCCAACTCCTCACTCATTATACAATGGGAAGCAGCAGTCTCCACCCCTCTGCTTCTGCTCTTTCCCTGCAGCATTTAAAGTTTCTCAGGCCTCTGTGCTTGTTAGTAACTAAAGCCTCTGCTCTCTGACATCTCCCTCTAGCCTTCAGCCTCCCTTCCATTCTGATGTACTTACAACCAGACTATGTTTCCACCAGGGCTGCTCCTGTTGGGTCCAGCCTCAGCTCCAATGCTCTGTCTTGTCTTTCTCCTCCCCAGACTCTTTACATGCTACTCTTCTGCCTTGATTTTCCTTTCTGACTTACTTTAACTTTTTCCTTCTCATCTCTTGGTCTTTTAGGAAGCATTTCTTAGTTGTCTCTGTTGGAGTGAGGTGGCATTGCCATGTGCCATCATGCTGCTATTAATTGGTCCTGAAGTTCCTGTCTATATTAAAACAGTAGGCCCTTTAGGGAACTGACTTATTCACATTCACTTCCTTATCTAATGTCTAAAAGGGCAGCATGTGGTGGTTGCCCAGTAGAAATGCTAAGTAAAATGTGGAATACGTTCATTTCACGTTTTTGAGCACTTACAGTATTCATCCCCCCTTACCGAACATTTACTGTGTGACTGGTTCCTGTAAATTCCCTTAAATTAGATATCATTATTTTCTCTTCTACAGATGAGGAAACAGGCTTCAGAAGGCAAATGAATAAGCCAAATCTGAGTTGCTCATTCAAGTGTCTTTATGAAATTGATACTTCATACTCAGTCTGAATTAATAGACTTCTTTGATTTAGGCTGTAAGAAAGTTAAAGAATAATAGATAAACATCCAAGTTTATTCTCTTAATTGCTGATGTCACCGTTGTCCCTGGTGATTGTCAAAATAATTCTTTAGAAGATGAAATCTTGTATAGTTTCGTCATTAGTTTTCTTTTCTGATACTTACAATTTCCCTGGTCTTCCAGTGCAAATACAGGCGCAGCTTTTTTTTCAATTTGAGTATTAGAAGGGTCAATGATTCAAATAGACAGATTGGACCTCAAACTTCATGCCCCATCATCTCTTCCTACAGAATGATCTTGTGAGCCCATAGCTAGAGCATCCTTTCTGAGGAACCTGCTTTAAGATGAAGGTGATTTCTTCCACTGGCCTGATGAATAATAAACAGCAAGAGACCTGATGCTGGCCAAAGCAGGGAAAGGGAGGGCAAGGCAAACCAGAGTGATCTGCACAGAATTATCCAGCCCGGGGTCATTGAGTTTTCTCCAGCTTCTTCTGAGATTTGGAAATTATTGAGGGAGGCACTGTTTCCCTGGGCACCAAGAGAAGCTACATTTTCAGTCTCTGCCATGGTCAGTTCTGATTCAGCTTTGTGGGCTGGATGCCTTGTACTTTTGACTGGGACTCCAGAAAAGAAGCTGGGTGAGCTCAGATGACAGAGTCTCTATTTCTGCTGCAAGTCAGGCACAGGCTGACCTTTTAGTGCCTTGGTGTATTAGACCATGTTGATGCAACTGTGGGGCAGGAATGGACCTGGGAAGGATGAAATGCTGAGTGGAATGTAAATGCAGCTCAGCTTCAGTGGCTCCCGGAGTAAACTTGGTTTTCTGAGACTGAGCACTGACCTGAGATGTGAGACTGATATGTCAAAACTAGACCAGTCTTGGGCAGACAAAGATGGTTCCCATTATGTATTACTGGACAAGCAGCAAGAGTTGAAACATCGTCTCCTCCCTTATTCCTGTCTAATTCATTCTCTGGCCCAGGTAGAGGACAGTCAGCCAACCTGAGGGTTTCCCTGGGCTTCCTGGGATAAGCAGTAAAAGCAAATGGGTCCTGCTGAAACTCTCCCTACTCACTGGCTCTTTCAGTGTCCCGCTTAGCACCCTTGGCAGTCCCAGAGGTCTGCATGTCCTTGCTTGCCTACCCCAGCCTTCTTCCCCCTCCTGCTGCTGCAGTAGCTACAGGCTTAAAGAGGGTGCTCACTGGGCGCTTCCTCCAACTTTGACACTTTCTTCCCATGGCCCTGCTTAGATGCAGCAGGGTGAGCTGGGGCATTTGGGAGCTTCCAGAAGACCCACAGCTGAATCTGTAAGGTCCCCTGCAGTAGCTGTTATCTGAAGCAGCAGCAGCAGCAGCAAAGGAAGAGTGTGTGGTGCATATGCAGGAAGAACACCAGACAAGTCTTTGCTTCAGAGGGTCAAAATCAGTCCATCTGCATGTGGAGCTAGTGATTGAACTGGAAAGTGGGAAGAGGAGGAGATGGTGTTTTCCACAGTTACCAAGATAAACGGAGTGGCCAGGGTGGTCTGTGCAGCTGTTTCAATGTGATTATGAGCTGAATTACTTTATCTTTACTCAGAGGGAATTAACACATCCCCCTTTCTACTGGATGGAGAGAGACTGAACCTAACACAGCTAGTTGGTCATTTGAATCTTCCTGCAGAATGGTGATAATTTATAGGTCTGTCTGGACTATTTTTGTTTGGACATTTAATTGGTGAAAATAACAGCCTAGAAGATGAAATAGCTGAACTGACAAGCATTTGAGAACCTGGTAGAAGGACTAGGGCTAAAAGGGGCTGGGGAAGCAGCTGCTGGGATATGTTCTTTTGAGACAAGGAATAGAACTGTAGCCTAAGGCTAAGTGGGAATGGAAATGTGGAGAAATACCTACCATTTTCCGGTGGTCATGGTGCTTGAAGGCTAGAGCTCTGACCCAGTAAGGCCAGCAGAAGGCCCTGGTCTTTACCAGAATATCCAAAGAGAGGAGCATTCCCTTTGGAAAAGTCCTGAAAGTTTCAGGTGATGGTAACAATGGGAACACATATTGCTTCTCACACCCTTCAGAATAAAAGTCCCAGCAAAACAAGACAGAGGGATTTTGTCTAGGAATAAACCCTTAGTCACAAGGAAAATGAGATAGGAAGCCTGAAGCCAGTGACCAGGTGCTTAATGACTTAAAAAGCTCAAGAAAGTAGAGTCCGAAGCTGTTGAGCCCTCAGAGAAGGACAGTGGTGACGAGGAGACCAGGCGGAGATGAGCAGGAGGGGGAGGATTGGTTGGCTGTATCTTTGTAAAACTAGCGTGAACTCTGGACCCCACTGCATAGAACCTAACTGGTTCTTCCAACCAGAGTGGAAACCTTGGAATTTAACTGATGAAAATCAAATAAGGGTGTGCTAAGCCACATGGGGAACCTGGCACAGCTGAGAAGATTTTTATTTTTCTACACACACACACACACACACACACACACACACACAGAGAGAGAGAGAGAGAGAGAGAGAGAGGAGAGAGGAGAGAGAGTGTGAGTTGAGGTTATACTTCACACACACACACACATATACACACACACACACACAGAGAGGGGAGAGAGAGAGAGAGTGTGAGTTGTGGTTATACTTCACATACACACACAGAGAGAGAGAGAGAGAGAGAGAGAGGAGAGAGGAGAGAGGAGAGAGAGTGTGAGTTGAGGTTATACTTCACATACACACACACACACACACACACACACACACACACAGTGTGCACACACAGTCTCTGGTCTTGTTTAATCACTTGCTTCAAGAACACTAGCAGCCAAGTCCTTATCTTCCTTCTTCAGGGGTGTTAAAAATGTCTCCCTAGCTAATCTGGCCAGGCCAAGAGGGACGAGCTAAAGAATCGGAAAGAGGGCTTTCTTTCACAGTCGGTCTCTTTCGGGAGTCCTAACGTGAAGCTAAAGCTCTCTCACTGAATCTTCAGGTTTCCTTTTGTGTGTCTAATTCCCTTTTTCACATCTTGGTTGAAAATGAGACATCAGAAAACTGGTAAAATATAATGCTTAAAACAGACAGGAAGATGTATATAGGGAAATTAAAACTTCAAAAGCCATTGCCATCTCTAGAGAGATTAAAGTACACAGGGCAGTTTTATACCAAAACAGGCTACCTTGAGAAGGAACAGCTAAAGAGTATGAAGTATAGTTAGAGATTTAATGCATTAAAGCACATGTGGAAAATCGTAAGCAGCCTAGACAGTGAAGTTGAACTCTCAGAAAGAAAACCAGAATGATGAAGAGATAGACGAAGAGAAGGCATAAAACTGGAGGTCAAGGTTCAGAGGTTCTGACAACTGAGAAAGTCCAGAGGAAGAAGTCAGTACTAACAATTGAAGAAACTTTACTCAGACTGAAATATATGGGTTCCCAGATTGCAAAAGCCATCCCAAGACATATCTTCACATAGTTCTTGATAACACACATCTGTAGAGGACAGGCATGGTTTTTAAGAAGAGAGGGGATCCAGGTCAGATAGTATGGTGGCTGTTTAGAAGCTGAACCAGTTGACTGGCAATAGACTGCTCTACTCAAAGCTCTCCAGAAAGAACTGATAAAGTTCCACTCAGGTTGAACACAGGTTATATGGAATAGAGGTTTGCTCAGAGTCTGTGACTGTTCATCTCCCAGGAGCCTGTGCAAGCTTCTGTAAGTGCACTTCACCAAAGTCACAGGCCACAGCGGAAGAAAGCAGGAAAGAATTCAGAGCAGCTGTAGAGTGGACGTGGACGTATAGGGAGAGAGGGCAGCGAGGCCTGGCTGAAGATAACCTAAAAAGAAAGAAATCACTAGGTCTCCTCGATGTGACAGTGTTTTGAGAGCACCATGTCAATTGAGGCAGAGTTACTAGAAGGAAGGGTGGGTGTAGTATGGAATTTCTAAAATTAAGCAAAACAAAAATCTCCTGAGCCATGATCTCATGGTGGCACATACCTGTAACCTAACATTTGGTGTGCTCAGGTAGGCAGAGTTTGAGTGAGGCTCTGTCTCAAACAAAAGAAAACAAGACAACTTAATACCATTTCTAACTGGGAAAACCCTGTGTAGGAATTAGATGTGAATAACATTTACATAGTAATGAAGTAAACAGTAAGTATTGATGCAGCCCAAAGTTACAGTCTGCATTGGGGGATGGGATGGTACAATTGGAGAAGAGAAAGCTAAGACCTTGTCTTCTGCAGTAGCACTGGTAGATACAGCCTAAAACCAGATCAAGAACTAGCATCAGAAGCATGTTGATTATAGATGCACGATGAGTCCTACAATCATGAATTAAAGCAGATCACAGTGGTTCCCCTGGGGAAGGGAGGAAATAGAACATGAAAGATTTGTCACAGCAAACCTTACAGGTGATTTGACTTTTAACAATGCACACAGGTAATATTTTAAAAAAAAAAAAATTCAAGAGGAGCAAACAGTAAAGATAGCTTTGGTTTGCTTGAAGAGGCCAGGGACCAGAGGAGTAGCAGTAGCCTGTAGAAATAGGACAGAGTTTTTACGTTAATGAAAAAGTAAAACAAACAAAAAAACCTCTTTTGTAATAGCACATGACTCTTTGTGCATTATATCCCCACATATTTTTTTCTTGAGTTTGTGAAGCAAGTGTAAGTTTTGAGATTCTGATGCTGTACCAGGGGAGCCCAGGGCATGAATGGGGTTGAACTCTGAAGACATTTGGGGAAGGGGAAAATAACATCATCCTTGCTAAACTATTCCACCTCACAAGCTGCTTACTAATCCACAAGAGATGTAGATGGTTGACAGACTTCAGACTGAACTTCAGCACTACAGGTGTGTTCCCGCAGACACAGGGCTTGTTAAGGTGATGGGTGTGAATCTGTCAGTCAGCTTAGCTCCTGCTGCAGTCAGCCCTGTAGACCGGATAGTGCCACTTCAAAGTCTTCCTGTTCCTGCTTGGCTAAGTCTCTCATAGCTGTATCATTGAAATTAACACCGTGATCTGCCTTGCTGTTTAAAAATTGTAGTATAGGTTTCTGTGGCAAAGTCAGTCACAACACTAGACCTTAGCAGTCGCAAACAGTGCACTGTATGTGTTCATGCTCACTGTGGCTTGCCTTGGGTGTCTCTTGTGTTTGCACTTTCTGTGTGTTGGTGGTGAATATCCTCATTTTCTCTAGTATTGTTTTTTATTTACTTTCCTGATCTGCCTCTCGTTGAGAGCTGTACATAATTAGACTGCTACTGTGGGTCCCAGAGCAGCTTGACCATACAGCTTTCATGACAGGCTTAATGAGAGCCAGACAGACAACAGGCCCTTGCTGGCACCAGGCAGTTTCAGAAAGGGCCCTTGAGCAGACACCATCCTGGGAGGAGCCAGCACCTAAGGGAAAATACCTGACATTTCAAACATTCTCTCCCTGGGAAAAGGATATTAACAATAGAACAGATAGTCTCCAGGTATAAGTAACCCTTAGTGACCATTGCTAAATGTTGAAACATCCCTAGAATTCAAAGCAGCCAATGAATTCATAACAGGTACCCCTAGCCTGAGCTTAGACCCATCCCAGGACTGTAACCCCCCAGCTCTGACGCCCATAGAGCCCTCCCTCAATAAAACTCTTGCATCATGCTGGTCAGGATTGCTTCTACTCCACCACTGAGTCGAACTGATGGAGTGACCCAAGCTAGCTTGTCAATAAAGAGACTCTTTGCTGATGCATCGAAGCGGTCTCCTGGTGGTCTTTTTTGGGGTCTGGATTCTGGGCACACCACCACTTGAATTGCATGCCAAGTGATTCCTGCTTTCCCCATTGCCCCTCCCCTTTCCTTTCCATTCTGAGTAGATGTACTGAATTTCCTTCCCCAGGGCAAAAGGAAGGTCCCTGAAGTATTTTGTAGGTGTTGATAACTCCAGGGATATTAGATGGAATGGGGACTTGAGGTGGATTCCCCTAGTATATTTAGTGTTCTGAGGGTCTGTTGCCCAGAACATAAGTTTCTTAAAGTAGGTGGAAAGGGCACAAGGCCTTGGAGGTTACAGGCTGTCAAGCTTTAAAATATCCACTCTGAAGGTAAAACCATTGACATAATACTTAGTACTGTCTACATATGAACTACATCTGACAACATGTCTGAACATGTGTTCTGATTTGCTGCATGTCTCTATGGACTGTGAAAGGCTGTATGTGTGGTGTGTTCAGAGCCGTTAACTTAGATTTGAGTTCCAGTGCTGCTGCTCAGCAGATGGAACAGAGGGTGGTGTCCTCTGTTCCTGTGCTCTGTGGCATTCTCAGTTTCTGACACTGTGAGACTGCAATGGTCAGTCACCATTGTAGTTCTGGGGGTCGCCAGTGTTTGCCTTTTTAGGAACTTTAAGTGTTTCCCTGGGGAGCCAAACTGCTTTTTTGTTTAAACCTTTGACAATAGCACATATAACTGCACAAACAAATGACCTTGGGAAATTTATTGTTTTTTGAGACTTGGTATCTGTCAGCAGCCCAGGGTGGCATTAAACTTGTACCAATTGTGATTCATCATCTCCTGGGTGCTAGGATTGTTGGGATCATGTTTGATCTGGCATGAAATGATAATGCATTAGCCTGTTTAGCTGGCGGATGTCTATGAATAGAGAGGCCTCATGTCCCATGGACGCGGATGGTGGACGAGAGGCAGCACAGCAGGAGACATGGCATGAAACAGACTGCTTCTGTGTAGAAGGACTTTATTATCATAACGAGATATAGAAAGAAGAAAAGGAGAGAGAAAAGGAGAGGGAGGGAAGAGAGAGAGAGAGAGAGAGAGAGAGAGAGAGAGAGAGAGAGAGAGAGAGAGTTAGTTCCCAGGAGGGAAGAAAAGCAAGAGAGAGTCTGAGGTGGGAATTCTTCTTAAATAGGGTTTGACATCAGAACTCAGAGCAGGGCATGGCTTCAGCCCCTAGAACAGAATCCTAACAGGGATGACTCCATGAGGCACTGTGCTGTACCTTTGTGACGTAGGCATACATGCACAGAACATGTTTTGATCACACCTGTGACCCTGTGCTCTCTTTGCCTGTTACCCGTCTTCCTTTGTGTTCATTCACTTCTTCTAAAAGAAGAAAGGAAGGAAAGACTATTCTGCCCTTAAAGTTTTGTCTCAGTGAATGGCCTGTGCCTGCCATAGCTAAGGAAAAAAGAAGCAGCTTATCCACCACGATCCTTGACCCCCCTCTAAGCAGATATGTTTTATAGGTCACAGTAATGAAATGAGTTTTTACAGATTCATAAGGAAACAGATTCTCTTGTGTTTTTTTTCCTCCAGTGCATATCTGCATTGCATTCATTTGTCTGTGTTGGTGGATGATCATAGCCTATTGGGTGAACTGGGAAAGTTAATGCAGCTGCTGCCAAGATAAAGCTAGAACATTCTCTTCCCTGCCCCCAGCATGTTGTACTAGGGGAAAAAAATAATGAAAAAATGCAAATGTTGAACTTTTGGTAACTTAGCCCTATTTGTTAAGATATACTTTGTGTTGGTTTTAGATGTTTTATTGAGTAATAGGACTGGTGATTTGTCCATATTGGTAGCACACAGAGACAGTTGGGTTTACTCCTGGTTGATGTTTGTCCTCTCAGCATCCTCCCCGTTGTCCCCCCCCCTTTGCTCTATTTGTCTCAGATTAAATTTTATTTTATGTATATCTCCACTTCCTCCTCATAATCTTTTGAATATTACAGTCTGAAGAAAGCTACCATGAGCTACATGGTTTTTTCCCAATGAAATTCAGATTGGGTCCTCTAAGCTGTAAGAAACTGTGTGGTGAGATGTTTTCCTTTGTCCCACTAAGAACCTGTAATAGGTACAAGACCCACACCTCAGGCTCACTGTGGTGGACAGAGCTGACCGTGTCCTCTCACTGACTCAGTTTCATCCCCAGGCAATGGTTATAACTACTTGACCTCTACTTAAGTGTGTTTGTCTGTGAGGTCAATGATGAGTAGTTTATCTTGTAAACAGTGGATAATTGTTTGATTTTTTTTTTTTTAATTTGTTGTTCATTTCTTGTAAGTTCATGGGGAGGGATTTTATCTGTATTACTTAGACTAGGAGAACCAAGCAGGCAGATAACCAGTGTCCTGACACCATTTGTATAAGGTGTTGATCACTGGGGGTGGGACAGAGGGAACCTTTTTTTCTTTGGCCATGTTTGGTTTTGGTCTTTGAAATAAGTAGTGAGTTTCAGCAGTAGGACTTTGAAAGCCCACGCTCTGAGACTCCATGTTTGAAGGTGAAGCTGCCGTGTGTGTGAGTAGTTACTGAGTGTCCCACCCTTCTCCCCACTGCCACCTCCACTGTGGAGCCCAAGATAAGTGACTGACTTAACCCAGCTCTTCCCTAGGTCCACCTGCTTAGTTACCCAGTGTTTCTGTTCCTGCCTGTGCCTTAGCGGGAATGTCTCCCCAGATCAAGGCTTCTGTTCTGTCTCTCCTCTCGGGCTCAGTGAAAGTTTGTACTTGGTAGGTAGATCTTGATTAGTGATAGACTTACTCAGGTGCTTTGATGAGCTAGAAAATGAACTAAATAAACTTTACACCTTACATAATTTTATATTATTTATATAATACTACATTTGGTTTGGGGGGCAATAATTCCACATACAGTTTTGTAAGGTGAAGGCAAATGACAGTGCTAGGGTCTGAACATTTGAGGGACAGGGAAAATTATTTTTAAAATTCACTTGTGTATTTTATGAAAAACATGAGATGCTTATATTTGTGTTGGTGGCTTCCTGTTTGGGGGACACAGGGTCGTCATTTTACACATCACCCTTCCTCCTTGTGCTGGCTTCTCTGTTTCAGGGAAACAAAATGGCTTCTTGTTTTGTTTGCCCTTCAGGTTGAGCATGTTGATTGCTCCCTCAGCAGGGCCCAAGGCAGAAAGCAGTGGGCCTGGTTGTCTCTGCTTAGGCTCACTGTGCAAAGTGTTCAACCTTTTCCATTTCTCCCTCTCAAGGTGCGCAATGCTGCAGGGGCTCCGCCAGCGCTGGCAGAGGAGAATGAGAATCTCTAGTCCACAGACCAGCCAGAGGGAAGGCTTTCTAAGAGTTACAAATCTTTTTTGTTGCAACATGCTTTTTCTAGAAGCTTTTTGTCATTCTGGCAGCAAACTGTTTCCACTAGCTGCCTTAGCAACAGGACCCAGAGTCATTCCCCACCAGCTTGTGTTCTGTTGTTAAGGGCACTAATGTTATACCCAGAATTGGAGGAAGAAGCCATAGGTGACCTGCAGAATTTAGCTGTTCTGGGGCTTGGAGGACCATGTGCTTCATCAGGTGGAAGAAGAGACTGAAACCCTGGAGTGACCAGACTCCAGGTCACCCCGGGCCTTGAGTGAGAGCTGTAACTTGTTCTGGTCAGGGGACTGTCCCTGGCTGCAGCAAACAACAGGATTTTTCCAAGGCCACTTGGAGGAAAAGAGAAACAATTAAGGGTCCCTTCTTAAAAGTGTGCACTGCTTTAACCCCAGCTCTGGCTTTCAGTGTGTCTGCTCATGTCAATAATGTAAAGTCCAGTTAGAAAATAAACTTTGTTTCCTAAAGATTAAAATTCTGTTGGATTTTAGATTCACTTGGTCCCTTGAGAGCTTACTTTAATATTCTTAACAAATCAAATTTTATTTGATAATAGAACATGCTTAGTACAGAACAGTGAGCTTAGAGTCTACCAGGACAAGAGACTAGAAGGTAAGGTGGACATGCACAGTCCAGTGATGTTTCTTTAGTTTATTAAGATGCGTAACATCTTCAGTGTTAGATAGCTGTGAGACATTAACTCTGGAAGCATTCTGACATAAATGATGGACAGATGAAGGGTGGAAATTTGTACCTTTCCACATTAGGCAGATAATGTCATGAAATCACCAAAGCAAACTATTAGGCCTCTTTAAGGAAATGTCATGTTCCTTAATGAGTTAAAACTCGTAACTTCAAAGGTGTTCTCAAAATGAACCCTTTAGTTAGGCACCACACCACTCTGGCGAGTCTGCCTGAACTTCTCTCTCCTTGTCTCGTAAAGCAGGAAGCTTGGGAAGGAGGCAGAGGCTTTAAGCTCATGTAGGGGCACTAATTTCTCCCTTGCTTCCATGAGCAATCAGATGGTGCAAGACAGGGTTGTTTTGTTTTTTTTTTTTTTTTTTGGTCTAGGTGATCAAAGTGTGAAATATCATAGGGTCAGAAAATGTGCATTCTTTATAGAAACTACTTACTTTGACCCATGGTGCCCTATGCTGTGGTGCCTCCAAGGGTAATCATGACCTATCTGCATGGCCATGTCTGCCTGTGGCCTGTTTCACTCTACCATTTGGCATCAGGGGTTGTTGTAGATGGAGTTTTACATCCCAGGAGCAGCTTCCAAAAATTACCACACAGAGCCTTGTATTAATTGTAAATGCTTGGCTGATAGCTCAGGCTTATTACAGACTAACTCTCGAATTTTAAGTTAACTCATATTCCTTACCTTTAATAGCATGGCACATTCATCTCCTAGTCCCTTAGAGTCTGGCTAGTGACTACTGACTCCTCTCTCTTCCTTCCAGCCCAACTCCTGCCCAGCCTTTCAGCTTCTTATTAACTACCGAGAGTAATACATATTTATAGAAAAGGATTGTTCCACAGCAACGAGTACTCTCCTAGGTAACCCAGGTCAAAGTCCAAACCACAAAATAATGTACCCACTAGTCTATTCTAAGGGTATTCTACTCACCAGCTCTGCCTTTGGTAATTTTAAAATATTTAACTTATTAAACTACTCTGTAGAGTTTCAATCATTGACTTTTTGTGGCTAATTTTTATTGTTAATTATTTTTAAAAATCAGAAGTATCATACACTATACAGAGTGCTGAGATTCACCCCCTCCCCTCTTCTCACCTTCACTGATTCTCCTTCCTTATTTCCTTCCTATCTGGGGGTTGGACATGCAGTCACTGTTCCTGTGTCTTCAAGATTGCAGCACCCTGTGACAGTAAGTCAGGGCCCCACTACACTCCTCCCTTCCTGTGGTTCCCACATCCTTTTGCTATCTTCTTCCATGATGTTCCCTGGGACTAGGAGGCATGACATAGATGTACCATTTGGGACTGAGCACTCAGAAGTCACTTTTTCTACTCACTCTAACCATCACCCATTGCCAAAGCAGGCTTCTCTGGTCGTGGCTGAGTGCTGCATTGATGTTTAGTATAAACATTTGGAAGGCAGTTCAACTATATGTTCATTTGGCAAAACATAAGTAATGCATTCCCCTGTAGACCCTTTGGACCTCCTTAGCTCCAGGCTTTTAAGTAGTTTTAAAATATTTGACTTATTAAACTACTACTACTGAAGCATATGTTCCCTACACTGGATCTGATCCAGAAGCAATTGGATAACCCAGAACATTCATGCCACTAATGTACTGGTAGGCATACCTTGCTAGGCAGTTCACTATGGTAGCATGAAGCATCTCCAGCTGGATGGGATTGTTGAAGGCTTTTCTTTTCTTTCTTTCAAGATTTATTTATTTATTGTGTATGTGTGTTCTGTCTGCTTGCATCCCTGCAGGCCAGAAGAGGGCACCATATCTTAATACAGATGGTTGTGAGCCACCATGTGGGTGCTGGGAATTGAACTCAGGACCTGTGGAAGAACAGCCAGTACTCTTAACCTCTGAGCCATCTCTCTAGCCCCTGTTGAAGGCTTTTCTTCCCCCACTGGCCTACTTAGCACCTTCCAGTACCTTGAATGCTAGCTAGGAGAAAGAAAGGGATGGGGGGTTAGGGGGGAAGAAGCACTGCCAGTTCAGTTCCTGTTAGTTCTGCATGTAAAAGCAGGCACACACTAGCAAGGTCACACGCTAGAGTTTATTTAAGAGAAAAGATCCAGGTGGGTAAAGAGACAGAAGAGCAGAACAGAAGTCAGGGGACAGAGAGAAGGACCGGAGGACGCGCTTGCAGCCACTTTTAAGGGAAGGGGTGTGCACCGGTATGCGCCATGGGTCCAGGGAGGTGCTTCACGGTATGCATCATGGGTCCAGACAGGTGCTTCCGGGTTCAGCCATGGTCCAGGGAGGTGCTTCCATACTCATTGCTGCAGGGTTTACGTAGCCACGCACAGGGGCGTGCCTCCATACAAGGTACATCCCACCTGAGCCAGTAGGCTCAGCTACGGGGAATGCCAGGAATCCTTACAATTCCAACTTTGTTTCTCTGTGTTTTGTCTCCAGAACATGTGGTATCTTCAGCAATAGGGTTTTACTGACTAGTTCTAGTAGGCAAGGGGAATAATCCATATAGGTTTGGTAATTCTGTAGGCTCACCTGACCAACCAGTAGGGGATTTTGCTTTGAAAACCTATGACTTTGAGGTATCTTATTGACCTTTCTTAATAGAGGAGGAAACCAAGGTTCAAAAAATTTTTAAACGTTTTTCTTTCATGTGACTCATCATTGCATTGTGGGATGCACTGCCCTGAAGCCCACATTGTTTTAAAACTCTGCAGTGCTTTCCAGTTTTTTTAGGCTATCATGAACATTTTTACTTTATCTTATTAAAGAAGACAGAATCCCTTTCACCCATGCTCTCTTAACTCTGAAGAACTTTGTTACTGAAACATCTTGTTCTTAACTGTGTTCAAGGTCGGGCTTTGTCAGCCTCTTGAAGACAAGAGCAGAGGAAGGCAGGAGAGTGTCAGAAATAGACTGGTTCACTGGGACTCATGTGGATGGCATTCATCGTTCCCAGAACTGGCCAATCTGCTACCTATCTGCCTTGTGCAGCACCGTTTAGGTTCTAATTATCTTCAAAGTGAGCTGCTGTCTTGAGGACCTCTGAGAGAACACAGAGTAGTGCTGTGCTTCCTAGCACTGCTGCCCTCTGCACACTGATGCAGCCTTGTTACCAGGTGACATCGTGACCATGTACCGTAGAGATAGCGCTAAAGCCAAAAGAACAAATCTGAAGCTTTATTTGCTACCCAGGACTTTTCATGGCAGGAGAAGTGATGTCTGCTCCCCTTGTTTAAGTGTTAGGATCATTTTGTTTTGCTTTTCAAGGAAAGTTTAAAAAGCCAAACAAACAGTAGACTTTACCCCCCAACCCTTTCTCTTGGGTTTTCAGTTGCACCTTCTCGTCTGCCTTGGAGTACTCCATTCTAAGCTCTGGTGAGGAAATGAGTCTGTGATCAGGGTAGGTGCTCCTGTGCAGCCATTGCTCAAGAGCCTCTACATAAGACAGGCCTTTGATTCTTAGTGCCGGCTCGAGCTGTTTGCAGTCACTGAAGCCTGGCCAAGTCATTGCTGTAAGTCTGGTGTAATTGTATAAGCTTAGAAAGCATATGAGCAAGGGGGGGAGCGTGGCGGGCACCGATGACGACATGCTGTGTAGCCAGCAAGAAGTGTGAGGCACAGTGATGGATGGCTCATTTGCCCTCAGGATTATGGGTGGAGATAATGCTGTCCTCGTTTATGTGGGGCTTTGACCTGGAGATATTTCTGTGTTCTTCTCATCTTATCTGTTCCTTGCTTATTGTCACAAACACTGTCATTAGAGTTGTGAAATGTATTCCACTACAACTGTTTGTCTTCAATTGCTTATAACTGGGTGGCAGGGGAAGGAAAGATTGTATAATTTTGTCTATTGCTGCCATTTACATCAGGGTAAAATCAGGAAATGACTGTTATCTAAACTTGAAAGCTTGATTCCATGTTTAGAAAGGGAAGGCAAGACCTGTTCAGCATCTGATTTAGGCACTGCCAAGGGGAAAGGCCCTGTTTGTCATCTCCTGGCTCTTGTACCATGCATAGTAGGAGAGCCCATTCTTCTGGGTAACTTAACCTTGAGAGTAGGATACGATCAGGTTCCATCAGATTGCCTACTCTAAGATTTCAGACAAAGCACTCAGGCTGCCTTGGCCATGTGCGGTTGAAAGTGCTATGCTAGTTGAGTTCCTATGGTTACAGGAAATGACCAAAATTAGATTGAGGCCAAGGTGCCAGGTTTAGTACACCCCTTCTCTTCCAGAAAGCACCAGAGAGATTGTCGCTGCCAATGGTAAAAGACAACACAGTCTGTGCTGCTCAGACCATTAAGAATTTAATTTAAATGAACTCCCCGCCCAAAGCAAAAGAAAACCCAATCAACCCAGTCCTTTGTCTGCATGGAGACTGAGGAAATCAGAGGACCCTTCCTTGCGCCTGTAGGGTTCTGGTAGGAGCAGTTGCTGGGTCTCAGCAAGGGAAGGATGATTCTCCTTGCAGTAAGTCTGGGCCTTCTGAATAGCTAGTCTAGGAAATCCTATTAATATGGGTTATGAAGATGAGTGATCAGCTTGTGTCAAGGAGCAGATGGCTAAATGAGGTGCACAGGGAATGCTATGAGGCTCAGGCTGGAAGAACCGGAAGAAGATAGCCCATAATGCAGAACTTCTAAATATAGTCTCCTTAATGTGAATGGTTCAAATAGTCTTTTACATTATACCGTTAATTCGGAGTGATGAGAAATGTTAGGAAATTACGGAATTACTGAACAGCGATTAACTTAGAAGTAAAATTATATCATCTAAATTGAAGGTTGTTCTACGTGCAGAGGGAGAGTATTACTAAAACCTTGCCCTGCCTGTCATTTTCTAATTGAAATCTGTTCTCTCATATGCCCTGTCCCTCAGTGCATAGTTCATAATTTGGAAGAGCGTTCTTAGTTAGTCTAGTTATTTTTCATGGTTCTTCCTTTGAATTTTAGTAAGATGACATGGAGCACATTCCCTGTGGTATTATGTGACACTCAGAAGACTGTGTTGTGTCTTCATTAACCTGTGAACTTTTTGTCCTTTTAGAGCTAAGGGAGCAAGATGCTGCAAGGTTTAATGCTTGTTTGTCAGAGATGAAGCCTTTAGGGAAATGGATGGGGTGAATAGGCTAAGACACTCCAGACCTGCCTGGTGAAATGCCACACCATGTATAGAAGGCAGAGCCGTAGGGCTCAGAGAGAAGGTGCAGAGCAAACTGGGTGTCTACAGAGAAGGCTCCCCAGCAGGCAGGTTGACTTCCTAGTGGGGACTTGGGAGTAGTACTGAAATAAAAGACATCCTTAGTGGTTTCCAGTAGTTGATGTGCATGTTTCCTTTTGGACAGGGAAGCAGTATTGATTTCATGCATTTGTCTGCAATGGATGGAAGCTCTTGAAGCTGAAAGCATTTGATTTTTGCCTAGTTTTTGGAGTTGTACTCAGAGAGGCTCGTAGTCATGAGGCAAGGTAGAAGTTGGTTGTTATTCTCCAGGGTAAATGTCTGATGGATTTCCATTTGTTCTGACATATAAGGGTTGAACTAAATAATGCCTGATATGATTTCTAGGTAAGTCAGTGCCAAGATTTGCTTAATTCCTTGTGAAATGGCATGGCCGTGAACTAGACATTGACTTTAGAATTTTAAAGGTCCCCTCCACTCTGTGTGGTGCCCTACCTGCCTATGTGTGGCTTGGATGTGCAGAGCTTGTTCCAACACATGTGCTTTCTTTTCACCCTCAGGTATATCCGAATAGTTGGGACTCACAACACAGTGAACAAGATTTTCCACATTGTGGCTTTTGAATGTATGTTTACAAACAAAACCTTCACTCTGGAGAAGGGTCTAATAGGTAAGTACTACGATGATAGTTTTGCATTTATACTTAGGTACTTTGTCTTCAGAATTTTCTTATTCTAATAATTTCTCTTAATCAGCTCTGATTAAGGGCTTTGGTTTACTTTTGAATGCTGTATAGCTAAATGACAGAGGCTAGCCTTAATTTATAGAAAAATACAAAGTAATAAACTCAGTAAACTTAAGGAAAAATGAATATGAGTATTTTACTACAGCTAGGAATGGGAAGCATTTAGGGAGTTGTCCAGATTTGCAGAGTAGAAAAAGCTCTTGATAGCCAGGCAAAGGCTTTCACACCAAAGGCTGTTCTATATTTAATGGTAGGTGAGGCTGGGGAGGATGTCTAATATTGATCTGATAGTCTATGTTGGCTTTGATTTGATGTGAGTGGTATATGCATCTGTGGGAATGGTTTCCTGGATATGTCAGTTCCAGATTTACTCTGCTTAGCCAAATTACCCTCAAGAAAATTTTAGTCTATAAGTTGAGTAAGACTGAAATGCTGGACTACCACTGAGAAAGTCAAGTTACTGAGTGGAAGCTGCCTGGCTGATTTTCCCCAAGGCTGTTTTAAATTCTAGGGTAGTTTGCGTGTGTGTGTGTGTGTGTGTGTGTGTGTGTGTGTGTGTGTGTGTGTGTGTGTGTCTGTCTGTCTGTCTGTCTGTCTGTCTGTCTGTCTGTCTGTGTCTGTCTTCGGCTTTGTTTTAGGCATTGCTTAGCCCTTTGTGCACCACCATCCTTGACATTGCCAAGGTCGAGTGGCTTTTCCTTTCTAGACAACTTTCTCTCAAGCCCTTGAGTTTTTCTTCTCCTCCTGCATAGATAGGCTCATGAGATTCTTGAATTTGTGCTTTTACTGTTGCTTTCTTTGAAAAATAACTCCGTGTATATTGGGGGTAGGGTATGCTTTTGCGTAGACTTACCTAAAATAGAATTCTGTGCCTTTTAAAGAGAATTCAGTTCTCTTGTCCATGTTGGGACACAGATCCACACTGACATAAGTCTTTAAATGTAACAGTGACTATAACAGGAAAGAGGATTACAAATTCACACATGGTCAGTGATGTTTGAATGATTGAAGCCTGAAATTCTCCTCAGCTGACATGTTTTTTCCATAATGTACAGAAATATCAAGACCAGAAACTTTCCCATTGAATATTTTTAGAGTTCAACCAAAGTAATTATTTTTCACTTTACTGTTGATGTAATTAAAAAATGAATATTTGTGCTATTTTTGTGACTTTCACATGATTTGAAAATTAACAGATTTGAAGCACTATGTGGTGGCATTGTCTTCTAATTCTGTAGGGTATGTAGATTCGTAGCTACAGGCTTCCTGGGTTCCCTGGAGACTTCAGGCCTCATTGTGTGCCTTGAGAAGCCTTGCTGAGGAAGATCTGAGGAACCAAGAGCCTGCAGAATGACAGCCTGTGTGACATCATCCTAGTCCCAAGGGCTGCATTCTTTTACATGCTGCATCCATGTAGATCAGTCCCCTTCATCCTGGAGGAAGAGCAAGTCTGTTAATATTGTAATTACTAAGAAATGGGCCCTTCTGGTAGAGGGGCTGTTAAAAGAACAAGGCTCGGTATTGGTCATGATGAAGCATGCATTCTTGTTCTGCATGTTTAGTTGAAGCTGATCTAGTCCATGCTGTCCAAGGCTGTAACAGTGTCAGGCCTGTCAGATGATGGGGGAAGACTGCAAAAACTAGAAGTTGTTTTGGTGTCTGGTTGGTCACTTCTTCAAGCCCCTTCTTCCTATGAGGCATGCAAGTGTGACTGCACCGAGCACTGAAGTGCCACACCTGCCGTTGGTCCTCAGCCATATTGGAGCAGCAGCAGTGCCAGTAGGCAGCCATGCAGATGGACTTACCAGCAGATGACCTACATGGGATCTCCTGGGAGTCATTGTTTGTAATGCAGAGCTGTCCAGACCAGGCAGAAAGAGAGATGATGTTAGTAGGAAGGAGCACAGAGGCTCTTGTTACCCTGAGTCGGACATCATAGCTTTGCTTAACTTTCAGAGGTGTGTAGGGTCTTGGTGGACAGGTGTCCATGTCGATTATGTGAGATGCATTTCAGCAGCATGTAGCCCTTAGCTAACTATTCTGCTGGAACCTGCCAAGAAAGTGGTGAACACTGCAAGGTATAGGTAGGTCAGATGTACCTAGAGGTGAAGGGGTTTTTAGATTAAAGCTCCTTGAGAACCTCTTCCTCAGCCTGAACGTGTTCTGGCTAGAAAGAAATAGGAAAACCACAGCAATAGTATGGGATCTAATGGTGTCAGGGCACTCCTCTTATTTCTACATTTGTAGATTCTTTCTCGGTCCTCTTTCAACAGTTCACAGTCTTCTAATTATTTTTTCATGGACCTTAAAAATGACGTTACTCCATTTGTGGTTTTTAAAATCAGATTTTAATGTTAAACACATAATGATGCCAGGAAGTAACATAGCTCTGCATCTTAGTCCTCCTCACCGGAGGGTTTCTGTCCTTTGTGTGTGTGTGGGGGGGGGAGCTGTGCTGCTTCTGTTTGATTTGGTTTAGTTGGTTTTGTGGACCCTCAAACTCATACTGTGTTTGTCTCAATGCTGGGACCACTGAAACATGGAACCATGGCCTGCACCATTCTCTCCTCATGCTGCTTCACTTGTACAGCTTAGCAGCAGAAAAGCCTGCAGCCTGGTCAGGTTCCTCTGTCCCTGGATATGGGCCCTGGCTGGTCATACACTGCCCCATCTCACTTGATGGCTGTTTGTGTGTGTAGCTGTGATGCGTCCTCTCCTAGCAGAGAGGGCTTGGGGTGATTGTCTCCTCCATGCTAGGAAGAGTTGCTAGAGACCCTAGCGTGGCATCCGCAAGGCAAGGAAGGACCAATTGCAGTAGAAGCAACTACTGTGTCACAGGTTCTGGCCTCCAAACTCTGCTTTGTGATCTCTGTACGTGTTTGCTGGGCTGACTTTTCATAACCATTGAAAGATGCACTCATGCTCACCTCTTCAGTTACCAGCTTAGTTACTCACTTGAAGGCTATAGTTCCTGCCAGCTGCTGTCTGAGAACAGCTCACAGCCAGCTTAGTTCCAGCTGTCTGTAACCAACTCCCCACCAGATTACTGTTATCTTTATGTGTATGCATATTTTGCCTGCATATGTGTCTATGCACCACATGTGTATCTGATGCCCAAAGAGGCCAGTCACACCTGAAACTGGAGTTTGTCAAATACTAAACCATCTCCCCAGCCCCACCACTTGATTATTTTGAATTCAATCATAAGTGTCCTATCATTTCATCTGTAAATATTTAATTTTATATATCTTTAAAAGGAAAGTTGTATTCAATATTATAATGCCAGATTAGAATAGTAATTTTTAAAGTATTAAGTGGTCAGCCAGTATAAAATGTCTTCTACTAGTTCAAAGTCTGCAATGAGAAAATTTATATTTTGTAAGTTATTCACATCAGAATTGAAGGGGGAGGAAGCAGGACCGGGGGTGTGACTCCAGAGCATAGTGCTTGGTTCACCTTGTGAAGCCCTTGGTTCCATTCCCAAAATACTTCCAATACGACTCCTTTTTTCTCCTCCTCCAAGACTCACTCCTCCTCTATTAAGAATTTATTAACAGATGTTTGTCTATAGTGTAACTAATGACCTGGATTCTGGTTACTGAGCCCCAAGGCATGCTAACTCATTGCATTTCTTGTGTCATCGAAGTTAACAGCCAAGTCAGATTTTACTATCAATTTTAGGTAACTCTGCTCTAGAGTTAAGGTTGTCTGTGCTACAGCATCATAAAACATGTAGATGTTCAGATTGTCTCTCTTTTGAGTATTTCCATGTATTGATGATTATTTCAAATCTGCTGCTTCATAATTTGGGAATACAGAATGCTATTCTAGATCTCTCTTTGCTGACAGCTTGAAAGAGACATTTTTCTAAAGTTTCGTTTGATAATCCTGAGATGTAACTTTCCCAAGAAGAATAGGATAAATGTTACATTGTTTTTCCTTTCCAGTTTTCACAGTGAATCTGTAGCTCCCTAGCATCCTCCAGGTGTGAACCAAGAAGTATATTGGTGTAACATTTCTATTGTTTATGTAAGTGTGTGTGCTTGTGGTGTAGGTTAGAGGTGCATGTCTTTCTCTGTTGCTCTTCATTTTAGTTTTTGTGCTAGGTCTCTCACTGAAGCTGGAGCTCATTTATTGGCTACAGTGGTCTCTGCATCCACATGTGGGCTAAAGGTGTGCACTGTCATGACCAGCTGTTTGCATGGGTGCTGAGGCTCTAATCTCAGGTCCTCATGATGGCACAAATACTTTAGCTACTGAGCAATCTCTCCAGCCACTTAAAAAAAAATCAGCTATCATTTCTCATATCAAACAATCTCATCTTAGATTGGTTCTTGGGAGTTGCTGATATGACTCAGCATTTTTGTGTATCTTTTTGATTTGTAGCATGACACAGCATACCAGGTTCATCTTGGTGTGTTCTTATCCTTGATCTGAAACCAGCCATTTCTTCAAGGAACCTTTATTTTGTTTAGAAGGAAGTGACATTTGAAAGCTTAGTGCATGCACAATAGATAGTGCTTGCTGCTATCTTTATTTCTGTTTTGCTCCTTTCTGTTTGCAGGATTAAGAAATGAATGCTCACAGCCCTATTTGTCTACTATATATACTTAACAGATAAAATGTGTCATCAGCACACCCTGGAACTTCAATTTACATTCAGTTTGGCCTTTCTGTCTTTCATCTTCTTTTCAATCTTAGTTACAGTGATACAGCACAACAATTCATTGACTCTGTCCCTATTAATACAAAATAGTCTTAGAATAACAATATTGATGCTGTCATGGATCATGTCATTACTAAAAATAATGCAAGGTTTTTTTGCAATTTTTTTTTTTTTTGTGGCCCAGGGTATATCTCACTCAAAATGTTTAAGAAACTATATCTTGAAGTGAACTGAAACTGCTCAGTGTGGCTCCCCACTTCCGTATGTAGTTAGATCCATCTGTTACCATAGACTTTCAGTGTCTAGGCCACTGCCAATAAGGGCAGCTGCTGTACGTTTGTGATTGCTGTGTCTAGGTCATGATTAGAAGGTGACATTCTGCAGCCCTTCTCCATGTCTTCTGGCTCTTAGAGACTTTCTCACTCATCTGTAATGTTCTTGGACCAAAGGAGGAGCGGTATAAATATCGTGTTTAGGACTGAGCTCTCAACCATCCTTTATTCTCAGTGTCTTATGGGTTATGGATTTCTGCATTCCCCTCCTCTCAGTGCAATGGGGCTTCTCTGATTAAGGCTGAGTGTCACCTCTGTCTCCAGAGATCTCTAGAACAGTTTGAGGTTATATCAGTTTAGCCAAATAGCAGTTGTAGGTTCCTCCCTAACACTTAAGATTATTTTGTTTATGTATTAGTGATTGAGTTTACAATTCCATGGATGGATTCCCTCTTACCTAGTAGGCCTCAAATCCAGTCAGTGAGAGTGAGTGGCTATTGCCCATAATGTGTTACTGTTGCACCAGTAGATAGTTATGTCTATCCGTGCCAAGTTGGAATTATAGATTCACAGAGCTCAGTCTGGGGAAAACTGTTGATGCCTTTATTCCCCAGCAGCCTATGTAGCAGCACCAGGCACTGTGAAAGCTAGCCAGTATGGAGCTCTGGAAGTTCCTAGATGTAACAGCTCACTAAACAAAACCTCAATGCCAGATCTGACATACTCCTAGAGGGAGGGCCTAGGAGCCTCCTTTCCCCAAACAACACAGACTCTTGTCATTCTTCTTTATGTCCATCAGAACTAGTAAATAAGACTATATTACTGGAGATATTGTAACATATTTAGTATCAGTGACAACAAAGCAATCCAATTTTTTGCATAAATTAATGTTTTACTTTTGTTTCTAGGAGTTTGGATTTAAAACAGATACCTCAAAAATGGAGTTATGTTGGAAGATCTGACATAGGTCTCTGCAATCTAAAATCTCCCCCCAGCCCCCAGTATTACACTAATACTGAGGGATTCTTCTGTGAAGATAGTGAGAAGTTTGAACTTTTTAATATGATGTTATGGCTCACGTAAAGTAGGAAGTCTTAGAAATAAGCAGACAGTCATAATAAAAACATAATTAATGAGAGTCCATAGTATCAGCATTATTTTTTATAGTTTAGGAAATAATACCAAATAAAAAGTCCAAATAGCTTGTGTAAGTTTTTTTTAAGAATTATTAAAAAATTAAAGATTATTTAAAAAAAATACCTAAACATCAGAAATTTAAGGAATACAGTGCAAAAGAGACAAGGTTAATGGAAATGCTGTCAAAGGGGTTTTTAAGATTTATTTATTTATGTCTGTGTGAGCGCATGCACATGTGTGGGTGTGCATAGACCAGAAGGGATTGTTGAAGCCCTCGGAGCAGAGTTACATGTATTTAAAGATGCCTGTCTTGTTATGCAAGTACTAAGATCTGAAATACAGTCTGCACAATTGTACTTCAAGTGCTCTTAGATGCTTAGCCATCTGCAGCCCTCCCACAGGTTTGAGTTCATTTACTTGGAGCACTTGTAGTTGTAGTGGAGGGTGAGGATCGCACAGTGCTTTTTAAGTCTCTGTGGATGGGTTCTCAGAAGAAGTTGACCTGTTGGTAAGAAATAAAATTTGGTGATCTCTTTAGGTTTTGTAGCACAATAGGTGTGGCACTTATGAGACCTGACCCATAGGCTCATATATTTGGGTGCTTGGCCTCCAATTATTGGAAATGTTTGGAAAGGATTATGATGTGTGGCCTTGTCAAAGGAGGTGTGCCAGTAGAGATGAGTTTTGAAGATACGAAACCCCAAACCATTCCCAGTTAGCCTGTCTGCCTCATTCTTATAGATAAGGTTGTGAGCCCTCAGCTATGGCTTCCGCACCAGGCCAGCCTGCTGCCAGGCCCTGTCTTGATGATCATATACTCTTAACACTTTGCAGCCATGAACCCCAAGAAACTTTTTTTTATAAGTTGTCTTGATCCAAGGTATCTTCTTATCACAGCAATAAAAAAGCAGATAAACAGTTGAGGACTAAGAAGTCTTTTTCATTGAGACTGAAAGGGGAGGTGGTGGGATACTGGAAGTGATTTTTTTTTTCCTAACAGAAGAAATCATTTGTTTTAACTCTTGTAATTAAATTATTCATCTTTTGAAAGCTCACTCTAGAAAGACTCTATATTTTTTTACCTTTTACTTTGTATTTTTGTACATTTTATCTTTATTTTTATTTGAGACACTGTTTCATGTATCTGAGGCTGGCTTGGACCTTACTTTGTGGCTAAACATGAACTCCTAATCTTCCTGCCTCCACCTTAAGGACTTGAACTACCTATGTGCACTGCCATTTGGCTTAGTTGTCAATTTTTTAAAAAATATTTATTATGTATACAGTATGCAGAAGAGGGCACCAGATGTCATCATAGATGGTTGTGAGCCACCATGTGGTTGCTGGGAATTGAACTCAGGTCCTCTGGAAGAACAGTCAGTGCTATTAACCTCTGAGCCATCTCTCCAGCCCCAGTTGTCAATTTTTAAAGTTCTTGGTAGTGATGTATAATGTCTTCCTGTAGTAGAGATACAGTATATGCTACTTTGCCTATTTTTGTAGGATGTCTAGTAATGATTCTATTAGGAGATAACTGGCTTTTCCAAAAGAGACAGATCTTAGATTTAGTGAAGTTAATGGGAGTGCCTCAGCTCAGAGAGTCAAGAGCTTTAGTCACTTCTGGCAGTCACTCATCAATGTAGAGTTTCAATCTGTATGAAAACTCTGTATATCATAGACCAGAATTTACAAGAATACTTTAATATTTGTCCATTAAAATAAGTAACACCCCATTACATGACTTAGCAGAAATGCCCCAAGAAGGAATCATTTCTTCTAACAGTTTTTCTGTGGTAGGGTATTGCTTTTCTGTAAGAGGAAACTTAGAACCCAGGGTAACATGCACACCTGGTATTAACTCACCTATGTCCTGGCAGTAAGAGACAAAGCACAGAGACCTTGTTCTAAGTCTTTGCATTGCTGCTTTGCTGATGCAAAATATACTGTTGGGGGCAGAAAGCTAGATCGTACTTTGATATCTTTGCATCAGTTTTGAACCCAAAGAATTTTTAATAACTTCTAATTATAGTGAACTGAATCATTTACCATTCTCTCTACATTTTACCTCTCAAAAATCTTACAACATGTGCTAATCTTCTGATTGTGGCTTCACCTTTTCTGTTTTGAAAAACCTTTGACTTTAGGACGAAGTCTTGTTTCAGTAGATAAAACGCTTTCTTAAAAGCATTGCCTTTCCGTTTAACCTCCTTTATCAAAAAAAAAAAGTTCATGATTATAACTTTTATATCTTACTAGCATGCTTTGTAGTTCCTTTCTTATTTTATGTAACTTAGAAACATTTTCCTTAATAAAATGACTCTTTAGGTTATAAATGAAAACCCAGGAAGCTGCATAGCTGAAACATAGCCAGAAAATGTTGAGAATCCTAGGGAAATTTTTTTTTTCTTTTACTGACAAACTTGATAAAGATTTAGCAGGCGCTCAGAAAAATCCCTTGCTAAAGAGCATCAGCTTCTCTTTGGAGCCCACAAGGCAAAAGACAGATGGCAGGGTGGAAGTCCCAAATCTCTGCCTCATTCTATGCCTGTCTCCTGTACTTGGGGGCAGATTCCCACCTGACTGTGTGTAGCCATGTTGAGCATTCAAGAAGTATTCATCCATCTAACCCATTTCGTACCCTCTTCAAAGCCGAAGGCTCAGGTATGTGGTTGTCCTAAATCTTCAGTCACTGTGGATCCTAAGAAAAAGGGCACCCAAGACAGTCCTCCATCATTCCGTCATCTCCTGGCAACAGCTTGCCCCCCTCAAACCGGAAAGGAGTTAAGCCCTCAGGAGGCACAGGTAGGGGATCTCTGCAGTTAAAGGCCAGCAGCATGGGGACACCCTGCTCCTCCCGCAAAAAAGAATACCACACCTGTGAGACAGGAAGATGGCTCAGCAGTATAGCTTGGGGGTCCGTTCTGTCCTGGGACCCACATGAGGAAGGATGGCACTGACTGCCACACGTTCTTCTCTCCCGTCACCATTGCTCTGGGGATCATGTGCACACACTCACACCTGTACATACACATAGAACAAATAGACATGTAAACAACTTGACGAGGATTGTTTAATTATCACTCTCTTATCTGGTGGTTTTTGTTTTGCTTTATTCTATTTACACTTGTTTATCAAGACACTTTCTTACTATGTAGCCCTGGTGTCCTAGAACTCAGTGTGTAGACCAGACTGGCCTGAAACTCAGAGAGATCCCTCTGCCTCTTCCTCTCACCTGCAGCTCCACGCCCAGCTTCTTTTAAATTTAAAACTCATGTAGCTGCCCAAAGAAGAAGGGACTTGAGGTTGCTGGGTCCTTGCAGTCTTTCACTCAGTGGAGCCACACTGATGGCATATTCTCATTCTCTCTCTCTCTCTCTCTCTCTCTCTCTCTCTCTCTCTCTCTCTCTCTCTCTCTCTCTCTCTCTCTCCTTCTCCCCCTCTCCCCCCACAGCATTATTTATGCCTTTTGGTAGCATCTGGGGACAGGTGACCAAGCCTAGGAAGGGGGACATTTGAAACCCTTGTTACAAGTATGAACTGAAAGGACTATGGAGTAAGTTTATATGAGTGCTTGCTTACTTACATTCTTTCTTGGCAGGAGTTTTATCATGAAAATTTATCACATGACTCTATCAACAAACAGGTAGTGTTCAAAAACACCGGACTGATAGACCAAGATGATATAAGCTTTCTATTAAAACAAAAGGTGATATGTAAACTTTATGTTAAAAGTCAGAACAATATTAACAATTTAAAAAGAGATGATAATCCAAATTTATGAAAGGGCAATAAGTTCAGATCACTAAAAATTCTTGTTATAGTTGTAAGTCTCAAGTAAAATTCTCTAAATTCTGTTTTCCAGCAAAAATATCTAGTAATAAGTACACTTAACAGACTAGCAGATAAACTACTGTGTTAACTTGCACTGTGGTGAGCACATGCTCGGCTGTCACCCTGCAGCTCTGCCAGGCCCGGGTGGGAGAGCGCTCCTCATAAACATGGAGGCAGGTCCGCCTTTGAAGTGTAAGAAGGCAAGAGGTGAAGTGAAGTCTGGTACTTACCCATTTTACAAATGGATATCTTTACTAAACATTAGAAAAACCTAATTTTGTAAGGTCATGGAAGCTCGTTAACAAATTCCAGAGAACCCTGGCATGACTCTGCACACTGTGTGTAGTTTTCAGACAGGTTTTGCCCAGAGTGTCGGGAGTGTCAGAGGCCTTCTCCTTTGAGACAGAGTTTGTTTTGTCTGAGGATCTCTAGAGAAGTGAGTGGGAGGGAGGGCTTAGTAGGAGGCAACTTCCGCAAGTGTAGATGAGGAGAGGTGACAAAAACCAGATGCTTGCAAATTCATCGGCTTTGATACAGCTTCTAAAACCTTATTAGCTTCCTGTTTTTAAACATTTCTCTTTCTTATGATAGTTTCTAAAATTTTCTTTCATATTTTTGTAAACTAGCATCATTACTTCTCAAATGTTTTTAAATTCCTTGGTCTACCCATTTATAATCTTTAGTTATAGTGCATAGAACTTTTGGTTAAAGGTACATTTTTTTCATAGATACCAATTGTTAACCATTAAAACAAAACAAAACAAACAAACTTGTAGGCTAGATTTCCAGATTGTTGAACATAAGACAAGCCTGACTGCCAAACAGTTTCTCCTTCCTTGACTCTTAGTTTCTTATTTTTTCTCATAAATTGCAGCTTTCCATCATAGCTGGTAGGACATGGATCTGGGTCAGATATATGCTTTGTTAATGGGAACATCTCTCCCCAAGGTTGGCCCCTCCCTCTCACTATGTCTCATGGTTATTCTCTGTATTCACAGGAATGGGAGGGGCTGACACACTGGGTGGATACCTGAGTGCATATAGGTTAGCCTGTGTGTACACACAATAGCCTATGACAACACACTGTATTTTGGAGTTGAAAGCAATGGGATATATTATCATCGGCTTTCAGTGAAGCCATTTCATGTCCTGAGAAGTTTCTCCTGACTCTTCTGCCCTGTTGGAGTCTCTATGTCCAGGCAGCCATCAAACTTCTAATCTAAAAGAAACAAGGTTGTAATAAGGGCTACAGAACTCGACGTGGGAGAAGGCAGCAGAAAAGGACTGAATACTACTGATGAAGTGTTTTGACCAATGCCCTGAAACTGTAAGAGGGTAGCTAACAGCAGACTGTGGCCTGAGACCAGAAGGAACTCATAGTATCACTGAGAAGCCAGTGCAAACAGATGGCCACAAAGGGCAAGGCAACATTTCAAGGGAGAATGAATCATCCTTGGGCCCATATTTAACATTGAAATGCATCACAACACAGCTCTTAGCTCAAAAGAGTAAGAGTTTATTTTGAACCAGCTGTAAGTGACTGTTCCCCTAAATGTGCCAGCATAAACTTGGTCTTACAGCCATGGAACAAAAGTCATAAAGTGTTTGCCGGATGCATAGAGAGCAGTGGAGGTGGGTTTCAGCAAAGCAGGTTAAACCTGCTGTAGATTTCAGATGCTATCTGATGGTGTGCCTAGCTTTGGTGAAATCTCTCCTCTGCTAACCTCTCAAAGGTTTCACCTGAGAGTTGATGGGTTGTTAGGGTAACACAGAGATAGGTAGTGAATGACTATGGTGAGAGCAAAAGTTGCCCAAGATAATTTTTGCTCTAGATCTACATATCTGCTCTCCATGGCCGGCCAGCCAGCCTTGTAAAATCCTTAATTCGGGTATAGCTGGGGGTGGGGAGTGGGGGCTTCAGTTCATAGTACTTAATGCTTAGCTAGAGCTAAGATGGAGAACATACTGTTCATTTATTTCTGTAGCTCCATAGTACTCTGTGTAGATGAACTGAGTTTGTTAAACGAGTTCTCTGTTGATGAGCCCTTTGTATTATTTTCAGTCTTGCTGCTGCAAATGGTTTTGATTGCCTTATATGTTCATCTTTTCCCAGTTTCACTAATATATTTTTGGGACAGATGCTTACAAGAGGGCTTTCACAATCCAAGAGGGATACACATGGAGTTTTGGTAAATACCTTGGAGCTCACCTTTCTAGAGAAGGTGCAGTGTGCAGACTTTCACTGGGATTGTATGGTGGACTGCTCTTCTACAGCTGCTCTTCTACTAGGGGAGCACATCGTTATGCTTTTGGGGATTCACTAGTGTAGGTGAGAGAGAGAGATCTCATTGCAGTTTTAACTGTAGTTCTCTTATGAGAGAAACTGAGCTTCTTTATATATGTTAGATGACCATTTGCATTTCTTTTTATTTTTTAAACAACCTTCTCTTCGGAGTCTTGTAGATGAGTAGACTTGATCTTAGAGGACCTGGGGAGCAGTAAACAGGAGCTGGTACTAGAGCAGTGTTTGACATTCCGATTGTCTAGGCTCCCTTCTTAAGGTCCCCTGGAGCTTGGGAAGATACATGCTGTCCTGAGTCCCTTTCCTTCCTCTTCCTTGGCTGTCCTGCTCTTAGCGCTCCATCAGAGACACCAAAATAGAGCATGGTGCCAGGTTCTAAATTCCGGCTTATTTAAACTGTTTAAATCATGGAATGGAGATCTCTCATCAGCTTTAGACACGTTTTTTCCTCCTTGTCTACTGGCACAGTGGTTTTCTGTTGTGGTTTCTAGTTAGCAGTTGCCTGGAGTTCTGCCACCTGCACTGTGTTCTGTAAACAGGGGCACCAACATTGTGTTTATCTGCTGCTCTTAGCATCACCTCTGCAAGAACCAAACCTCCTCCCACCTGAATGTATGTTCATGGCCATTTGTATATGAGTCTCTCCAGTTTTTTCTTTTGGCAGAACCAGAAGCCAAGCTTGTGAAAGTTTGAGAGCTGCAGGTGGCAGGGTTCAGACAAGAGCCAGGCAAGGGCCGAAAACAGATGAGGGCACAGAGGTCCAACAACAGCCCCCTCCAACAGCTACCATCTCACTGAGGGTGCAGGACAACAGCCCCCTCCAACAGCTACCATCTCACTGAGGGTGCAGAACAACAGCCCCTCCAACAGCTACCATCTCACTGAGGGTGCAGAACAACAGCCCC
>PVIH01000842.1:0-28374 GCA_004025045.1 Sigmodon hispidus | reverse complement strand
AACAGCCCCTCCAACAGCTACCATCTCACTGAGGGTGCAGAACAACAGCCCCTCCAACAGCTACCATCTGCCTGAGGGTGCAGGGAGGCCCCTTGACAAGGGTGGGAACAACAGACAGATGGAGAAGGGCTAGGTGTCTGGTTGAGATGTGAGGGGCCTCCTCACATTTTCTTTCCTGGTTAAATAATGGGTTTGTGAAGAATGGTGTTTTGAGTTAGATCTTAAGCTGAACACATTTTATTGAGTGTAACATGCTAATTTATCTAGCCATAAAAGTCAGTAACATGTGTTTGCCTCCAAGGAGCTGAATGCAGGAAGTAGATAGGTGGACTGTGGTTGTGACTCATTTAAAGGTACTCTGAGATTGTAACAGTATGTTTGAAGTGCTGTAAATTTTCAGGAAAAACAAACAGTTGGAAATCAGGCCATAAATTGCATCCATTAGTATCATAACTCATGTGCTTCATAACTTTGTTCAGAAAAAATGTGTCTTCTGCCACAGAAACACAGATTTGGCCTTGGAGAAGTTCCTTAGCATGTGAAGATGAGAGTGTGACTTGGAGCTGCCCACAGGCTTCCCAGGGTGCCCTAGGGCTTTAATAAAGGTGGTTTCCTAGGGTAGGGTACCAGGGGCCTGTTTCTTCCCAGACCAATTCCTCACACTAGGTATGAAAGCTATTTTGGTCAGTGACATTTAACTGTAAAGCTATGTAAACCACTTGGCACTAAGCAGGCACTAACTAAGGGTCTGTCAAGCCGATTTTAGGCACTCAGGAGAGGGGGTATGGGTGTAGTTTCTGCCTGGGAGGATCATGTGTGCTGACAGAGGAGAATGACTTAGGACAGGCAACAGCACAGTGGAGGAAGGTGTGTAGTAGGAGGTGGAGAAGCAACACTGAACTCAATAGGAGCCCTAGCCTGGGCTGAAGGGATGGAGAGTCCCTGGTGCAGGACATGGACCAGGCTAGACCTTCTGGACTGGAAGGGAAGTGAAAAGCTCAGGAGAATCATCAGCACCTAGCTTGCAACTCACTCCTCAGGCAGAACTGCTCCCAGGGATCACCTTGTTCCTTAGTAACATGTTTCCATGTGGAAGTGGTTATATCCGCAGAATGGAAGAAAGTCATAAATCAAAGATTTGCCAGATCTACGGGTGAGAACATGATATAAGTGGGTTATAGCACAGGAGGAGAAACAGCCATAGATTGTAGGTCCTGCTTGGTTAAGTTAGCACACTCTAAAGGTCTTATGGGAAAGTAAAAGGCTGTTTGGTCAGATACTGAAGAAAGAAAAGAAAAGGAACAAATGATGCAGATACTGTTGGTGCAGGAGGAGACTTGTAGAATGGAAAAGCTGTCCTGTGGGCAAGAGCTGGGAGAGAGGAAAAGGAACAGACTCCCTAGGAGACAGTAAAGGGCCTGGAGAGGAGCCCTTGTGTACAGACCTCTGCCAAGTGTCTGCAGCTGGGAAAGGAGCTCTGGCTCCTGTGTCCTTCACTGCTGCAGGCTCCTGTCACACTGTCTGCCTTTGGTGTCACGGAGGAGGGGGCTTCTGGGGCCCTGGTGCTCTTTCCTTTTTTCTGTGTCTTAGTTTTTACCATGAGTGTTGAAGGGAAGTAGCATGTGTGTGTAAGGGAGATTGGAAACCGGCACCATAGTCTTTAGCACTCTTTGGATGCCCTTGTCTTTCTACATTGAAGCAAGTTTTGGAATATTGACCACCATGCCAAGAATAAGGAATGTGAAAAGAAGAGTCTTCAGCAAATGGGATTGGGAAAACTAGATATTCACTTGCATAAAAATGAAAATGAGCCCTTGTCACAGCCACACACAAAACTCAAATTTAAATGAATTAAGGCCTTAAGCATGAGACCAGAGACTATAAAACCACTAGAGAAAATACCTGGGGGGGCGGGTCTCAGAGCATAGGAAGAGAAACTGTGTGTTGGTTTAGACAGTGATTTTGTTGCTGTTGTTGTTATTATCCTCGAAAGTGAATACAAGAAAAGCAAAAGGAGAAAAATGAAACTCTGTGTAACCGAAAAGCTTCGACCCATCAAAATAAACAGTTAACAACGTATAGAGATGATTTGCAGATGGGAATAAAGTACTTATAAGCTGTACATCTGATAGGGATTGTGTATGAGGAGAACCTCAAGCAGCTGAGCAGCGTGGAAGAAGAAAGAGTAGTTAGTAGTTAAAAATACACGCCAGGGACCCACTTGGGCAGTTCACAGATCCCAATCCTTAATCATTAGGGATGTGCAAATTTCTAATGAGCTGTGTCTCAGTTGTCAGGATAGCTGCTATCAAAGATGAAAAGGCTAAGTGTTGTTAAGGGTGTAGAGGAGAAGAGCCCTCTCACTGTTTCCTGTAGGAATGTGAAATAAACACTAGTAAAAAAAAAAAAAAATCACCAAAATGTTGCCATCCTATATACTCTTCTGAGGTTTTGCTCAAAAAATTTTAAGGCAGTCTAATAGATGCCTGTGTAGGCAGATTTTTCTGTTCTGTCTGCCAGTTCCCAAATAACCACACAGAGACTTATTGTGGAATCTTAGCCAATAGTGTAGGCTTGTTTTTTAGCTAGTTCTCATAACTTAAATTAACCCATTTCTGTTCATCTGTGCGCTGCCCATGGCTCATTTACCTCATCTATATACTGCCCATTCATTCTGCTTGCTGTGCATCTCATACCATCTCCACCTTCTTCCCAGCATCATCTGTGCCTGGAAATCTTGCCTAGCTATTGGCTGTTAAGTTTCTTACTAAACCAATCAGAATGACACATCTTCACAGTATGTAAAAAGATTGTTCTCCCAGCAGCATGCCTGCAGCTCCAGTATAAATGGAGCACATGCATGTGATAGAGTACAGGAACCCTGTCAGTGACAGTGTCTGTGGGACAAGAGATCATGTTCTGTGAAAAGGCAAATACTGCACCACTCACCTGTGGGATGCACCAAGCTGAGCTTGGAGATTTGTGAGTAGATGGGTGGTTACAGAGGCTGGGGTGGGAGAGTGAGGAGGTGATTGCCAAACCGTATAAATTCTCAGGCAGAAAGAATTTTTTTTTCTGTTGCCCAGTGTGGTGAATAGTTAATTATTACAGACTTCACATTGAAAGGAGGAAATTTCAAACTTGATTACAAAAAATTAAATATTTGAAGTAAAGGAAATAATAACTGATTTAATTTATTTTATATTGTATTCATAAACCATGGCACTACTTGCTGCCACTTAAATTCATATAATTATGAATTATATAATTATAATTGTATATTTTAATTTACAGCTTAAAAAGTACAAGGAATGTAGGAGTGCATTTAATAAATTAAAATGTTTCTGTTCTAACGTTTCATTCATTCTATCACTAGAATTGAATGTCCTTCCTGGGCTTTTTGCTCCCCTTAAAGATTTTAATTTTTAATAATTATGTATAAATGTCTATGTGTGGATGTGGGTTTGTACACTGCCCATGAATATTAGAAAAGGACATCAGATCCTCCGGAAATGGAGTTACAGGTTGTTGTGAGCTGCCAGATGTGGGTGCTATAAACCAAACCCACATCTTCTGCAAGAACAGCCAGTGCTCCTAACCACCTAGCCATCTCTTCAGCCCTCATTTCTCTTTTTAAATAATTTCTTCTTGATATATTCTTTGCCTGTTTTTTTTTCTTTTGACTGCTTGGCTTTTTAGTGATCATGGACATCCATTTTCTGCCTTTTATAATATATTGTAAACATCTTTTAGACTGAGTTAGCTTTTAACTTTACGTTGTCTTTGTTGTTCAGAAGTTATGTATTTTGTATTGATCATATCTCTCAGTCATTTGTTTTCTTGCTTCTGGATCTTGTGATCCACTTAAGAACACACAGCCCTCCTCCACCCAGCCCATAATATAAAAACACACCCCATGCTACAGAAGTGTAGGAGGTCACCTGTATGCTGCCATTCTTGTGGTGTATGTGTGTTTAGCATTTCTAAAGTTTTATTTGTGTTCGGGGTAAAAATTTAACCTTGACTTCTAAATATGTGACTAGTTAACTTGAAACTTTAGGTAAATTATTTAGTCTTTTCTTTCATTGATTTCAAATAGCATACATTATGCCTTTACATATCCATCATAGCTTTTCTATTTTATAATCTATTTTTATGTCATATTGAATATCTTTACTCATGATGACTCAACTCTAAAAATTTTAGGCTGTTCTTCAAATTTTCTTTTTCAATGAGCTTGAAAATCAACTTGTCAAGTTTGATTCTAAAATCTTGTTGGCATAAATGTTTCCATGAAACACTTAGTGTGGATGCTGAGGAAGGAGCAGTGCTGAGCTACTGGGATGTGTGTTCACATGTTCTTGAAGACAATGTGGCAGTCAGTATCCATTAGGAGTTTCTCTTAGAGTTCCATTGCTGTGATACAATAGCATGACCAAAAGCCGCTTGGGAAAGAAAGGGTTCATTTCATCCTGAAACTCTCAGGCTCCACTCCAGTGCTGAGGGAAGTCAGGGCAGGAACTCAAGACAGGAACCTGGAGGCAGGAGCTGATACCGTGACCCTGAGGGGTATTGCTAACTACCATGCTCCTCATGGCTTACTCAGCTCCCTCTTTTCCTCTCTCCCCCTTCTCTCTCTTCCTTCCTTCCTTCCTTCCTTCCTTCCTTCCTTCCTTCCTTCCATTCGTCTTTTGAAACAGGGTTTCTCTGTGTAGCCCTCGCTGTCCTAGAACTCACTGTTCATCAGGCTGGTTTTGAACATAGAGATCTGTCTGTCTCTGCCTCCCAAGTGCTGGGATTAAAGGTGTGTGCCACTACTGCCCACTTCTTTCTTATTTCAACCAAGATCACCTGTCCAGAGATGACCCTGCCCACAGTATCAGTTATTAGTCAAGAAAATGCTCTACAGACTTGCCTACAGGCCAATTCCGTGGTGGTATATTCTTAATCAAGATTCCTTTTTTTAAGATAACATGACCTTGTGTCAAGATGACATAAAAACTAGCCAGCACAATTAGCCCTTTGTCAGCTTGATATACAAACACGTCCCTTATTAAGTCATAGCCTTCCCCAAGATGTCATTAACATTGCAATATTAAATATTTCAACTTTTAAAAGTGCCACAGCCTTTAAAAATTTAAACACTATATAAAAGTTGAGTCGCACCAAAATATCCAGCATCTCTCCAAAATTTCAAAATTGGTATAAAATTCTAAACTCTCTTAACCATGAGCTTTTTAAAAATCAAAATACAAGTTAAATGCTGTCTTATTCTAAAGGGAA
The DNA here is from genome assembly GCA_004025045.1 of Sigmodon hispidus. Classification (NCBI taxonomy): domain Eukaryota; kingdom Metazoa; phylum Chordata; class Mammalia; order Rodentia; family Cricetidae; genus Sigmodon; species Sigmodon hispidus. The sequence goes on along the minus strand of PVIH01000842.1, from coordinate 23,091 downwards.
GAACAAGGACACAGTTATAGTCAAATCAAAGCAAAACCAAAGTTGAGTAGCTTGAAAAGTTCAGTGTTTGACATCTGGGAGCCACTCATGATCCTCTGGGCTCTAAGGCCCTGGGACAGCTCCACTTACCTCGTTCTGACACTCGTGGCACACACAGCTTGACTCCGAGGCTCAGGCTGGCTGCACTGCACAGCTGCTGCTGTCCGTGGTAATTGTCCCCTGGTACTGATATCTCCAAAATGTTGGGGTCTTCTGTTGCACCTGGGCAGTGCTGTTATTAATAGCCTTTTCTGGACTGTATTCAGAGACTCTGACCCTGCTACATGATACCAAGTGTCAACTTTTTTCCATGAATCCCTTCAATCCTGGGATGTTCACTACACTACAACTGAGGCCATACCTTCACCAAAGGGCTCTTGTGATTCTCTCACAGTCCCAAACCACAGCTGCGCTCTGTGACCCCTTCATGCCTTCAAATTAGTACCTTCTAGAGACTCTTAGACTATCAGGGTTAGCTCCAAATGAGATGTGGCCTCAGCACTCTTGGATCACAGCATCTATGTGCTGATCCTGAGGAGAAATACCCCCAGATGGACAGATACACAATTCATCTCTTCTTAGTCACTGCTGATTTCTCAGCTCTATCCAGCCACAGTCAAATCAGTTGTCCCTGTAAAGCAAAGGTTTTTACCTTAGTGATTCTGGTTGCTTCCTGCCTTCCTGCCTGTTTTGTTTTTCAAGACAGGGTTTCTCTGTATAGCCCTGGCTGTCCTTGAACTCCCAGAGATCCACCTGCTTCTGCCTCCTTAGTGATAGGATTAAAGTGTGAGCCACCACCATCTGACCCTGCAGACCAGTCTTATGAAGGCATTTTCTCATTGAAAGCCTCTCTTCCCAAGTAATTCTAGCTTGTGTTCAGTTGACATAAAAATAGCCAGAAAGCCATGACCTACTGTTTCTACTTTTAGTAATTTATCCCACAGAAATGCTCAAAAATATTTCCTTTGTAAAAGTATTCAGTGCATATTAGTTATAATAACCCAATAAGGGGAAGGGCTATGCATTGTCCCATAGCAAGGACACAATGGAGTGGGTTATAACATAACTCACATGTCAGAATTTCTGTATAATCATTTACAGTGAAGGAAAATACCCACGGCATAATGTAAAATGGAAAGAAGACACACCCTTTATAGCAATAGTGATGCTGATATTTTAAAATTAAAGGTAATATACACTTCTTGACATGTGCACCTGTTCATTTGTTAAGACAGCCATAGAAATACCATGGAGTAGGAGGGTAGCCTCCAGGACAGCCACAGTTTCTCACAGTTCTGGAGGTCAGATGCTCAAATCACAGGGTCATCAAACTTTGTGCACAGCCCTCTTGGCACAGAGGTGGCCGTCTCTTTCTGAGTCACCTTTCATATGTCCGGTCACTTCTGTGGTGTCTCTCCCTTTCTCCTAAGGAAAACATTTTATCTTAGTTCTATCTTTAAAGGACCAATGTGAGAGAGAGCTTTATCAGATGAATTAAAGTATTTTTTCATTTACATGTTTTCTGCACATATGTGAAACCTTTGTATATAAATGAGGGGGACAGATTAATGTTCCTTTGTATGTATTTGTGCATGGGTTTGTATTGGAGAGGATGCTGTGCAGCTTTGCATGTATGTATGTGGAGGCCATATATCAATGTGGATATCTGTGTTTGCTTCTCTTCTCTTATTTTTTGAGATAGGATCTCTCCCTAAGCCTTGAGCTCATCAATTTGACCTGCTTGGTACCCCAGTGAGCTCCAGGGATCCACCTCTTTCTAACCCAGCACATCACCACTCCTAGCTTTGTCCTGGGTGCTGGAGATGGCACTGACCTTCTCATGGTTTGTCTCAAGCATTTTACAAACTGAATCCTCTTCCAGCCCAAAACAAAACTATTTCTATATTTCCCTCTTTAAAGGAGAAACGCGGCTGAGTGGTGGCAGGGTCAGTTCTTCAGAACTCTAACTATATGGTCTGTTCGGTAGAGGGTGTCCTCTTTGTGGGTGAGGGAGAAGGCTGGCCTGCAGTTTGGTGACTCACCTGATGCTCCTGCAGAATGGACGGGAACTGATGAACCTGGTTGGGAGCTGTGAAGTGCAGTAGATCACTCTACTGTGAGTGAGATGGAGTCTGTGGGAGTCTAGACATGTGAGGCTGGATGAGGAAGGACAGTGTATGGGACCAGCACAGAGTTTTATTAGCTTGGTTGTTCTGAACTCACAGCTGCTTCATATTTCAGAGCCCGTTAAACTGTGAGTGTTGAACCTGTGTGGTTCAGTGTATACCTGCACTGTTTGTGTGTGGGGAACATGTTGTAAATGGGAGGGAGAATTGGGAAGAAAAGATCCCTGGAACCTTTGGGAAGTACAGCATCACACAGCTACTAAGGTGAGCAGGCCTTGCTTTTGTGGGCTACAGGAATCTTTAGGACTTGGAAGGTGTAGAAGCAATTGCTTGCTGCAGTAAATGTTTTGAGAGGGGTCTCCACACCACTGTACCCTCTCTGCTTCACAATCCTGTGCCATAGGGGGAGGGTGGGTCACTGATTTGAATAAAATGAGGCAGTGGCATGAAAATGGGAGCCTGTTAGGTGAGCCAGGCAGAGACACAGCAATCTTTTTGAATTTATTGGCTCATTAATATTGTGAAGATGAGTATGTTTCTTTTATAGCTGCATTAGATACTTATCTTTCTAAGGACAGGAGTCGGTACAGTGCTACAAGAGAGAATGTACTTAAAAATCACAACATTACCTGTGGTAAAATTATCATAAAAACTACCTAGTGCTCAAGCGGGCCATGACTGCAATTCTGCCCCCATAATGACAGGAAATGGTCGTCAGTGAAGCTGTTTTCCATGAAGCTGTGATGAAATCAACTGAAATGGTAATAAAGCTGAGTGTAAAAGTGAGGGGCTCGAGTGAAATGTAAAAATGCAGAAGGTGTGAGAATGTTCGCATTGGCATCTTCCAGAAATGAATCTGTAAGATAGCAAATTTGAATTGATTGAGATTTTCTTTCAGAAATGTCATCCCTGCAGTGGGTCCCCAGTACAGAGAGGCCAAACGCCTGTCCCTAACCACAGCACCGACAGGATGGCTGCTGCTTGGCTGTGATGATGGGTTTTGGTGGCAAATGATAGTTAGAAAAGCTTCAAACCCCATTTCCTTTCTTCTGACTGGAATGGGTCACCCTGGTGATGCTCTGATGACTTAATGTTCTGTAGATGGCTGTTACAGAAAAGAGGAGGTGTTTCTCAGTGACACCTTAGCTGAGGTGTGGAGACAATAAGATATGCATGATCAGAGATACTGTAGGAGTAACTTTCCTTTTGATACTGTATTGAAAATGACAGGTCTGCTGCCTTGTCTCGGCTGCTCCTCTAAAAGGCAAGATGCCCCCTCCTCCTCTCCCCTCGCTGGTGTCAGTCACCTGCAGGGCCTTCCCATGTCCTCTCTTGTCCGGCTCAGAGTTAGCCTACCAGAAGGCACCTTGACTCAGATCATGGCTTTCTGTTGCCTATGGGGTGAAGTTGAGAGTCCTCACCGTGGTCCTCCCCGCCTGCTGCCACACATCTGCCCATCTGGCTCTCTGTGCTCAGGCCCAGCATACACCACAGGCCTTTTCCCTTGCCACTTCCCAGGGCTACTGCTCTATGCTGTCTTCTTACCCTCCCCTCCGCCAGCTTCCCCTTCGTTCAGTCAGTCTTGTGAACTTGAACTGTCTGTCTATTGTCCCTTCTCTAGGAGTCTTCTCTAACCCCTCTTTCTCCTAGTCTACATTGTTTCTTTGACTTTCTAAGATAATCTTTTATTTACATATAATAATTAGTAAAAAGTTAAAACCCAATGTAAAGAAGTATAGAAAACTTTGGAGTGCTTCATGGATTTGGATGTCATTCTTGTGCAGCAGCCATGCTAATCAGTGTATCATTCCGATTTTAGTATGTGTGTGCTGGATGGAGCAAACACTGTATTGAGAGTCTGTCTGAAATTCCTGTTAGCCTGCTTATTGTCATTTGTAACTGTGTATTTCTTCACGTTGCTTTCAATAGGGGGAACTAGGGTGAGGGGACCGGTCTGGTCTGGTAGTGCCTGGATTCTTGACAAAGAGACAAAAGGAAGGGAGGAAAGAAGGACAGATGGACAGACAAAATGGCAGTTCTGAGGACCAGTTCAACCAAATCCCATTCCCACTCTGCTTTTGAATTTTTCTATAATAAGCAAGACAGAATCTGAGTTTGGTGTATCTGTGACTAATAAGAACTGATTGCATCAGTCAAGTCCTCTCAGGAAGAGATGCTCTCCCTAAGCCTTTCTGGTCTAGAGCAAAAGGGAAACCTCCTGTAGCTTTGGGGAGGATTGTTTGCTTTCTAAACAAGAATCCAAAGTACAGAATTAATTGCAGACCTCAGATCCTAGCATGTCTGTTCCTGGTCTGTGCAAGACCTTCCTCTTTGAGCCCTATTCCTGGCCCCTTCTCTGTATAACACCTCTAGTGTGTTTAATTATTTCCTTAATGTGTGCATTTTTTTTTTTTAACAAGAGTAAGGTTGACAGTTAGAGGTGTGTTTTGATTTTAAGAGCTGTTCTGTGCTGGGTCTCTATTCTGTGCTCTTCTTACCGTCTATGTTAAGGTCTATACATCACAGTGTCTGTCTCAGTATTCCGTAGTCCCCTGAGTCTAGACAGCTGACACTTTAGCATCTTGTCACTGTCCTGAGAGTCGTGCAGGTCAGTGCTGTAGTCCTCACCCCTTGGATGAACTCATTTCCCCGAGAGGGGACCCGGTCGTCCCCAGCCTCCCTCCTCTGTGGGAGGGAGGTCCTTCTGTAGAAAGCACTCACAGGCTTAAGTTGCCCCATGTTTCCTGATTACTTTGCTGCCTGCCCATGGCAGTTCACAATCCCACCACCAGAACATCAAATGTGTGGCTTTGTGACTGTGCCAGCCCTCCAGGAATGTGTCATCGTTTTTGTTGAAATTGACACTCTTATTGTAGTCATTTTCTCATTACTGCTGCTGCCCACCCTAGTGTCAACCACATTATCACCGTGTCTGTTCACCCAGCAGAGGCCCCATGTCCCTTCCAGGCCATCTCACTGTTCTTGTCTCCAGCCAAAGTAATCTGACTGGACCACTCCTGCTTAAAATCATTCAAAAATCATAGGCTTTCTCACTGTTGGCCTGCTAAAGGAAAGACATCCTGATGATGTTTATACTTGTGTTTCTTGAACACATGACGCCTCAACATAAGTTTTCAAAATAACTATTAGATCATCTGGATAAATTTTATTTTTGAATTTTTATACCTGTTTGCTTAAGTAAAATGGTCTTATTCTTGACCATCTCTAGGCTGATTGGAAAGCAAAGCTATATTAAAATGCCATGAAGAGCTGATCTGTGGTGACATACATACACCTTTACTCCCAACACTTAGGAAGCAGAGGCAGGCAGATCTCTGTGAGTTCCAGGCCAGCCAGAGCAACACAGAGAAATCCTGTCTTGAAAAAGAATACAAAACAAACAAACAGAAACCCTGAAATTGCTTCCTCTACTTTGCTTTATCTGGACAATAAAATACACATTTTTAAATTCTTGACCTAGGTGGTGTGGAGCATTCCAACTATGAACACGGTTTGCAGATCTGCCTTTCCTGCTTGCCCTTGACTGGGTAGAAATTCACATGCATCTGAGACAGACACGGTGGTCCTGGTGGCATGAGTGACCATACAGAGTAGAGTACTAAATAGTGTGTGTTCCTTCTGAGCCACTGGCTTGATGGCTGTCATCCGGTTGGTCATCTTAGCATTTTGATATGCGCATGGTGTCTAATTAGACAGAGAAGTAGCCCTCCAGTCCCCTGGCCTCCTCCATAGACACATGCTTCTGGGATTTACTCATGCATCTCTTCGGGATTCTTCCCGACTCCCATATTTCTGGTTTTTATAACTCTTGAGGGAAACTGAGTCATTTGAGTTTAGAAAATAACCAGATTACCAGAGAGTGAATTTGACAAGATTGGAATAATGGGCAGCCCAGGAAGTGGGTTTGGACTGTGTAATTTGCCAGATGCTGAGACTTAACTCCTGAAGGTAGATGACCTCACACTCAGCTCATGACATCAATCCACACAGAGCAGCTGAGAAAGCTGGGCAGTCTATACCCAGTCTGGTTAATTTCAGCCATCTGTCAGCAGTGAGTTGTTGGTCTTGGGACTCAGTCTCAGCTAGAACATGATGAGGATTCGTGACATTGCTGTCCTGACATCCCCCATTCTTCTGAGGACAGATTACGCTAAACCATAATAGTAATTTTCATATCATGTTATTTTTATTTTTCAACTGGCTAAAGACACAGCGAATGCGGGGAATATTATTCTTCAGACAGTAACTGCCTGGCACACACAGCCGACATAATGGCAATTAAACTGAGCTCCAGACTGACAAACAAGCTGTAAAGCAGAAAGGCAGGATTCCTGTGAAGATCAGCTATAATAATTTTATATCTGAGTGTTTTACATATGTGACATTTTGTATAATAAACAATTAAGTGCCTGCTTTTGACATTTCGGAGTTAATGTGAGGGACGTTACACAACAGATGCTGTGGACATCACCTTCCCAGGTGGAATGGCAAATGGCTATGGGCCTCCAGGTTTGTGGGGCCGATTATTCCTCACTGCACATCCTGAACCTCTTTGCCACCAGCCAGCAGTTCATTGTCTCTGATAAACAAGATAATTGATATAAATGGAGGTGTTCTTCTCTAAAATGGTTTCCCAATTGCAGGTTTTTCAGGCTGGAGATATAATTTTCCTTGTGTCCCATTACTGTTAATCTCTAAATGGATAGATTAGTTAATCTGCCTTCCTTCCACAAGAAGACATTGGGTGAGTCACCCCTCAACAAAGCCGACAAAATACTAGGTGAAACTAGGGCACAGGAAAGATGATGACGGCTCACATTGATGATCAAGAACATGGGGTTTTGAGCAGGAGGTGTAGAGCTGGCAATGCAAGAACTACAGCTTCGAGAGAAAGAAGAGGTGCATCCTCTTCGGGAAAAGGACAGAGCCCTGTAGTCAGCCAGTTCTACCACATGGACACTGGGCACACACTGAGGAAGTTCAGCAGAACCATCACATGCTTGCCTGCTTCTTTGTCGGAATGGGCTGGGCTTTGCAAAGCCCACTTTATATCGTAAATTAGTCTTCAGCATTCTCATCCCTCTATTGGCTGGCTTTCTTTATGAAGTGTCAAGGATCTAGCCTGCCAAAGAGCCATGCAGGTTTGCACCCAGCTGTGAATCTGCTCTAAAAGCCTGCCCCATCATCGTGTGTGTGTGTGTGTGTGTGTGTGTGTGTGTGTGTGTGTGTTGTAATAAGGAGGAACGAAGGGAAAGCAAGCGGGTGAGTGCTGGAGAGAGTTGCATATAGACTGTTGATGACTCCCCAGGGTAATGTTGTGTGACTTAGCACTTAGAATCTTGACGATTTGAAACCATAATAAGAAACCTTTGGTGTACCTTGATTATTCTAATATTTAGTTTAAGAACCAGTTTGCACTGAGCATGGAAAGACATGGTGAGCCGAGATGTCTCCCAGGCAGTCCTCTGTGGTGGGCTTGTCACACCGCCTTTGAGATCCAGCACTCCAAGGGTGCTTTACTGTCCAGTTGAATGTCATCTCTTCGCTGAGCGGTGGGCCTCCTCCCGCCTCCTTCCACTCCTGAAAGGTTAGCCTTTCTTCAGAATGGTACAGGTTTCCTGCAACATCTGTCAGCTTGGCAACGAGCACACCCCAAGGAAATGATGAACATTTGAAGACCATCTAAATACTACCGGGGACCTTTTCTTTTCTCTCCTCTCCCTCTCTGCTTCTCTCTTCTCCCTCCTGTCTCCTAAGGAGAGTGGGACAGCCACCTGGCATTTTTCACTCACTGTCGTGCTGATAAATTATACACCCACTTACAGCTGTGATTTTTTTTTAAATGAGTTCTGATTTACTCCTTGCATGTGATAGCCTTAGAACCTTAAAGCAGAACTGGCCTGGAAGGCAGCTGTGGACAGAAGCTTTTGTTTAATGAAGGAGACTTCTTGGCCCTGGACTGTTAGCACAAAGGCCTCTTTGCTCTAATGACTCAGATGATCTTGATCTGATTCAGTAGGTCAGAAATTGCTGTCCCCAGCAAATATCGACCAGAAGGAACTGCTTTCTCGGTTATTCTGAAACTGCCAGCTGCATATTACACTAGCAGGTGCTAATAGTTTTTTGCAGGTCAGTAGAATTGTTATTGGCCCTTCCTTCCTTTACTCCATCCTGTACAATCACAGGGTGGCTCATGAACACATAAATCTTCTTGCGTGACTCTCAGACCTGCAGTGCCAGGCCCACTCACCATTGCAGTGGGGAGCCCTGGCTCTTGGTGGCTGGGGAAGGACCACATCAGAGGCTCGTTTGTCTGAAACTCAAAATGCTATATAGAAGTCACCTGAGTGGCTTGTGTCACAGGAGGTGGGGAAAAGTGGAGTAACTGTTTATCACATGGTAGAAAACTATCAGACATGATTAGATTGCATCCTTTAGTTGCTTAGAAAACTGTTCTCCCTGGCAGGGCTAGTTTTGGAGTCCCTGCTTCCCAGCCTTTGCCTTTTACAGTGGCTCTAGAGTAAAGGATGGGCAGTGGGTGGCCTTTCTCCCTCTGGCCTGGAGTGTGGAGTCACGAGGGCAGGAGAGCTAGAATGCAGAACCAAGAGCGTCCTAAGGCACAGGACAGTATTAAGAATGTTGTTTTAAAGTGCTGTGTCTGTTGTGTGCTCCACAGCACTGACTGCAGACCACTGAAGGAACCAGAAAGAGTGGTGAAAGGCATTTGCCTTTTATTTTGAAATCATACTCTGTAATTCTACAAAAAGCCATAGCATTATTTTATTTCCTCCATGTAGCTTTACATTGGCCCCCAGAAGCTCAGATGATCTGTGGTTTCCTGATGGCATTTTCTGGTAACGGTAATACTTCTTCTACAGTGTACATGCAGCTGTCCCAGTACACACTAGGCTCCAGCTAGCCTTGAAACTGGGTGGTCACATTCTGTAGGTCCCTGTGAACTCTCTGCCCAGGGAATCATCATCTCAGCTTGCCATGGCCCTGATGGTACCTGAGCTAAAATCTAAGAGGCTTGAGAGACAAGCTATTCCCTTGGTCATCCCCTGGACTTGGTGAAAGAGCCCAGCCAGTTTTGAGTCTAGGGGTGAGAGAAGCTCTCCCAGCACTCCCCAGGTTTGCTCCTCAGGCCAGTGTTGCTCTGATAAGATCCCTCTGCCAGTCAGCCCAGGGCCCACTGGAAGCCATGCCTGTGAGAGAACCTTCTCTCTAGGCCTCAAGGGGTTGTGGTAGGAAGCTGGTATGGAGTTGGAGCAGCATCCTGTACAGATTGAGTAGAGACTTCTCTGTAATGTCAGGAGCCTATGTGAAGTTTGAAAACCTCACCATTGCTACCACTTTTAGTGAAAATTTAAGTTTTGTGGTTATTGATGCTGTTTAAAGAAACATTCAAGGTTTAAGACTTAAGGGCTATTTGTGATCTTAGAACCATCTGACTTAAGCTTGTTGAATTTAGAACCAGATGCAGCTAAAACAAAGAAAGGCTACCAGTTTATTAAAGGGCTGGCTAAAAATAATAATAACTTCCTGACAAGAGGATTTTTTTGGACTTTTCACAGCCTTTTACACATTCTTATTCTCTGAACAGAGTCCCTACTCCCCGTCCCTGAAAGGACATGTCTACTCTCAGGACATCCATTGGTTTCAACATCTTTCAAGACATAAAGAAACATAATCACTGTAAAAATCTTACCGTACACTCATAGCAAGGTGCCTTTCTTGTGCAGCTTCTCATATTCCTTTAAAAAGGTTTCCAGAACTTGCAAAAGTAGTTTCAGTGACTGCTGTGTGCTGGGTATTTTTCCAGGTTAGCAGTTTGAATAACTCCTCAGTTCAGAGTCCCTTTCTTTGGAAGATTATGTCATTGCATGAGATTTTGCCTGAACTCAGACAGGGCTAGATGCCTGGCTATTTCTGCTTCCAGTTGGAAATGCCCTGTCCAAAGTTGCAAGGCTCACCTATAGAGTGAATCCCTCTTTGACTCACTCTAGCAGTCACTGCTGCTAAACATTTCCTGCTTGATTCTTGAGGTTTGGGGAAAATTTATCGCTAAAACTTCCAGCATTTAGACTCTGGATTTCCAAACCACAGAAGAGAGTATGATGGATAGGAGTGTGTTTGCCTTCAAAGACCCCAGTGTGAGGGGAAAGAGAATTCACTGATCTCTGTCAGCTTGCATATTTAAGGTCCACTGCCCTTAGTCCGTCCTTTTTCACCTCCCAAGGATATCCTTCTCTGAGTTCTCATCTGTCAGAGCTAGAACCTGATGGAGTTGGCAGGTTCCCAGGATGGTGTTGGGAGCGCATTTGAAGGTTGGGAAGCTATTGCTCCCCTTTTTGCTGGCCAAGATGGAGCCCAACTTGATTGTGAAAGTTTGGTATGGAGAGTGTGGTAAAGTACAGATGTATAACATACAGTTCTGGGGTGTGTGGCCGTGTGAAGATGGGAACTGGCACAGGAGTGTCCAGAATATGTGGATTAACACAAGAGAAAAAACAAGAAGAAAACAGAGCAGAGCACTGGGTAAGCCAGGCAGGACTGTGGTCCCTTCTCCCTATGGTCCTCTGCAGGGATTGGGGAGTCAGTGCTACTGCATGGATCTTGGGTTGGGGGTAGGGCTGTTGGAGGAGGTCTTCTCCTGGAGGAACCTGGGAGAAGCTTTGGCAAATGATCACATGCCATGTGTGATGTAACACATGGTTGATAGTGATTTTCTTCTGATAGATAAACCAGGAAGCAGTGTAACTTGGTGCTTGCTTTGAAAAAATGCATTTGTGCAGTGTTTTGATAGTTTTCAAGAAAGATGGCCTTGTTCTCTAATTAGCTATTGTTCATTTACAGCTGTTCCCACAAAACAGCTGTGGGTACTTTTTTCTTTAGCAGAATGCAGCAGAAGGTTGGGTTCCAGTTGGCTTCGAAGCTTGTCTAATCAGCAGCAAGTTATGTACAGGACTGAGGTGGCCCCAGCCTCCTTAAAATCAGACAGAGTGAGATTGGGGAGATATATAGCTAAGTCCTTAAGCTAAAAATAGCCTTTCTTTTTAATCAGGAAATACTTTCTGTCTAAATCTTGACACTCTGCTTAGACTCTTCCAAAAAAAATTTTTTTTGAGTCTATTAACCACTTATTTTGTGAGTAAGGGAACAGGGTGGGGGTTGGGGGGTGGGGCACTGTTAGAAAGCAACTTTGTATTGGACAGCCAAGGAAGACAGCAGATAAAGACTGCCACAAGCATAGGGTCTGAAGAGAAAAGTCTAGTGTAGCCAAGTGTTGTTTCATTTGGGGGAAAAAAATCTGCTTCAAGAAGGCTTTTCTCAAGGCTGGAGAGCTATCTCATTGGTTAAGGGCACTGGCTACTCTTCCAGAGGTCCTGAGTTCAATTCCCAGCAATCCCATAGAGGCTCACAACTGTCTATAATGAAATCTGGTCACCTCTTCTGGTGTGTAGATGTATATGCAAGGTACTAGTATATGAATGTGTGTGTACGTACATATATATATTGTGTGTGTATACATTTTTTTTTAAAAAAAAAAAACCTTTAAAAATTTTTTTATAGTTTTTCTTCCATGTCTGTAGATGATCTCTGGAGACAGTCAAATAACAGATTGCCAGTCTTATTTTTAAATATAGCTGGTATGGGTGTTCTTCTGGCCATGCCCTAGTGAACTAACACTACCTTTTAAAAAATTTATCACTCTCAAATTAAATTTACTGGCAGGCTGTTGGTCATCCCTGGCCCTGCATAGGGTGGGGAGCTCTGAAATGTTTCAGATGGCTTTCCTGCCACTTTCCCCAGCCCAGGCTGTCCGTTCTTCATACACTTGCAGACTGTATGCACTTTGTTAACATGCAACTTTTGCGTTCAGAAACAGCAAATTAAATTTGTGTGAGCAGAATTGCTGTGTGCATGGAGGGGAAAAGTAATTTCTGCCCAAGCAGTTCCCCTGTCTCCTGCTCCTAGCACAGGCTGTTGTAATAGAAGTGGGGTTGAAGATGGCAGCAGAAACCCAGGAAGAGACTGGCGCAAGATGCTGGGATCTGGCAGCATGGGTTTGTAAACAAAGTGACACAAATTGGGGCAGAAATTCCAGTGGGACATGGCAGGAGACTAGAAGACTGAAAATACAGCACAAAGCTGAGTCCCATCCAGATGGCGTTTTTAATAAATTTATCAGGCTCATATGAAAGACAGTAATGAACGTTCTGGCTGGGGAGTGGCCCATTTCTCTAAGGAGAGCAGCTGCTCACTGTTCGTGTTGCAGCCAGACAAGGGTGCTCTCTAATTCTTCCCAGCACAAAGACTGCAGGACGTATTATGACTCCTTTGTGTAAGGCAGCCCAGGTAGGCAAGCTGAGGCTTACAATTCTAGAAGAGCTAGTGATCTAAGTATTTTCTGCTGAAATGAAGTAGAGTCTCTAGTTGGTACAGGTAATAGTGATGTTGGGACAAACATCTCCTGTCACAGCTCCTCTATGTGATTAACCTGGGAGAGGAGAAAGAATATGATTAAAATATACTGAGTGAAATTTTAAAACAATAAAAATAATTACCTGAAAAAAATAGGATCAAAAATCTTTTATGGTTTTTAAAGCCACACTGTAATCTGTACCCTTCCTTCCTTTTTACTCTCCAAAATGGTTTCTCATCCAAAGTATTTTACTCTGCCATGGGGGCCAGACTGTGTGATCATGTGTCAGGTTTTGATGAAAGAGAAGTTATGAGGACTGAGGGTCATAGGCTTACATAGCTGCTCTCCTGACAGGGCCACTGCCCCTCTCTGTCTAGAGACCCAGAGATTGATCATGCCTTACTTTTCGAAGGGATTTTCCCCAAGAAAGCAGTGTTTGTCCACTTTCATCTGTAGCTTCAGATTTTTGTGGCTTTGGATGAGGAATTTTGCTAACAAGGTTTAGTGCCACAGCCTCATAGAGCACTGGAGAAAGTCACAACAGCTCCTGCCCTTAGGAAACTCTCACCGTATGCCTCGGGTCGGGAGACAGGGCTGAAGTGATTCTCATCAAACCATAGTGTTTTACAAGAGGCCGTCATCACTCATGGCTTCTGGACCACATCCTGTCCTCCTCATTCCACTTCCTAGCATCATTTGCTTTCTTCATTGATCCAAACCAGAAAGAAGGAATGAAAACTAAGAGAGGTGGCGATGTTTGACATTGTACTCTAAGAGGTGGAGCCAGCTATCAAGTAGCTATCAGAGTTTTGAGAAAGGCACGATTAGATGACACTGTGTGTGGACCCTGGTGGATGGACATGTGTTCTGTGGTTGGCTTCTTCTATAGGCCTAACTGTCAATGTCTGTCCTGACCTGGTTTTCTAGAGGACACAAAGCCAAGTTATTTGTAGTCTGTGACAATCCCTGGTGTCCATGGCTAATGGAGTCACATCGTCTAGGAACAAAATGTTGGGGCTAGGGGCTGGAGAGATGGCTCAGCGGTTAAGAGCACCATCTGCTCTTCCAGAGGACCCGGGTTCGATTCCCAGCACCCACATGGCAGCTAACACCTGTCTGTAGTTCCAGTTCCAGGCAAACACCAAGGCAAATAAATAAATAAAGTTTTTTTTAAAAAATGTTAGGGCTATAACACACAGTGTAGGTGGGAATTGCTGCACTCTGGAGTCTGCAAAGACTACTAGGGAAAGCAGGTTGTCTCCCAAGCATGTCAGCATTGAAATAATCATTGGCTGGTGATTGGGAGGGCAAAGACTCAACCATCTTCATGATTTTTATAAATGGCGTTAAAAATGTGTGGGGGGAAAAAAACCTTTTATAGGAATATCCCATGAGCACCATCCATGGAAGGTTTGGAGAGTGGAAATAGAGCATTACCAAACTTTTGAATCCATTCTTGAATAACCCTGTTAGTTGGTTCCATGAAAAGCCTACTAAAGTAGGCAGATGTCTATAGGAACAGATAACAACAGGAAGGAAAATATAACTGGAAAAAGAGAAAAAAAGGGAAATTAAGTTTATTTGACAAAGATGAGAAGTAAACCCCATCCTGCTGCACTCATTACTCCCTGCTTGTTTGATTGGCTTCCGTGGTGGCTGAGGAAATGGAGCAGAGTAGAGTGTGAACTTTACAAGTGATTTGATGACTGACTTGGTAAGATCTGTCGGAGCTGAAGGGCATACATCCATACCACCACATCCCACCACACCCACGAGGGTATTTCTGTTTCTGTATATGGCTGTGCATGTACATATATTTACATATTTCTTAAAAAAAGAAACAAAACACCTCTTACTTAGACACTTTTCTTTGTAATAGCAAAGGAAGAAAGAAAAATGTTAACAATCTAAATGTCCCTAGGCAGGATCAGGATGTTATGTTTTGTAACAACCATAGGTTGCACACAGGACAAGGTGGCTTTCTGTTCTCCTTTAACCCTCAGTTCAGTAAGGTCATGTGACTTGCTTGGCCAATGAAATATAAGTAAAGGGATATGCCCCTTTAGAAAAAGCCTTTCAAGAGCTGCTGTTGTACTGGGACCGCTGAGAGGCATAATCAGCAGAGCCACCTGGCTGATGGGGTACAGAACTTGGGTAGACAATAATGTATGCTGCCCCATGTGTCTGAGGGCCAGTGCAGTGTGTTTCTGCCTGGCCACTTCCCAATGTCTGAGTCTTCTGCTCCCTTAAATCTTGCCTTCCAAATCACAGAAAGAAGGTTTGCCTTTCCCAGGAGACAGAGGCAGCAGAAAACCTCTAAAGGACCAGCCTCTAAAACCCTCTAAGGATAGCATTCACCTCTGCTTTAAGAGTCCTGGGGAGCGTCTGTCTATGAAACTGCCAGGAAACTGTCCTCACGAGATTGCACCAGGGTTTTTACTCTTGCTTTGGAATAAGGGATTCGTCACCAGAAACCTATTGCCCCACCCCCTTCTCCCTGCGTTCCCTCTCTGTGGAGAGCAAAACAGTTAGTTGGCAAAGACTTCAGTACAGGCTTGTACCACTTTGAAAATAAACTCATTGTTGTAAGATGATGTGGAGTTATTTACTGTTCCCCACTATGAAGGTAGAATGTTTTAGAATGGTGAGTGGTGGTGGTATTACTCACTGCCTGTCTTTTCTGAGTGGATAATAGCAGATCTGGGTTAAATGACTTAATGTTTAAAGAATAATGTAGATTTTGATTGCATATCATGAGTACTCAGCCGCAGGGCTTCCCATGCCCTCATCTTTTATCATCCATATCTTAGTGTTTGAGAGTCTCTGTCATACTGAGCAGCTGTAGTTTTGTAGGAGCCCTTGACTTTTATAAATGAGCAATTGATACAGACTTGAAGCATAGAAAGAAACTCTAAAGAGTCAAAATACAGCTGGTTTTCAAGAACCAGCAGCTCCTGAGCAGAGGTAGGCCCCTGTCTGTCCACACACTGAACAGCAAACACAGTGGAGTGGGTTGTTGAAAACTGTGTGTTCTGAAAAGGGACTCATACCGTGTCTTGGGCCCCTTTTTTTCTCTGTGGAGTTTGATTTTCTGGATGCATAAGTTTTCTACACAACCTGTGTGTAGTTGTAAGCTCATTAGACCCTGTTCTGGCCAGGGCACAGCTCAGTGAGGGAATAACTGCTTAGAATGTGCAAGGCTCTGTATTTAACTCCCAGAAACACATTTTAAAAAGACATCTGAAGTGATGAAAAGTTTCTCATTGAGTTATGTTTTGCAATGTATTTCTACATTCTGTTTTCATGCTTTTTATAATGAAATACTTAATTGCTACATATGGTTTGCATATTTCAACCTTAAGTTCAGTTTTTGTTTGTTTAATTATATGGCATGGAAACATATCTGAAGATAATCGAGATGTTTCCTTTTATTGTTGATTTGAGATGCTAATTAATTAGTTTTGTTCTGAGTATGCAGTAGGGATATAGTTGACTTCTCTTGTCCTTATGCTGGATCTTGTGCTTTGGATTCACAGTTCCCATGGAGAATGTTGCAACGATTGCTGATTGTGCCAGTGTGATTGAAGGAGTCAGTCGGAGCCGGAATGCCTTGCTGAATGGGGACACTAAGAATTATGACTGGGATTCTGGCTACACATGTCACCAGCTGGGAAGTGGTGCAATTGTGGTTCAGCTGGCACAGCCATACATGATTGGGTCAATACGGTAAGATTTCTTTGCATTTGTCATTTCAAAGAGTACAGATACACATCACCAATAGCTTCTGAGAAGAAATTCTACTACTTATTACAGAGGTTGGAGGCAGGTCAGGGAGATACCAGCTGTCCGTTTGGATTGTTTAGTAAGTAGCTACAATGAAATTAGACTTGAGGTCAGCAGGGAGAAGGTCTTACTCCTTCTGCAGGCTTGCCTTGTGGGTGGGGTAGAGACTTAAAGGGTGATGTTGAGGAGTGATGTGGGAAAAAAGCTATTTCAGAGACCCAAATAAGAATCCTGGTTCTAGACAGTCTTTTTGGTGTCCTTGTATTTGAGTTTCTTCTTGACCCGTTTTAAGAAAGGGGCTTTAACTTTGCCTGACTTACAGGATTTTATTAGTTTTAAAGTATGAGACTGGTGACATTCTCCAGAGAGTTAGTTCTCAAGGGTAGATACTATCCCTTTTATTTGCTCACTTTCCCTCTCTGCCACCCTCTCCCTCTCATTTTCTTCTCCCGTCCCCTAGCATCCCCTCCTGCCCTCTTCTCCTTTGGTTCTAGGCCTTTGAAGGTCTCATATAGGAAAATAAATGGCTGTCTTCCTCAGGTCGTGACTGCCCCCCCCCATGGTGCTTTTCTGCACCGGGCTTTCTCCTCCCTGGTCTCATCTTAGACAGTCTTTAGGAAGGGCCAGCAGAGGAGAGCAGAGGGAGGGGTGTGGCAGCCACAGGCCTGTGTGTGCTCAGGACAGCCACCATAGCTCAGTGCTGCTTTGTGGTTCCCACATGTGCTGAGGAATCAACACTGGCTGTCTTAAATTGAGACAGTTAGGTTTATTTGTTTCAGTTAACTCCATGTCACCAGAGCCACATCATAGGCCAAGTACCATTGGAGATGAAGCGTGGGGCTAAGCACTCTGCTAGCTGAACTCAGGAGCATCCTCTTTCCTGAACCGTGTGCATTCACTGCTGTGTTCCCGCCTGCCGTCTGCCTAATAGCAGTCCTAGGACTTTTGTCATGAATGATGTAAACTGTGTCTGTATCCCCTTTGTCATTGGTCCCTCTTCACAAATGTGCTAACAGTTGTCTTTCTTTTGTCTGTTTTCTCGCACTGTCCTCCTTACAGTTTCTTGAAGATTACCAATCGTGTCTCCAAGATTACATCTGCAATTTCTTGAGGCAGGCTTAGGGTGTAACTCATCTGAGCCAGAAGACTTGAAATCATTTAAATTGACTAGACACTCTCTTTCACTTCACCTATTTGGGACTTCAATTTTCTCTTTATTATGTTTGTTCTGCCATTTCTAATTTGAGGACCAGTCTTCTTACCAATGAAGATTGAAGCAAATGGGCAACTTCGTACCTCTGTCCAGCCTCCTTTAATGGCTTCTGAATCCCATCCACTTCCTTAGTACTGGGTGCTCTTCCCTCCACACACCGTCTCACTGTGTCTGTGTGTGTCTACCACAAGCCAGCTAGAATGCAGTTCTTTTGTCCTTCCCCTTCCCATTCCACTCACTCACCTTAGTCTCAGTGGTCACCATTGGTTTGGTGACTCAACAGATCTTTGGATGAAGCCACAACCACCTAATTTGTTTCTGTTTTTGAGACAAGAGTTTCTCTGTGTAGCCCTGGCTTTCTTGGAACTCGCTTTGTACACTAGACTGGTCTCAGGCTCACAGCGATCCTCCTGTCCCTGCCTGGGATTAAAGGCATGTGCCACCACCTCCCAGGGCCTTCCTAAATTTGTTCCCTCTTTTATCTCCCCCTTGCTGCCCATAAATATCCTTTAGCCAGCTATATCACACCATCAGATTCCTGCCATTTGTACCAGCTCTTGACTTCTCCCAGCCTTGCTGCCAAGAGGCCTTGAGATAGTTCAGAGTCAGGGCCGAATGTGCCCCCGAGGTAATCATTGTGGGCAGACTGAGAAGGACAACAGCTTTCAGAGGAAATTAACAGTTTAGATCCAGCAGAGACCCTAAGAGATGGTGGCCAGGGTGATAGCTCAAACAAACAAGGGCTTGTTCTGGGGTGTGGCCACCTTGGCTTCTAGTTCTGTCAAAGACTTGAATTCTGACTCTGTCTTAAGAAAAGCATGTTACTGGGGGCTTGCTCTGCAGATAGAATGGACTCACCTGGTCTTCTCTCAGGGCAGAATGAAAATGGTTCCTCCAAACAGTTTCTTTTTTTCGTGACTCAGAGGAGAGATGATAAGCAGGCCCACAACCTGAGCCACAATTGTATATCTCATCACAGTGTGGCGTCTCTAACTTCCTAAAGCCCACTATTGTTTCTTCAGTAAGAAAGTCCATTCAGCTGGTGCACTGTATAACTAGCCAGGCATTCAAAGAGACACGTCCTGGCGAAGTAGCATTGCGTTGTCAGGGACTGCATTTGCCTCTTCTGTGACATTATCAAGAGGAAAGGAGGGTAGTTTCCTGGTCACCAATATCTGTGGACATTACTGGATGTCTTGGCAGGCTGCGGCTACAGCAGGTGATGTGCCCAGATAGACATTTACTGATGTGAAACTAGGTCAGTGGCACCTTCTCCTGGGGACAGCAATTGACCGGCAATGGGCTGATTAGCCAGTAGCATTTGACCCACAGCTCCTATTGCTCGTGATGACTGACTTGCTTTCCTGGTCACTGTATCTGTAGCCACCCAGTGGTTTGGAATCCACACCTACAGGACAAGTGTTACAGAGCTGAGACTCGTCCTCCCCAGCACAGTAGTTGCAGAGCTGGGAACCTGGAAACTCACCTCACCTGGCACACAGGCTTTGAAAATACAGATGGTGACTTCTCAGGCCAAGGTCTCAATGGTTGATGTTCTTTATTCCTCATATGGTCCAGTGTGCTGTGGGTAAAACCTTTCCTTCTTCCCTGAGAGCCTGCTGTGTGGCCAGAGAGTTAGGTTCCATGGTCAGCAGAGCCCAGTCCCGCTAGTGTGTCTGGCATGTGGTATCTTGGGGAGGGTGGGGCAGCTGGAAGCATGATCTCTCATTATCTTCCTGTCCCTTCATTTTCCTTCATTTATCCAACAGACACTTACTTGCCTTTCCTGTGTATCAAGTACTGTGGGAGACACTTAGGATGCAGCTTTGAGTAAACAAGCTGAGCACTGGCCTGCTTCTGGAGCCTGACATTCAGGGCAGAGATACAAGAAGTATTTATAGTATGCTAAATTCTTGAAAGAGCTATGAGGAAATGAGGAGCAGGGAGGAAGAGGAGGAAAACAATTCCTTTACAGACTGGGTTCTCTGAGAAGGGGGCATGTGAGCAGAGCTGAAGGATGGTAAAATCAAGCACCCCTGGAGATCCAGGGTAAGCACCATAGACAAGGTGGAGGCAGGGGTAGAGCAAGAGCAGAGCCTGCAAGATTTGGGAGGGTGACAGCCTAGAGGGTTTTGTTACTGTCTTTATCCTTAGCACCAACTCCCCAAACCACCTGCTCCCCAAGGCACTCCCCTCTCAGGCTCTGGAATGCCATTACAGAGAAGAGGAAGAGCTGGGAGTCTGACAGCAGGCCCTTGAAGTGCCGTCTTGTTCTGCATCCATGCTGCAGCCCCTTGAAGAGCCAGCTTACAGCATTCACCTTGAGCAGGACATGCCTCCAAGGCTGTGGAACTATAAACAAAGCAGCTGGTCCTTCTTGGTAGGTTTACAGGCACAGCACACTTTACTCACTTTTAGGAAGAGAAGGAAATTTCCAGGAATGTGCCTGGAAAGTAGGCAGTTGAGGATTAATTATATCATTTCCATGGCAAGAAAGCTTCAGAACCTGACCACATAAAAAGACTAGTCTAAAGTCGTAATAATTAACCAGATCTGTTATGTCTTAGTTTATAGTCCCTGCTGCCATAGTTTAAGGCTGATTATCTTCCTGCTTGCTGATGGAGAGAGGTCCTGTTAAGCCCCCTTAAGTCTGGGAGGGGAAACCAAGCCTGTTGTGTAATGAGCTCGCTGAACGCCCCCTCCCCTCCCAAGCTGATAGATGACAGACTTTACATCTAACTGTAAGATGACCAATTAAGGGTTAGAGAGATGGCTCAGAGGTTAAGAGCACTGGCTGTTCTTCCAGAGGTCCTGAGTTCAATTCCCAGCAACCACATGGTGGCTGACAGTCATCTGTAATGAGATCTGGTGCCCTCTTCTGGCCTGCTATGCAGGCAGAACACTGTATACAGAATAAATAAATCCCTTCTAAAAAGATAAGTTAAGCATTTTACATTAGCTTGGAAAGAAAGGTTTTGTAATTGATACATATAATAGTGTAAGTAAAATACACATAATGCTTTAAACAACTAACTTAATTGTAAGTAAATAGGCCGCCAAGGAGGTCCAGAGTCAGTAGATGGATCTAAATAAACATAGATGACAGAGTTAATGGCAACTGGATCACATGTGTACATACGCAGTAGAGTTACTGAATTACTGCAGCCCGAAGGAAATTCTAGATGGGTATTCATAATCCCTTTAGTCTGAGGTGATGAGGTCCTTTTATTTGTCAGTAGGGGAAAAAACCACCAACAAGTCGGCCTCCTGTATAAGATGATCTGGCACAGAATGACTGAAGCCCAGATCAGCTGGTGTCCTTGAGTTATTACACATGGGTAGGAAGTAATAGCCACAGGGAAAAGGAAATAGAAAGGAGAGGATCCCACATGCGGCTGGGCCTTTTCTTGGAGCCTGTGTTTCTTTTTCTATGAACAGTTAGGTCCACACTGGGTTCAACTGCCCTTTCATTGTTGAACAGCTCTGCCAACTGTAGGCTTCCTATTCAGGTTGTTAGTTCCAAGGACCCCCATTGACTGCTATTTTTCCTTCTGTCTGCTGTTTAACACCTTGCCAGAGTATTACTCATCCACTTCTGTCCCAAGGGACAGGCACAGAAAGAAAAAGAGGAATTGGAATCCATTCCATTTGTCTCCTACTTAATAGCTCTAAATTAAGGTTTATTCAATAGGGTCAGGAGAGAAATTGAAGTTCATGGTTCAAATAATAGTTTATAATTATTCAAATATTTTCTGTGTGTGAGCCCATCATTTCCTGGAGGATCACAGAAAATCTCAAATTGAAAATAGTGATTTTTTTTTTTTTTAATATTGTGATAGTGTTGGTCTCTGGAGCAAATTTGAAACGCCTAGCATGGTACTGTGTGCAATGAGTACACAGTAAACACTCATTGCCCTGACTACACTGTGTTAGTGCAGCTAAAGGCAGTTCTATCTATCAACTAAATTGGACATCATATTTGCTCAGTGTGGCTGATCTAAGCGTATGTGAGCAAACTGCTAAAGATCTGGACTGGCAGATGACGGAGACGGGGCTCTGGAGGCAGGCACCGGCATCAGCATGGAGAAGAATGCCTGCCGCCTCGTCCCCTTCTGCTTCCATTTCATCCTGTCTGAGTGCCGCTGGGGCAGCAGCACATCTATTTACATTAAGACAGCCTTCTTTGCAACCCAGAGAGCTAGAAATTTCCTTTTTATAGTCTAAAAAATACAGCAAGCATCTAAATATATGACTCCTCTGCTTTGGATTAAGATTGCCTATAATTCTAGTTGAAATTGGAAAGATATTTTACCAAATTTACTTCCTATCAGTCATGCTGAGCACCGTCTGTCACAGCTCTGAACTGAGGATTCTTCCTTGTCTTGCTGGTCTATGATTTATTTACTAAGTGCTGTTTCTCCCATAGCCCATCTGCATCATGCTGACGTCTCCTCCTCACCCACAGACCTCAGCACTCTGGCTTTCAGAAAAATCACAAAGTAAAGAATTGTATCTGTGGTTCCCACCAGATGCTGGAGTCTGAACTGTGTGAACATGCAAAGGCCAGGAATGCTGGATAGAGTGTGGGGACATGGTAAATAGACCCTCGTCATTTTCTGTGGTAGAAAATTTCAAGATGAGCATAAATTACTGTGGGAACTAAACTGCACGTGAAAAGTACAAGAAAGGTGATATGTGAGCCTCATATGTGAGCCATTTACCTCCCTTGATTCCCTGGGGAACTTGACAGCTAGTCATCACACATATAACTAGATAGTGAGAAAAGTCTTTTAGTTGTCAAAGACGAGCCCACCCACCGGGAAGACATTTTTACAAAGATTTAACCCCATGTGACCTAATATTTCATGCACAAACACATGCTTTGTTAATTATCTATAATTGTTAGTTAAAATTCCTCTGAAGCAGCCAATTAGTTCCTACTCCTTCATCTGCTCTAGAAGACTGAATGAGCACAGTGCATGGCCCTGGTTCCGGGAGCCCCACTGTGTCCTGCTCTGGCTGATGGCCATGGCCACGCCATAGAAACGTGGCTGCTCTTGAGAGGGCTGATGGAAGAACTTTCAGAATGGATGGAAATTTCTACAGATTTAGTAGACCAGGTTGCTTTAGTGTATCATTAAGTGGAAAAAAAAAAAATTGTTCTGAAAGTCAAGACGGGCCATAGCTACCTAACCTCAAGGCTTCAAGCAGTCCAAAGCAGTCGGTCTACTTGGGAGGTCTTCACATGTCCCAGGTACCTTGAAACAGACTTTTCATCTTTTTTCTGTCTTGCTCTCTCTTAGTAGCTCTTAGCATCATGGCCTGTCCTCACAGGCCTCCCCTCCCCTTGCTGTTTAGTTTGTATGTTTTACGCTCAACCCTCTATAAAAGCATAGCCACAGAGGCATTCTCAGAAATAGTTAAGAAATGAGCCATTGAGACCAAGAAAGTCCTGAGTCTGCCCAGCCCCCTCTGTCTGCCTG
>PVIH01000841.1:242636-289120 GCA_004025045.1 Sigmodon hispidus | reverse complement strand
ATGTGTTGGGAGGGGGAAGAGACCTTGAATAAGGATATACAGGGATGAAAAAAAAAAATTCAGAGGGAAAGATGAACACAAAGAAAATATAGGTGTAGCAATCTTATTTGTATTTCTTCCCTTGATAAGCCATGCCTATCATTCTTATCCTCTGTATAGTTATTGTTAACTCTTCCACATTTTAAATTCTTTTTACTGTTTTTTTTTTTTGATAAATACAAAATAAAGAAGAGAGAAAAAAAAAACCCTATTACTAAAAATGGATATCAAGAAGGCTGGCACTGAGCCGGAAACTTGCCCCCCACTGCTAATTTTTATATTACTGGAGGTGCTGAGCAGGCTGCTGGGGTAAATAAGGCATCAATGGACTTAACACATTGTAAATTATATGAACTAGGTAAGAGGTGTCCACTGGTGTAATAGTGGCATGACTGTTACCAGAGTAATCAACCACTCTCAGAATGAACTGATGCCCATTCCACAGGAGAGAATTCACGCTTAATTCTGCAAACCCACTAAACAACCTTGTAGCTGTGGATATCACAGACTTAGGGAGGAACTATACTACTATGACTTTGTTAAATTGACACGGCACCAAACTGCTACTTAAATATTTATGCTTATGCCAATAGACAACTGCTAATTCTCAGCTTCAATTTGAGAAACTTATCTTTGCAGCAAACAGCAGTGGATAGAGAGACACATGAATGATCAAGATGCTTAGAATAAATGACAATTTAGTGCTCAGACCCAAAGAGGACATTCACACCACCCCCTCTAAATCTTAGAAAAAGCTGAAGAGAGCATGAGGTGAATGTAAGAATCAGAAGTTCGAGGGTAGAAATATGAAATGCTTTCTTCAGAGTGTGACACAGACATCGTAAACATGATCCCTCAGCAGCTGTGGTGGCTTGCACAAGACTGCCATAGTCCACAGTCAGTCATCAACCAGGAATGTATTCATAGACCCTTCCACCCCCTCGGAACTACTGGCAACAAACAGATCCTGGTGACATGTTAGTCATTTATTTCAGATATAAAATATGCTGAGCCCACCAGGCCCAAGTGGGTAGTTTCAAACCTGTGGCCACACAGATGGTCCCAGATTAAATCAGAGGGTCCCAAAGCAAACCCGAAATGCATGAATGTGGAAAAACATGGAAAAGGATTCTTGCAGGATGGATAGAACAGTGACAGAGGTAAGACAGAGTTGGTTAAAAACTGAAGAATAAGGATAAGCAGAATACACTACCAATTTCTACAAAAAGAACAAATCTAATCAATAAAATGTTTCCTAAGTGAAGAAATGAATGCTTTATAATTTCTTACCAGGATCAATTATCAAACATATCCTAGAATGACAGAAGGTAGATAGGGAAGAGATGATGAACTCTCTCCTACAAACCTTTCTGTGAGAGCCCTCAATCCCACACATGAAGGAAGAGCCCATATGGTCTAATTATCTCCTAAAGACTTTCCCAGGCTCACTCAGACTGTCTTGTGACCATTAGATTTCAACATGAGTTAGTACAGTGTGGGGACTCAAATTTTCACACCATGTTAGGATCTCAGAAATCCCACTCAGAGGCTTACACAGTTGAAGAATCTTAAGCACTTGTATGTGAGATGCCCCGGTGGGATGTATGTATAGCTTCACCATCTACCTCATCTATTTCATCATTATATTCTTGTGCATTGATTGACCCGTGAGTGCAAATGGCCTGTCTCACGCTTTCTCCTATACTTCCAATTCAACTCCTACACAAATGTTGGCACCTTTGCTTCTTAAACCAAGTTCCCCAAACCACATATTATCACGACTGAATACCACCCATGACTCTCCCATCGTGCTGTACCCTCTGACAGGTCAGGTTCACATCACCTTCCATCTGGTGCCAAGATCACCTTCAAAATCCACTCTTTAAGAATGCAGCGTATTTTTTGGCTGTTGATTTTTTTCACTGAAAACCTTACATTTAGCTCCCACTTATGTGGGAAGATAGTTTCATCCCTACAGTAGCCTACAGAGCCTTGTGACAGCTTATTCTTCCTTTCTGTCTTCCTCTGCCCTTATCCTAGATCATGCTGCTCCAGCCCCAGGGGTCTTGCAGCTCATCACACACAGCAGGGATGCACCCCCGTGGGGACACAGGTTTCCCATTGTCTGTCTAAATTCTTCTTCCATGAGGCTCTTCTTCACCCACTCTGGGCATGTATTCTAAATTTCCCTCTACCATCTGCCCTCTCTGATGCTCTAAGTGTTGATTTTATCTTTACCGTCACTCCAATTTTTTTCTTTTTTTTTCCTCTCATACAACTGTAGCCTTCCTTTCCTCCACTCTCCCCTCCATGTCCTCTTTTCCCTCCTGCTCATTTGTCTCCTTTCAGAAAGAGCAGACTGCCAGTGATATCAGTTGAACACGGCAATAACAAGGTAAGACTAGGCACAAGCCTTCATATCAAGGCTAAACTCTGCAACCCAGCAGAAGGAGGGTTCCAAGGACAGGTAAGAGAGGCAGAGACACCCCAACTCCCGCTGTTACGAGTCCCACAAGAACACCAAGTTAAAACAACCACAGCATGTACACAGAGGATCCAGAGCAGACCCACACAGCCCATGACCGCCGCTTCGGTCCCTGTGAGTCCCTAGGAGCCCTGCCTAGTGGATTCTATGGGCTGTGTTCTCCCGGTGACCTCAAACACTCTGGCTCCTACAGTCCTTCCACCTCCCATGAAGTTTCCCAAGATCCACCTAATGTTTGGCTGTGGGTCTCTGCATCAGCTCTTACCAGTTGCTGGAAGGCTCTCCAATGATGACTGGGCTAGGTACTGCATTTTATCCATTTTATGTGTCTCCTGAGCTCTCCATTCTCTGATCTCCCTAATGATAAGAATTTTGAGTATTTGAGCATTTCTATGCCTAAACAGTGCCTGACACATAGTTGATGCCCAATAAATATCTGCCAGATACATAAATGACATAAATAGACAAAATATTTGAATACCAACTTTCTACAATACAACTACCATAGTAACTGGCCCGCATTGAGTAAACTGATCAAATAATAAAGTCATTTTTGTGTTTTGTTTGCTTTTGTTTTTAAGACAAGATTGCATGTAGCTGTTTGGCCATCTCTGATATGATTCTGCAGATGTCTTCCACAGGATGAAGAGCAAAACATTTGGAGAACAAAGAATTTATTAACCGAGGGTTGTCAGTGAGGAGTCACATTTCTCCTGGCAAAACACAGTTTCTTTTTAGAGAGTCTGCCATTCTTAGTGACACAAAGTCAGTCAATATTTTTAAAATGAGAGTCTGGATATTCATTTGTATGCAAAACTAAGCTGTCTGGATTTAGGACCCTATCATAAGAACTGTGGACTGAAACCTATACTCAATTCATTTTCTCAAAGTGTATGTGGGAGTCTATTTGAAAAGAAATAGATTTCCATATGAACAGGGAAATGAAAAAAGATCCACCTTCATTCCCTCTCCAAGGGACCTTTGGAGACCCTGGCACCAAAGAGTAAGTAGCATGAGACAGTACTTTATAATAAACTTATATGCACATGATTTCATTTGGGCTTCATAAGTACCCTGTGAAAAAAGGAAGTATTATTATGCCCATGGTAGCAGTCTATGATATTGTTTCCAATTACTTGCTGTTTTCTCTTTAAGAGAGTCAGACATCTTGCTTACTTCTTGTAGATTGCACTGTCTCTAGGGGGGAAATATAATCTCTCTTTCTCTAATACACATGAAATGTGAACTTAAAAGACCACGAACAGCTGTCGTTGCCCTTGATTCCCTCTTCATAAAGCCAAGGTAGTAAAGTGGATACTTTTGGACTCAAGACTAAAGTATCTACATAGGGCAGAGCCACAGCTGAGAACTGAAGCACAGTCACTGTATGGATTAGAAACAAAGCATTAATTGCTATTGTGAGTCCCCAAGACCTTGGGGTGAGGGCTAATGTTACTACTGCATGTTGGTAGAGCACACATCCTCCAAACTGTAAGACTTCCATCCTGAAGAAGGTTTACAAAGATGCAGGAAGTAAACAACTCACAAGCCTCAGAAAGTCCCTGGAACTTACAAGATTCACAGGGCTCCTCCCTCCCCAAGGTGATATAAAACAGGAATGAGGCCAATGAGGTGGCTTAGTGGGTAAAAGCACCTGCTGTCAGGGCTCATAACCTGAGTTAATCCCTTAGAATACACATGGTGAAAGTAGAGAACTGACTTATGCAAGCTGTCCTCTGAACTCTGAATACACACACACACACACACACACACACACACACACACACACACTACACGTAATTAACAAAACCAAATAGTGATGACTTCCAGGGGGAGCAGACTCTGGCTTGTGGTGGTGTCTGCAAGTCATGCATTAGCTTCTGGCTTAGTTTTGAGTGTCGATTATGTTGAGATAGGCTCTCTTGTAATGCAACAGCCTTTGCGTTGTCCACTTTCCTGTAAGTAACTGTTTGCCTGTACTCTTGAGAGTAACTACAGTCAATGTGTTGCTTCACTGATTTGAATTTGATAGAATTGCTTCTTGAGTCAGCTGTAGGTACTCTATCTCGGATGAGTAGATGTCTGTTCATATCTTCCCAGAAAAAGTCACAAAACACAATTGTAGTCAAACAAAGCACATTTTATATATAAAAAATCAGACTTAGCAAGATAAGCAAGTCTCCTTAGGAACCTGACCTCTGAGTGTTTCAAGCCCAAACATTCCTCGAGTGAGCTGGGTGGTTAAGTAGGAGCAGACTCCCAGCTGGAGTGCCCTCTGACCTCTTTTCCTCTAAGCCTCTGCCAAACCAAAAGAGGCCTCCGATTTCCACAGTTATTTAGAAAACCAGCCTTGGCTCAATATAGCTGTTTTCTACAAACAGGTCCTTGGAAACCATCCCAGTCCAGGGCAAAATATGAAATTTAATCACAGTGGGAATTTAGCCAATACCACCAAGCCCTACTGACAGCTCTTCTTGTTCCTTTTAGGACTCAATTGTTTTATGGAAACCCTTGGAGGGGCCTGGAACAGACAGCCTCCATCCATCCTTTCGTCCTTTTTGGCCTGCCTTGATGTTCTTTGTAAAGACAGAAAGGAGCAGACATTTGGGGCCCCCTGAGGACATGCCACCAGGGGTTAATGTTCCTGAACGGGTACATCTACATACATATAGTTTCTTCATTTGGGATACAGCCCAGAGAATAAACATTAAATTCCCAAGAGCTAAAATATGGTCCATGGGTTTCAAGCATATGAGGAAATAAATGGCCCATGTCTCCCAGGCAACCTGACCATCCAGCAATGTTTCCAAGAATTTCTGTAAAACAAATGTCCTTGGGTACCTTCTGGGACTGCTTAAGGCTAGTTGTACCCCAGGCTTGCTCATGAGGAGACAGAAGAGAATGCAGATGTTAGCAGAGTGGCACCATTGTCTTCCTCTTGGACCTCTCAGTACCATGTGGGAGAAAGCATGGGATTCAGCACAGTGAGCACAGCGAGTGATCTAGAAGCTATGTAATGAGACACAGAAGACGTTTTTTTTCTATTTAAGAAACATTTGTCTAACATTTAGTATGTGCCAGACAGTTTCCAAAGAACTTTGTAAATATTGACTTACTTGATACTGACAGCCATGTGGTTAGAAACAATTACTACCCTTGCATGACGAGAAAACTGAAGTACGCATAGAAAAGCTGAAGAAACCACCTCATACCTAAGAGCAAGAGACAGAGCAGGCAGCACCTGACCCCAGCAGCTGCATCCAGTGTGATGTGCCATGGGAGAGTGGACCTTGTCCAATCTTGAGGTAGATGGAATCTCTGACAATGCTATACTCTTTCTTTCAGTTTTGAGTCCTCTGAGGGTGAATGGTGAAGACAGCACATCCAGAGATAAAGGTTAAATGTCTGGTAGATATTTAGAAAAATGTTTCGTGTTCTTCGACACTTCAAGGCCATGAACTCTCAGCACAGACAGAGAGGGTGACTCTTTGAGCTGTTATCCAAATCCAGGGCAGCGAGGAGTATTCACTAAGAGAGGGACAAGAGGAAGAAAAAAGGAAGAGAGGAAGGAAGGAGAGGGAGGGGAAGAGAAATAGGGATGGGAGACAAGAGGAGGAGGAGAGAAGTCTTCAACTGTTCATTATCTAATCCCCAGTCAGGGCTTCGCTTTTAAAGATCCAATGTGCTCTTCCTCCTAGAGCTATTTAGAGATGTTCCAGAAAAAAATCACCTAGAGACCTTCTAAAATGAATAATAAGAGAGCTGTGGTCTTTCTGGTTCTTTCCTTTGAAATATCTTGACCTTGATTTACTAGTGTGCATATGTACTGATGAACAATATCAATAATTGTAAGTTCAAACATGCATTACTTCTCATACATACATACACACAAACATATATACACACATATATGCAGAGAGAAAGAGAGAGAGAATACAGCTATCTCACCTAGTCATGTCACTAAGCTTCATCTTCTGCTATTATTGTAATACAAAGAATCAAAACATTATTCAAAAAGGAGAATCACTCAACATCTCTTTGTTGCTGACCACAGTGATGCCTACTGGCCACAGTGATGCCCACAGCAGAAGATGCCCTGGCCCTTCTGTAGTACATACTTTACCTGTAACCAGGACATAGCTACAGGTCAGACATCACAGAGCTTGAGAATGCTATGACATAGCCTCAAGACTATGTCTAGGCATTAGTGTCCTGTTGAGGTCTGACCCTTCTTATTACACTCTTCTCTCTTCTCATGTTAATACCTGAAACATCCAGACAGTGTCATGTGCTGTTGCAGCTCAGAGTTCTGGGACTGGAACTGGGGAGGCTTAGCCAGTTCCCAGCTGTTTTTCAGTCTTACACTTGCTGTTGCTATCCCTGGCCCCTATCTAATATGGCAATCAGAGGCTATGCTCTAGATTTTTTTTTTTTAAATCATGAGATGTTGCATTTAAACCACTTAGTACAATGTCTGGAACTTAACAAATACTAAAGTATATGGACACTGCCTCCTCCCTCCTCCATCTTCTCCATACTCAAGCCTGGCCCCTAAAATCTCAGCACCTGCTTCAAGAGTTCACGTATTTCCAGAGTCAGGAATAGCCCTCCCTTGTTAACCTTCATTTTGGGAAGCAATTTAAAACCCTAACATTAAAAATTAAAATATAAACAGCACAGTGCCTGATTTAATGGACAATTAAAAATTAAATTAACAGTTAGTAAACGATGAGCTAATTTTGTTATTGTAACCACATTAGCTTTGTGCTTGAAGGAGTGTAAAAAAAAGGAGAGAGAGAGACCCTCCCCCAAATAAAAACCTCAGCCAAGAAATATCTGTGCTCATGTATCACAGCTTTGATGGATTCCTTCTTTGAAGCTGCTCACCCTGAACGTCAGCTGTCTGGTTTTCATGCAAAGATGTTCAGATGCCAAACTAATGAGAATTAATGATCCTGTAGAAAGGGGGAGAAAAAGCCAAACTAATATTTGTTAGAAAAACATTGAGCCCACAGCTAAGCAAAGAAGTCTGGGTTATTTGACTGCAGGTTGATTGTCAGCTGATAAGGACGTATTTTCTTCTTTATTTCAAACATGTGCAACTCCCCCAAAGTGCTCATCTTAGACCTCAGGTCTGCAAGTCCTTGCTGGAATTCTCATGCTCCAGCGGGGGGGGGAAGGTACAAAGTGATGAGGTGGCCCAATACCTCAAAGAGCACTTATAGAAGGTGGGCATGAAAAGCCACCACCCAGAGTCAGTGAGCTCACCTACGGAACTTGCTTTTCTGCTCACTATGACAAAATCCCTGACAAGTCATTCAAGGGAGGAGGTGTGGATTTTGGTTCAGTCTTGCAGAAGAAGACAGCAGGCCAGGGAGGGCACAGTGTCAGGAAGGTCCATCCCTAGGTTGAAGACGGCATGTTGGTGGGAGAAGTTCATCCCAGGTCTAGGGAAGGTTGTAATAGGGTTGTTCTTTGTCTTACAGGATGAGGCTGCAGCTGGCATCCTGAAACCCCTGCTGGGACAAGGTGTTTAAACATGAACAAGAAAGAGGCCCTTTGATGCCAATCAGGACCCCACCTTCCTTTTTCCTATCTGCTGCCTATTTCTGCCCTTTCCCCCAGAGTCCCAGTACGCCCAGAGATTTCAGCATTTTGTCACAATTGCATTCTGATACATCTGTCCTTTCTGCTAGTCTTCAAGGTCCATGGGTTCAGAAACTATCTCTCTCTTGTTTATAGTTATGCGCCAATAAATATAGTATTTAGTATCACAAAGGAATGTGAATTCCTTTGTTTAATATGGGTGAGTTAAATATTTGGTCATTCTCATACATAATGGATTGAAGAGGTCATTCTTTTGACTTGTCTTTTGAATATGAAAATTGCAGATAACAACCCTGAATCCAAAGAGATAGCTCAGGCCAGGGCCGGAGGAAAGGCGATAGGAGAAGGACTTCCGTGAACTCACCAGACCCCAGTGCTTAGATGCCTGTCTGCTCTGATTACATGCTGGTTTGGCTTCAGTGAACAGAAACGGTCTCCAGAG
This sequence comes from Sigmodon hispidus, assembly GCA_004025045.1. Taxonomy (NCBI): domain Eukaryota; kingdom Metazoa; phylum Chordata; class Mammalia; order Rodentia; family Cricetidae; genus Sigmodon; species Sigmodon hispidus. Next base: position 280,547 of record PVIH01000841.1, on the reverse strand, counting down.
CAAAGAACACACCATCGGCTCTCAGTGTGTGAAGGATCAGCTGAAACACAGCGTGAGTCTGATACAATGAGATCTGGATCAGGGAACCTCTGCCCACAGGGGTCCCTGTCGGCTCTGTGACTTGAGATCTCAATGGTCACAGACCCTGTTTTAGAGAAGGTAGCTTTGCTTGACCTTTGCCAGCCCAGCACCCATTTCCCTAAAACTGGGTAACAACTACCTATTTTTTTTTCCTCTAGGGAAATTTTCTCTTTCAGTGTGTGTAACCCCACAGATACCAAAAGTCAAGGCAATTTACCTCCTGACCCAAAGATCCTGGAGATGTAAGACCCAAGTGTGGCTGAGTAGCCCTTTCCTGCTGAGATGTTTATGGTTCTGCAGTGGAGTGTCACAAGGATAAGACAGCAATTGTCTTGATCTCTTTCCAAGTGACAGTTTTTTTTTTCCCCTCAAGAATTGATGTCACCAATACCAAAGCATTCCTTTGCTCTTTGAGCTCAGCTGTCCAGCCTCCTAATTCAACCTGTGATCCTATATTCTTCTAATGTATGTGTTTTCTGCCTAAGTAAGGCCAAGTCTGTTTCTATAATCTAAAATCCAAGACAGACTTTTGAGTTGGAAAGAGGGAATACAGAACCTGGGCTTCCAGCTCTTATTTTTAAAATGTGAGCAGAGATTATTTGGGGAGTCTCTGTGTGTGTGTGTGTGTGTGTGTGTGTGTGTGTGTGTGTGTGTGTGTGTGTTTGCGTGTGTGTGTTTGTGCATGTGCCCGCATGAGTTTGTGTATTGGATGTGTGTCAGACCTACAGAAGTCGACTACGTATGTGCACATGCCCACAGAACATCATATCTCAGAATCTGGACTAATAAGGGCTGTGAGCTACCTGATGTAGGTTCCGGGAACTGAACCCAGGTCCTTTGCAGAAACAGTAAGAAATTTACACTTCTGAGCTGTCCCTTAAAACTCTTTTAATGACAAGGTCATTTATCACTGAGTTAGTGCATCTTTTCCAAGGAACAGACCCAAGTGGAATTAATACAATGAAGAGGAAGGGAGAAGAATCAGTGTGGAATTCTAAAGATGACGAGCCCCAGTGGTGATGAAATGCTAGCAGGAGGACCTGTCAAAGGGAGTCGGTTTTCCACCTCTTTTGGGTGAATTAGCTGGTCTCAATCAATTAGCCTCAGTTAGGGAGGTAGGTATGGAACCTTCATAGCTGAGGGCTTACCTGATAGCCAGTTTCTCGGTCTCATTTCTCAGATGGTTCAGAATCTCAGAGGCATGATTCCTATTCTCTCTCACTCTCTCTCCTCGTGTGTGTGTGTGTGTGTGTGTGTGTGTGTGTGTGTGTGTATGAACTGTTCTAAGACCACAGACTATACCTCAAGAAAACAGTAAAGGACCATATATACCTGAAAATCTTATGGGCTTTTCTCATGACTCACAAGTCAGGAATTGGGATGAAGGCTTGTGAAATTTATCCTTCATCTTTAACTGATATACAGGTTACTTCTGCACTGCATAGCACCTGACAGAAACAACCTAAGGGGCAAAGATATATGGTGCATCACAGGAAGGAAGAGAAGGTGTAATCATCTCAGTTCACGGCAGTGAGGATGCGTGGCACAGGCTGTTCACATCACAGCAGACCAGGATATAGAAAGAGAAGCAGGAAGCAGTAGTAGGCATATCTTTCTAAGGACCACTTCTGGAAGCCTACTTTTATCAGCCAGGGCCACCTTTCTAGGTCCAAAATTTTCCAAACTAATTACACCAGTTGGGAACTAAATATTCAAAGCATGAGACAGTGAGGGAGCAATTCAGATTAAAATCCCAACTAGAAACACTTATAAGCCACAAAGGTATTAAATTATTTTCCAAAATCGTGATCTATAGAATGAACAGATGTCCATTGTTTCTGCCTGTCCACTCACCCAGCTGGATAGCTGAGCAATGTATGGACCGTGTGGGTCAAGAATGCTGGTTTCAACAAACAGCTAATGATTTCCAACCTTTGTGGTCTGGGGTGCAAACACATATTCAGCCAAGTAAATTGCTCTGTGTTCAGCATTACCAAGGTGAGAAACCGAGAGTGCACAGGGGAAGAGGATGTGGGGGGTTGGGAACAGGGTGTGGATAAGTCACATCTCTTGGAGCAAAAAAGGGCATCAGGTCTATGACCAACAGAGGAGGGAGGATCACACAGATAATTGGAACGAGAGAAGGAGGAGAGAGAATAAAGGAGACGTAGCTCTTTGAACAGCTCTAGGCACCAAGTACATTCCTTTCTAATTACAGCTCACAGTCACCCTCATAATAAGCCTTTACTTAGAGCTGACTTGAAAGAGCCAATGTCTTACACCTGCCAATGGGGACAAAGAATCTACCATGCAAAGGCTGAGGCAAGAACCACACAAACCAATTCCATTTTCTTCAGCTCTAGCTTTTAAGGCAAAGGTTGAAAAGGAAGCCTCCCACTTCCTTCTCAAAATGTGGTTACTAGTGTAGCCTTCTAGCCTGATGAAACTGTGAGACAATAATGTCAGACACATATTCATTCAACAAACATTTGTTTAACTCCCAGTACATGTGTTTTAATAACATTATCCAGAGAATGAATGGAAGAAAGACATGTCATAGAAATCACCTTTATAAAATAAGATGTCAGACTGCAGATAGAAATATGGGCATTTGAAGCCTGGAGAGATGGCTCAGCTGTTAAGAAAACTGGCTGATCCTGCAGAGAACCTGGGCTGGCTTCCCAGCATTCATATGGTAGATCAACCATCTGTAACTCTAGTTTCAGGGGATCAAGTGCAGTCTTTGCGTCTCCATGCGCACCAAATGCACTAACACAGAGATATACATGCAGGCAGACTTACCAATGCACATAAAATGAAAGTAAACAAAAATTTTAAATGGGGACATTTTATAGGGAATAAACATTGGTATAGTATGAGTTATGCTCAAGTTTACCGGGCCAAGGTACAGGGTACTGACTGAGTTCTCCAGCCTCACTGACTAGACTTTTATTAGCCCTTCAGCCACGACTCCACGAGGAATTGGAAAATGTTTGCTTCCCAAGGCAGAGAGTAAATGCTTCTGGCTTTGCAAATGTTCCAATCTCCATCATGAATATCAGTGCCACTGCTAATATACAAGAGCAAGCTCATGTAAAACACCAACAAACAGGCATAATTCATTCTAATAAAACTTTATATATATAAACTCTCATATTTATTCTAATATAACTATTCTAATTCTATTAGTTCTAATATTAACATTCTAATATAACTTTATATATGCAAATGTACTATATACATATATACGTATATATATAAACAGTGGCTGCCTGAATGTGGCTAGAAGAAGGTTATAGTTGGCCAAAGACCTTATTATACCCTATGTACATAGGAGACAGTTCCCATCCTACTGCTGAAAGTCTTAGAGCTCTGAGCTCTTTAGGGAAGTCAAATAACATTTAGTTTAGAGATTTTATTAACCTTGTGATCCTTGACTGATTGGAACATGGATGCGGGCTGTTTGCCTTCCCCAACCTGACTGAAAAGCGAATCACTTCACATAGATGATATATTTTCTCCAAGAGCCTCTCAATATTCTGGCTGCCCATCACCATAACAACCCACACTATATAATGAAAATGTAGAAGCAATAACAAGTAAGAGAGAGACTCAGGCAATGACTTCTGTGGATATAAGTTTTGACATTCCAAGCTATGCTCCAAACAGACCAGCTGCCGGTGTCTTCAAACACTGGGAATTTATCAGATTCTCAGAATGCCGGGAACGTGTCTGCCTCTCCCTAAATGCCTGCAGTCGCATATCAGACATCTTAAAGTGTTTCGAGTATCTAACATAGCAAGGAGAAAAACGAGTTTCCTTCAGAAGAGGTTAAAACAAGTGGAATCAGACAAGGCTGAGAAGACTTTAAAAATTAGTCAAGAAAAGCTAATAAAAGTCATTATATAGGAATGGGTGATTCAGTTCCATGCTGCTCAATGGCGCAGAGGGAGACAGAATGTGTTACATGGATTGTCTGCTCCTGGGGGGATGAATTTCAGTTCTGTCTGAATACTAGGTGTTTCTGGTAATAACTGTATAAGTCTGCTATCATGGGAGACCCTGATGACCAGGGAGATAGAAATCAGGCCTCCGAGGGCTCTGGTGTGTTGTTCTTTCTCCTCTATATTTCTGTCATCATTTCTGTCAACTTGACAGAAACCTAGACATCCCTGGAGAGAAGAACTCTCAACTGAGGGATTACTGCCTCCATCAGACTGGCTCGTGGGCGTCTGTGAGGCATCTTCCTGATTAATGATTGTGGGAGGATCACAGTGATTTTCTGATAAATTAACATGGGAGGGCCCAGCCAGTGGGCAGTGTTCCCTCTGAGCAGGTGGCCCTTCTTAGGCTGAGAAAGTCACGAGGAACAAGTCAGTAAGCAGCGTTTCTCCATAGCTTCTGCTTCCCCTCCTGACTCCAGGTTCCTGCCCTGACTTCCCTAGATGACAAACTGGAAGCTGTAAAATGAAAATAAGTCCTTTTCTTTCCAGGTTGTTTTGGTCTATCACAGCAATAGAAACACAAACTAAGACAGTCGCCAAGTCATGGGCTGTCTGCAGTGTCCAAAAGATTCAGCATAAAGCAAGTTAAATTTCCCAAGCCATTTCTACTCTTCCTGAGGACAATAACTACTGGAGAGTGTTATTTAGAAGTCTCAAACCAACACCTGCCCTACTGTGTTACTGTCTACTTAGTTTCAGACAATTCCTTCTCTCCATCTCAGGGGCTCCCTGGGAAATCCTGAGAGAGATGGGGAGTGGCCAGCTGGAGACTGCCCATTTCAGCCTCCCAGACAGTAGCTCATGAACATTTTATTAAATACCATCCTTGGAACAGTTCTTAGTCAGAGGATGCAGCCACTCTCAAGGGCCACCATGAGCATCATCTCAGCATCCCTGATGAGGGGGCTCTCTCTTTCCTTTACTTATGTCTTGAGGGTACTAAAAATCCCACCTGCTGTAATAACAGGAATACACACTCAACATGATATATCAATAAACATTTTATAACCATGGATTCTTCAGGAGACTGTTCCTGGGGCTGTACCAGAAGCGCTACTCTTGTGTTACAGTAAAGGCACAGACTATGTTCTCTGCCTAGTTGAGCTGCTAAGCTTCTCTCCAAAGTGGAGTCAACAAAGATGGCCTCGAGTTCTGTAGCCGATGCTTTCACCTGTTTATTTTGCTGTGCAGCAGCTTTGCTTCCGTGAGGCCCCATTTGTCAATGGCTGGCCTTATCTCTCGAGTGACTAGAGGCTTACCGAGAAATTCCGTGCCTCTGCCTACATTTTGAAGTGTTTTCCTACTCTAAAAGTTTCAGATCTTACAGTAAGACCTTCAATAATAAAATCTCTCCCTCCCTCCCCTCCCCTTCTTTGTATTTCTCTCTCTCTCTCTCTCTCTCTCTCTCTCTCTCTCTCTCTCTCTCTCACACACACACACACACACACACACACACACACACACACTGTAAGAAGTTATAGGAAACAAAGAGGACTAGTGGATGGGGAAGGGAGATAGAAAGGCATGAGGGGGATACATTCAACATATAATCATATACACATTCAAAAGCTGGAAACCAACAGGCCTAGACATGTAGCTCAGTGGGTAGCATGCCTGCCTAGTACATATGATACCCTGGCTTCATCGTCAGCATCGCACAACCTGGTGTAAAGAGGTGGGGGTGGGAGGATTAGAAAATCAAGAACATTATCAGCTCCAGGAGCTCTCTCTCAAAGTCAAAAATAAAAACAAAATAAAAGAGTACACAACATCGAGAAGCAGAATGTGGTACACAGGAAAGTGCTTGAGCTATGGCTCCAGAGCTGGTGGTATTAAAACAGGACACATTTACAATCCCGCAGAGTCTATGGGTAAGGAATGTGCCCACTGCATAGCTATGTCCTCTTTTCCAAGCCCACATCATTAGCGTGGCAATGATAGCATCTGTCATACAAAAAGCTTGACAAGGGGTAGGGATGCTTCCACATTCCTTCAAACATGGCAACAGTAGATCCCCAAGTATTCTTGGGCTGAGGTGTTTACATGGCCCTTGGCTGGAAGCCATCCTTTGGACCTCATTACACAGTCTTTGCATATGGCAGCCTGCTTCTAAACTCCTTCAAACTAAGAAGGCAGATGCAAGAGTCTGCCAGCAAGACAAAAATCACAGTCTGTAGTAACCCAGTCATGGAAGTGACACCCTGTTCATCCATACTCAAATGGAAAAAAATAATACAGGAGCATGTGTTCCAGGAAGTGGGGATTGCTGCAGACCATCTCTAGAGTCTCTTATTGTCTAATGGACTTTATTATTCTCATCTGTAGAATGGGCCCTCACAAGCTATTGTATATACTACTTTTTCAAATCCTTAGGAAGAGGGTTTTAAAACTCACCTAAGGCAGGGAAGCAATATCATGGAGCTGAAAGAGTGTGAGCTTTGCCACTTTTCTTGCATATCTGTGCCCTGAGAGTTTAGCTGTGTGACTCTTAACCTGTCCAGCTGGTTTCTGCCATAAAATGTGTCTTACTCCACCTCCATTCAAGGCTTTTTCTGAGAATCAAGTAAGACATCCTATCCAACCTACCCATGAAATTCTCAGTAGATGATCTCTGACAACACAGGCCAATGGAGTTGTTTATCTTTTGACTTGTAAGATTCGGGTTTGTGAGGACACAGATGCACTGTCTTTAGCACCAGGTGCTATTACAATATCACAAACAGCATTACAAGATTTAAAGCAGAATGATTCTTCCTGTTTCTTCCCTCTACATGCTGCTAGTGGTGGGAGGAAGTTCTGGGGCTGGACTGTTAACCATTTTTCTGGAGTGACTGAAGAGAGTGGGGCTCTTTAAAGATACATAAGCTAGAGCTCAGGCAGCCTCTCCTGTGTTACATACGGCAGATCTGAGCATGCACAAAGCCACACAAAGGACATAATTTGATGTCATTCCCAGGTGAGTCTTCACCTTAGGACAGAGCTGTCAACAAGCTGGAGGTTCCCAGTGAAGCCAACTGAGCACTGGGCAAACCTCTGAAACAAACATGGAATTCCCTGCAGACAGAGCACCATCTCATTACCCTTCCATCCTGAAAGCCTACTGCTATATAGATGCTGTAGACAGGATTTTTACAGTCTTAGAGATGTCTGGCAGCCATTCAGTCTTCAACTGCCCAACATAGTAAATCCACCATGGATCAACTGGGTCTTGATTCTCCCAGCGCGGGTGGGTTTAACTCAAAGGTCTCTTTCAAGAGTAAGGTTTCTCTTTAAAAACATATATATTTTCTAAAATATTTTTTATTGGTGCATAACATTAACACTTACTTTGGAAATGCAACAGATGTGAGCATTGGTTTATATAGTATAGAGCCGTGACTGAAGCAGGTAAATTAGCATAAATATCATATAAGTTTTCATTTTGTGTATTTTGCATGTATTCAAAATAGAATATCAGTCACTAGAATCTGGGGAGGCCAAGAGGGTCAAGAGGTTCAGTGCAAGCAGCAATTGTAATTCCCTAAGAGAAATAAGCATTGGTATTGTATGGACCAGCAGGGTATCAATAATTAGTATCAATATGTTGTAGATTTCTGAATGAGGCAAAATGTTCCAAAGTCAGACTCAAACATCTTGAAGTCAGTCAGAGCTTACCACCTCCTGCTGTGTGGCCTCAGCCTAGATATGTCACATCTCTGTTGCTTTGTTCTCCCAAATGCATAGCGCAGCAAGGCCATCAACCACAAGCAAGAGCCAGTATATATGGTGATTACCATGCACCAGGACTGACTGAGAGAAAATCAGTTGCTTTTATCACAAGTGATTCTCACTTTACCTGCTGTTATGCACACTATTAGTGTTCAACCAGAGACTGTAACACAGTAAGTGCTCAGTGAAGAATACATGTTGTTGGAGGCATGTGTAAGCTCTGCTGCTTGGTTTAATAACAATCTGATCTCCATGGTAACTTCATAAACACTGCCTCCCCCACATATGGGTGACAGGTTTTATGTTTACACTCACCATTCAGCCATGAGTCACAAGTAAAGACGCTCCGAGTGTGTGAGGACACAGATGAACACCTTTTTTAGCACCAGGTGTTGTTACAATAATACTAATAGCGTTACAAAATTCCCCTTAAATTTAGCTGTCATCCCCTTCAGGAACACCTGCTGCCCTTAGGAATTACCATCTGAAAACATTCACATATAAGAGTCTCCTGACCCTCCTCAGGAGGGACTTTCACCTTTACAACTGTTTTGAAAGAGTGGTTGAATACAATTTCCCATAGTTTATAAAAATGCCTGCCTCTGGAAAGGAGACAACAACCCCACCCTCCACCAGGAGTCCCATCTCATCATATGCCATCCCTCCCTGAGAACAAGGTGCCACATTGTCTAAATTGCCCCTAACCCTTCTCATCTCCTATTATGCATTACCACTTCAGCAACATTACAGTATTAATTTGATTTACAGCCCAGCCAACCCACCTGAGGCCTCCGGAAGATGGTTCCCCTCCGATCGCGTCCATCAGCAGTGTAAGTGGAAGGTAATAAAAACCTGCACATGGCTCAGACTTTCAATTTCAATTGGAAATTGAAACTGTGCAATATGATTAAAGTTTAATCTGCATCATCAATAAACATGTGTGTCGAGGCAACAGGGGTTGTTTTCCCTCATGTTTGCAGGATTTGATGAGAGTATGTCTGCTCTCCTGTGTAACTGACGTGTTGACTAGTGTTGGGGTTGGGCACACTTATGCACACGAGGTTGTGAGGAATCTAGCTACTTATGCAAAAAAATGATGAAAACCATCCTGTGGATTTGTTGGGGAGAGGAAAGTTGCTCATGGTCCAGTGAGGCTTTCCTGGATTTTCTAAGACTATAATGGTTTTTGGAGGCACTTACAAATCCATGCAATCATTCATTCATTTATCAAGTTTCTATTGAGTGCTTATTAAGATCAAGTGCTGGGTCCTGAGTTCTATGGTGGGTGTGTGAGGGAGAAATAAGACACCATTATTTCTCCTGTCATGAGCCAATGCTGATGGCAGAGAAGGATGCCAGTCAAATAACTAGGTCACGAAATGTAAAATTCCCTTTCTGTGCAGTTTCCACAGTAAAGAAACGAGATACTTAGCCCTGAGGACCTGGGGGATGTGACCCATGTCTCAAGATAAAAGAAAGCTTCCTGGGGTTAGTGATGACTGAGCAGAGATCTAAAGAGCTGTCTGTGAGGCTGGGGATGGGGCAGGAAGACCATAGGAGTTGGTAGAGACAAAAAAAGCAATCGAGTTATAACAGGTTGTGCTAGTCAAGGAGCCAAGAGAACAAGAGATTAACCCTAAGGGATAGACAGAGAAATGTTGTGAGGATTTGTTAGATGTGGCAAGGGTGTCTAGACTTTCCTTTAAATACACAGAAGTTATTAGAGGAATAAACACAAGACAGGTACACGGTCTACCTTAAAGACCAAGGATGGATCCACCTGCATAGATGATGGGGTCAATGAGGAGTCAGGACGAGATGGGTACATAGCAGCAAAAGCTGTGCCATTCATCCCAGGGAACAGGGAGAATCACCTGGCCTAATTAACAATGGAGCTGCAGCATGGTCACCGTGTGTCCTTCAAGCAAGCACATAATGGGCCCCTCCCCTTCCCAGCTTCATGACCCCTCAGGATGCCTCCTTCACCTCCACTAGCTCTACGAGTATCAAATTCCTCAAGGAAACAGGAGTCATTCAGCAGTTGCCCTGGAAATGCTTCTTTCCACTCCCAAGCACACCTGCATCTCCCCCATCCTTACCATGTCTGCTTCCATTTGCTTTGGTGCCTACACCTTTGCAAATACTGGTTCCTCTGCTAGAAATGCCCTTTGTGATTTCAGCTTTCAAGACCTCAAACATTTTTTTTTTTTTTGGAGTGCATGTGTGCTCATCTACGAAGAACTAGCTCAGATGGCACATCTCCAGGTGCCTATAGTTGCTCTTAACAACCATTAGACTACACAGCCTATGAAAATAAGGTGGGCACTACTGTTCCATATGCCCCTCAGCCCTACACAGAAGACACTTGTGATCTTTACAGTATCAACAAAAGCTCAATAAATTAAGACCTCTTCCTCTTCCTAGTGATACCCCCTTGTGCTGTTGGAGGAAGCCACTTGTTTATTCAGCAATACCCCATTCCATTCACTGAACTTCTCCCATTACACACCCAAGCTCACTGCTATAGCTATATCATGCTTCACATGGCATTCAGGCTTCTCTGTCTTGAAGATGGCATTCATGTCTGATTTCTTACCAAAGTAGAAGCTTCCCCAAACCTTTTCTTATTCAGCGAACCTTCTAGAAAACACTCTATTCTACTCTCTTACCCTCTGCTTCCTCCAAGCGTAGATGTAGATCTCATCCACAGGGTTCCATGAAAACAATCATCAAAGTCCTAGAAACCTCAAATACCAAATTTGTTGGCAACCTCTCAGTTTTTGCTCTACTTTTCATTATCATTTAATGTGTTTGATCACTGTGCTCGTTAATGTTCTCTTGCTGTAATAAAGCGCCATGACCAAAAGTAACTTAAGGGTTTTTTTTAATTAACATTTTTTTCATTTATTTTACATACTACCCACAGTTTCCTCTTCCTGATATCCTCCCTCCATATCCCATCTACTCCCCATCTCCATCCACTTCTCCTCTGTTTCCATTCAGAAAGGGGTAGGCCTCCCTTGGGCTTGAACAAAGCAGGACACATCAAATTGAGGCAGGAGTGAGCTACTCCCTTTGCATCAAGGGCAGGGAAACTAAGCACTAGAACAAGTCTCCATCTCCCTGCTAGGAGCCTTACAAAAAGACCAAGCTACACAACCGTCACAGACACATGCAGAGGACCTGGGTTGGTCCCAGGCAGGTTCCCTAACTATTGGTCCAGAGTCCTTGAAGGAAGAAGGAGTTTATTCTAGCTTCATATTCCAGAGGGAGAGTCCATAACGATGGAGAAGTACGGCCATCAGAGTAGGCATGTGGTTGGTTAAATTGCTCTACTCACAGGAAGTATGAAGAACAAATGAAAAGTGAAGCAAGGTTATAAACTCTCAAAGACCTGTCATCCCCAATGACATACTTCCTCCAGAAAGGTTGTGCCTCCTAAAAGCTCTACAACCTCACCAAACAGTACCACCAACTAGAGACCCAGCATTCAAACACATGTGCCTCAGGGAGCAGTTACATTCAAACCACAACTGTTTGAAGGACACTCTCCAGGCCTTTGATTTAGGTAACATCTCCTGGTTCTCACATCTTTGACTGTGATTTCTCATCTAGGACTCTTTACAGAACTTTCTCAGCAATACATAACATTTTACAAGTGGATACAATAAGATTACAATACGCCGTGTGATTCTGAATGTTTTCTTTGAAAATCTTCATCTTTTACAGTTACTCCCTGAAGGATTCATAAAGTGTTATGCTGTCTTGGAAATGGCTTTTAAATAGTCTAGATGTAGTTAAAATTTTACAAAAGGTAAGTATAATTGAAAAATTAAAAAAAGTTTATGACTTGGCATCACCATGGCTTTATCTTAGAAATTCAGATCTTTGAAGTCCTAAAACCAATTGTATTTCCACCACAAAGATCAATGATCCAGAGTTTACTCAGAGACAGGGTCAGTAGGGCTCTGCTTCATTCATGGAAGGTAAAGGATTGAGAGTAAATGTATGCTACAATCAAGAAAACTCAGACATGTTGTCAAGAGTCCTGTCATCTTGGACAAGAAATGCAGCTCAGTAACAGGGTATTGTGTAGTGTCTAACCTGTGTTTAATTCCCAGCATTTCCCAAACAAGAATCCTGACTTCTTGAGTTGGCCCGCCAGGACCCATAAATAACATATTTGCCTATGCTAAGCAGAGCCTCTCTATATATGCAAACATGTTCTAGGAAAATAGACTCCTCCAAAGGAAATAAAGCTTATTAAGAAATTCAGAATGCTTTGCAATTTGATGGAGGAAAGAGAGCATCATAGTGTCATGATTAAAGACACAGATTCATGATACATGCAGACCTGGGTGAGCATCAACTCCAGCTTACTCTGACTGATCTTGAATGAACCCTGGAAGATTTCTGGTGTCATTTTCCCCATGGACAAGAAGGACTTTTTACTCTGACTATACAAATGGTTAAAATGGATGATACCTGGTGAGAAGTAGTTGTCCCCAAATTCTTGTTGAGGGAGTGGTAGACAAATGAGAGACAGAGGACCACCTGAGTTCTCAGGAAGAATCCCGAATTGGTCCTCCTTCCCATTTCCCATGGAGCTCATTCAATCAGGGTGATTTGCAGTTGGTGGCAAACCCAGCCCTGAGACAGAAGATCCAAAGCTGGTGATAAAAACGTCAGCCAAGATTTGCTACATCTTCTTTCCAGCCCCTGATCTCCCATTAAAAATGATTTGTCGTGAGGATGAAAACATGGGCAAACAAACGTGATTAAAATTTCCCCATATTAAATACCTGTGTGGTAATAGCAGGAGTGAGCAGAGGCCCTCTGGAAAAGCTCTGATTCATCAGTGTGGAGTCGGGGCATGAGCAGCTGGCAGAGTCAGAATAAGAATCTGGCTTTGTGTCTCTGCCACCTCAGGCATATCTTAGCATTTCCTTCCATCTGTTTAAATCCCTCTTTCTGAGTGTTCAACACACACTGAAGGTGTCTGAAGCACTATGGGATATCACTGAGCATTGTGAGGGCAGCAGGGACTTGGAAGGGAGGGGCAGGTGCTCTCATTGCATTTTGCTTTACAAGGGAGGGGAGTGTCATCCCTTTCAGAAAGGTGATATATCTGTCAAAAACCATGTGGCCAGGTACATACATTATAAAACTCCCTCCATGGCCTTTATATCTCACAAAACACATTTGCTTTATTTAGATCTGTGGTAGATCAATTGCAAAATGATCTACCACCCTTTGGCTCTCTCTGTGTTTCAAACTCATGCAATGCAATATTGCAGCAGCTTTGATCAAGAAGTAACATCTTTAGTGTGGGGTGGTCTTACAGTTGGTTTCAATTAAGAGAATGCAGCAGAAATGAATGTGTGCCAATTGCAAGGCACTAGCCTAAGAGGCTGAGGTTGGGCACACTGCCATTCTCTGTTGCAAACAAGCTTAGTTGAGTCTGCTAGATGATAAGAAACATACAGCCCAGTTACCACCTGTTAACTTGTCCAGTAGCCAACTAACTTCAAGGCATGAGTGAGGAGATAAGGACCTTCCTCTTCTTTTACTTTTCTTCAATCTAACTATCGATTACTAAGAAATTTGATATTGGGCCATCTTGTTGGGAATTTCTACGAGACCTCAGAGTATCTGTAGCTATGCAGTGAAACTGTTACATAATCCACATGCAGTATGCCTCATCTCTTCTTCAAATGTGCAATGAGACTTGCAATTAACTTTGCCAATACAACCTAAGACAGGCAGCTGTTTTATTTTCCAAGTTATGGATTCTGGTTAAGTATTTGGCTATTATGAAAGGGTTTCCTGAGAATTCATGTTAATGCAACCTTACCTGGAAAAGACTAGCCCATTCCATCATTCAAGGCCCAATGGAGAATTTCCTATTTCTCACAGAAGCCAAATGCATTGGGTACTTAAGGCATCTGTTATCCTTCTAGGCTCCAACTAATTGCTAAAGTTGGTTTTTCCAAGGTAATTATAATCTTCAGGGCTGATTGGAAATGTTGATTGACAGAGGAAAAAAAAATCAGCAATAGAAGAAAGTTCGTTCAGTCATACTCAGAAAACATTACCCCACTCAATAGCAAGAGAAAGGGATAGTTAATCTGGATGGATCTGGCCAAGAACAGTCTATCGAGGCAAAGTTCACCTGGACGATGGTTGACAAGCAACATCTTTCACTTTTTCTTCCTTCTCCATGCTTCTCCTCCTCTTCCTCCTCAATCTTCTCTCCTCTCTACTTCCTTCTCCTAGTCCCCTTGCATTTCTTCCCCTTCCTCCTCTTCATGTTCTTGGTCTCTTATAGGGAGGGGCCATTTTCAGCACCCTCTTGGAGTATGGAGACACCTGCTATCTGCTCGCCAAGCCAGGCATAGGACGTTATCCAGTTGGTTTTAAGAGCCCACAGGAATCAGTGGTGGCTTGATAGCAGGATGCCTGCATCTCCTAAACCATATTCCCTTATTACCTTCTACACTTCCATTCCAACTCACAGACCTTCTGAGAAAATTTCATGCCTAGAGGAAAGCCTTTCTGGCATGCCACTGCAGGGCGGAGAAGGAAAAGTACTGTATGAGTTCTACCTGGTTTTAATAATAAAAACCAAGAGGCAGATATATTGGAGAGAAGCTGAAATATCAGAGAGAGAGAGGAACAAGCCACAGTCACTTCTCACCTAGCCAACTCCTCAGGCTGAAAGGGTAGACCCGGGCTCCACAAATCCTCAGACTGAATGCCTCTGAGTCCTCAGACTGAAGCAAGTCCAGGGGAAGGGAAGAACTCTCGCCTCCTCTTTCTCACCCAGCCATCTCACTTCCTCCTTCAGCTTTCCTAGTGCTAGGATTAAAGGTGTGTGCCACCACTGCCTGGTTCTGTTTGGCCTTGAACTGAGGAGATCCAGAGGATCTCTGCTTTCTGAGTGTTGGAATTAAAGGCATGGGTCACCACTCCCTGACCTTAATGGTTAAACCTGTGTGTAGCTTGGCTATCCTTTGGTTTTCAGATAAACTCCTTAAATGTACACCATATCTGCACAGGAATGTGCAGGGGGAGGCTTGGGAGCCTGCAGAGGACCACAGATGGGCTGAGGTACTTTAAATGCTGACACTGAAAAGGAGCTAAGAGGAGCTGGCATTACCAACACAGAAGCCATGGAATTATAGATGACAATGCATTTGTTGTCACACCTGTGGAAATATTGAAGTGACTAGGGTGTCTGGGATGTCATGTCTTGAATATGAAAGCATGTATCATCAACTGACCACAAAGTAGAAATGTGAACACGTAAGAAAAGATAATTGTGGGTTTTATTAAGCAGAAATCTTTCTCGACAGCAGAAATCTCCATTTCTGAAAGTTTTGCTATTCCAGCCACGCTGTCTCCTAGCCCGCCCTCCACTACATTCTTCCAGCAACCTCATTCTTTTATACCTCATCTCTTTAGTCAACATTTCAGGTATCATTCTCCACCATGGACACTGGACATGCCCCTGCCTCCAGACTATTACAGCTGTTCCTCTCTGGGAGGACATTCCTGTCCTTTTTCTCTTCTCAGATACCCCTTTAGGTCTCTGTGCAAAGGTCCCATCTCCAAATATCAGAGTCAGCGTCTTCTTCCTGCAGCCGCCTCACTCCTGGGCAGAGCTGCCTGTGCTGTTTCCCTCTCTTCGCTAAATATAAGATAAAGGTGGAGTTGTAAAGCAACACTTGAAGATTACAGTGCCATAATGTGTGGAACACTCCATATTCATGAAGTCAATTTCTGTGACTTACAATAAGAGATGAATAAAATCATGAGTCTATTCCAGCAGTTCTCAAACTGTGGGCCAAGACCTGTTTAGGGGTCAAAAGACCCTTTCACAGGGTCACATATCAGATAACCTGCATAGCTTATGATTCATAAAAGTAGCATAATTACAGTTATGAAGTAGAAACAAAAATAATGCTATGGTTGGGGTCACCACAACATGAGGAACTGTATTAAAGAGTGTAGAATATTCTTTGTTTCGTTTTGGTTTTTGTTATAGGCATGTACCAGCACACTCAGCTTCACGATTAAAATTTATCTTGTTTTAAGTCAGACAATTATGTGCATGCTAACAAATGATCTCTA
The DNA here is from genome assembly GCA_004025045.1 of Sigmodon hispidus. NCBI lineage: Eukaryota > Metazoa > Chordata > Mammalia > Rodentia > Cricetidae > Sigmodon > Sigmodon hispidus. The sequence continues at coordinate 264,621 of PVIH01000841.1, read as the reverse complement.
CCACAGTTTGGAGGAAGCCTGCACCTAAGGGCTAAAATTGTAATGGATACCGTCATTGTCAGTAACCCTGTATTGTAGGCAGCTCAGTCCTCTGGGAAGGAACAGCAAAGTAGTGCCCACCTACGGATGGCCACGAAGATGGTCTTGAATAGATTGTGTTCTACTTAATTTTTCCATGACCTAAGTAGGAGAAGGCAGATGGATTCTTTGTTGTTCACCTAGATTTCAGAAATCACTAACAGACAGAGCCCCATGCACAGAGTGCTGTAGTATGAAGCTTCTGGCCTATCCAGGCCAAGGTCCAGACCTCCAGTCCTATAGCCATTTAGTCCCAAATAATCACACAAAGGCTTATATTAATTACAAGCTGTTTGGCTTATGGCTCAGGCTCATTCCTTGCTAGCTCTTTCAATGCATTTTCAGTAATCTGTGCATTGCCACATGGCTCATGGCTTTACCTGTGTTTCTTTACATCTTGCTTCCTTGGAATGCAGCTCAGCCCACAGCTTCTCTCTGTGACTCCACCCTCCTTCCCTTTAGCTCTGCTTGGATTTCTTTCCTGCCTGCCTCTATGCTGCCTTGCCATAGGCCAAAACAGTCTCTTTATTACCCAATGGCATTCACAGTGTACAGAGAAACATTCCACATCAAAGGGCCAGGGAACCAATGGAGTGATGCTGATAGCTCGTTAATGGTGCTTAAATAGGCAGGTACTGAAGGGGTGGTGAAAGTGCTGAGCTAATTAATTCATGTACCGGACCTCTGCACATTCCCCTAACTACTTTATATAAAGGAGCAATGAATTCACACCAGGTTCAGAGACAGGCTTCTGACCCAGTCTCTGTGGAAGAGCACTTTCAGCACCCAACTTTTTTTTAAGCCCAGGTTTGGGGGATCTGCTCCTTGCCACATAGCATCGATGACTCTCACTCTAAGCAGGCTTCTGTTTCTTTATCTCACAATCGCAGGCTTGCGGAACTTGTGGGAAATGCCTTGTTCACAGCCATAATGGCTGATTCTCAGAACCCAAGAGAATGTTAACTTCTAACTCAAGTCCACATGTGAGAAAGTATCATCACCAGTTTTATTCAAACTGCGATTCTCAAAATTAACCAATTATCAACTTGGGTCTTGTCAACTCAGAGTCTTGAATTTTCTCAGCATCACCTGCCCTGTGGTATTAAAGAATAGAAGGAAGGCCACATCTCAGCCCTGAAACTTACCTGAGGATATCACTGAGATTCTGTATGTCTCAGTTCCTTCAACAATGACAAGTGATGACATCTCTCCTGTAAAGTGATTGAAGAGAATAATATATCTAACTTTTGGTCACTTAGTCACTTATGGATGTCTGTTGTGATGATCATGGGTTGGGGCATCATCCATGAGGCCAGTTCTGTCCTTGGACCATGTCAATTCACCAGGAAACATTACCAAACACAGACATAAGTGTAAATTATCACACTTGTGGCAGGTTAACTCAGGTTTCTGTTTCCAATTTTATGCTGACTTCTCCCTTGTCTTTGAGTATATACATTGGCTGGCAATTCGGTAGGCAGTGGTATTTCTCATTGACAGAAAAGTTGGGAAAAAAAATAGTCTCACAGCTCAGATATTAGCTCAGTCTTAGTGTGACTGGCAAGACTTTTATTGCAAATGTGAAAATCTGCATTCTTTTCTTCTTAGGTTGGCACCTCAAAATTTTGGTTTCACATGCAGTATGCCCTAGTACACTGAAGATAATGAGGCTCTCATATCCCTGCTGGCTTTGTTTCAGTGCTGGCCACTGCATCATCAGCTCAGATAAAAGATATGGAGGGCTCAATGACACACACCCACTGCCTATCAAGATGGCAGACATCCTCCATGCCAAGAGATGATATTTACCAATGTGACAGCAATTCCACAGACATGTATAAAGCATATTTAGGGGAGGGCAGTGTTGAGCGAATACATGACTTGTTGTGTGGACAGGTGTGAGCTGAACTCTTGTTTAATCAATGGGTAGATAAAGGAAGGAAGAGAGAAAGGAAGGGAGGGAAGAAAAAAAAAAGAAAAGTTTGTATACTGTGACTTCACTGAGGAATCCATAATGTTTTCTCAATCAAATCCATAAGAAATCAGTCAGAAGACGGAAGGCAAACCCCCAGCTGCTACACATGTGACCCAGAGCACAAGCCCAGGCGATTGGTTAATAGTTTGTTGCTCAAAACCTGAAAATTCACCCAGACAACTGCATCTCCAGCAGATGTTCCCCAGAAACACCAGGGATGCTATCATTTTCACAAAGCTAATGGATAATTTTCAGTCTGTAAAAGGTCACTTGATTGAGGAGAAGCTTGTATAGGCAGTCACAGAAAAGATGCTTTCAAACTCAGGGAAAGGAGAGCTGTGCTGTGGTATGAGAAACATTTGCCACGGATGCTGAAGCAGAGGCCGAGGTGGACACAGGGAAGTATGGACTGCAAACTGTAAAAATAACCGCTTCTTAGAAGGGCGGAGCGATGGCATCCTAAGGGTTCCTTTGCATGGCATCTCTCATCTCTTGCCTCCCAGATTTGATCTGCATATGATTTGCATATGCATTCTGGAAGACTCCCTGGGTCATTCTTAGGCATGACATTTTGGGGAAACATTTCCCCAAAGTGTTGGGCTCACTGTTATTTGATCTTCTCGAGCATTCAAGGAAGTAGACACAACTGTTGCGTAAGTAACTCTTATGTGACACTGTGACCACAGTACTGGACAGAAACAATTTAAGAGATGGATAATTCATCATGACTCATGGTTTCAGAAGGTTGCAGCTCACCAGGGTGATTGATGTAGGAATGTGCAGTGGATGCTTGCATCATAAGAAACCAAGATGCAGAAAATGATGGAATTAGAGGCCAGGTTGTTGGTATTTTGCTTGTGGAAGGATGGAACCCACTTGGACACACTGCCAGGGAGCCATGTTGAGTTTATTTGGGGGGAGGGGAAGAGGAGTAGGAGAGAAACAGCTCTCTGCCTCATGCATCTGCCTCTTTATGGGTGACCATGTAGACATGCCCCAGGCGTGGTGTGTGCCTTGCCAGAGGCCTCTGCTTCTTGTCTTCTATAGGCAGGGTCGTGGCCACAACACTGTGACTCTGGCCATGCCCAGGAGGCAAGCTAGGGTGATGTTTATATGTCAACACAGGTAGACCATCCATAGAACTGCCCCTAGTGACCTTCTTCTAGCCAAGTCCCACCTCTGGAAGGCTCCATGGCTTTCCAAAAGACACCATTAGTCGGGGAACAAAGTGTAGCATTTTGGATCAAACCATATTATTCCTGAACTATTGAGACTCAGAGAAATGAACTGATTTGTCCAAGGTCATACAGCCTCTGAGTTCCAAGTTGTGACAAACACAAACCTCAGCCATTAAATGCCTACTCCACTCCTCATTCTGAATTCAAGGCTGCAGGACTGAGCACGTGAAGGGAAAGAGTGGGTAGTGGCTTTGAAAGTGTGTCCTGATAATAATAGCAGTAGGGATCGATAAAGACAATGATATGGTTTTTATATCTGTAAAAAGGAAAAAAGAACACACCACTCCGGCTGTGGCAGACTTTATCAGGAGGCTCTGATGAATGGACAGAGCCTAACGCAGCTTCCCTAATCGACGCTGAAGATTTCCATCTCTGCAATACATTGTAACAACGTGCTTGGGCATTGGTATCATTTCCGCCCTGCCTGTGATCGGCTCATCTCTGTTTTAAAATTAAAAGGTCAATAAACACATGCATGGAGGAGAGGAGGCAAGAAGTAAAGCTGAGGGAGCCTGCGGGGGCTGGGAGACGCTCAGGAGATAAAACACTTGTGGTGCAAGTGTGATGGCAGGACGGCAGGAGTTTTATCCCTCAGCATCCATAGAAATGTGGAGGGGATGTGTTGGCCCACCTCTAATCCCAGCACTCCAGAGACAGATGGGAGTCTGCAATGGAATGCAGCTAGGCTAGCCAAATTGGTGATACCTGGATTCAAGTGAGAGATCTTGCCTACGTATATAAGATGGAGAACACTCCAGGAAGATGTCCAGAAGTCAGCCTTTGACTTCTACAGACTCATTCACATATGTTCATGTATACCTATACCCATACTTATGCGCACACACATATGAATATAAACACAAGCATACATCACATCACATAAACACTTCTCACACACACATACATTACATACACACATCACACACATACATCAAACATATCTATCATATACACATAATCACACACACACACACACACACACACACACACACACACACACACGTCCCCTCACCCCAGAGCAGCTACCAATCAGTCATGGGCATGACCCAGAATGGTACTGAACTTGAAGTCACAGCCTATACCTCCCCAAAAAGCAAGTTCAATTACTCTCTCTTTAAACCAGTTGATTAAAAAAACAAAAAAAAATTAAGTTAGTTTATGTATTTATTTATTTGTGAAATCCTTTAGCTAAGCAACTGCATAGACACGCCCTCCTCCATCTTCCTTCTGTCCCCTCCTCCCTGCCCATGTGACTCCAGCTGTAACAGTCACTCACACTGTAGTTAAATGACCCTGCTGTCTCTGTCTTTCCATTCCCAGAGAGGTAGGTGGCTGGGAGTCAGGGAACATTTCTTTCCCAGGCCATTGTGGGATACCAGCCTCCTCCTCCCGCAAACCCCTGGGATATGGCTCTCCACATCATTTTTGCACACATATTCTGCAACTGTTTTTTGCACAGAGCTATGCACACAGCCTTTTTTGCACACAACCTCTGAAAAGGTCCTGCTCTCTTTTCCAAAGGCCCCTGAACCATATTACATACATGTCCTTTGCCCCTGCTCATCTTACACATTTGCTTTGCACATACCTGCTTCCCTTGTAGTCTTTATACAGTCCTGCCTTCCGTATGCATCTTTTTCACACATGTTTTGCACACTTTCCTTGCTTATGGCTCACTCTCCCTCATTTCCAGGTCTGCTTTCAGACTAGGCCAAGTGCCAATTCATAAAGGTGCATGAGGGGTGGTTAACCAGAAGTGGGAGTGTGGGGCTTCCTTCCCCCTTTAGGGTCTCATCTTTCACTCACACTGAGCACTAACATGTGTTTGCCTAGTCAATTAAGGTAACTGGTAGTGGGAGGGTAGAACTTCAGAGAGACAGCAAAATTAATAGTAAAAGGCACAAAAAAGAGATTTATTTAACATGGTCACATCTGGAAGAAGGACAAAGGGTCCAGGGAATCCCTTAGGTCCATCTTTAGGGAAGTGGAAAGAGATTACAGGAAAGAAGCAGGCAGACTTTCCTTCCCCGTCAGTATGATATTCTGGGAAAAATTCCCATTTCTTGGGGTCCACTGTGTCACTGGCCTGATAGTCAAATTGAGAGACAGAAGTGTCTCTTTAGAATATCTTTGTTTCTTTTAGGCCGTTTACAAGAATGAGGTGTGAGCTCTTGCTTGAGCATGTTAACTGTAGACAGCTGGACCTGGAGAGGGTGAAACACATTTAACCTTAAACACCCAAGGTCATGAGTCTGTGTTAACCAGGGGGATTGCTCTTAGGTGCCACCTGCCTCCCAATACAACATGGCTACCCAGAATCCTTTTGTGGAGGAGATGACCATGTAAGAGTTGAAAGATCCCAGGTTGGACTTACTTCCTCACAGCCTTCCAAAGGCTCCTTGATCCATCTGCCAGGAAAAGTAGCATTTTTCTACTTCCTTGTATTTCTGTTTCCTACTCACTTACCTCTGACAACCACTGACATCCCTCTTGTAAGATCATTTTAATGACTCTGATGTTAGTTACAGTATCTCCCCAGGGGGGCTGGAGCTCCAGATGGCCAGAGCCTCTCCTTGTCTCTGTCTGTGTCCCATAAAGCTATGCCTGTGACACTGTGGGTGCTGCAAAACATTTTCTAAATGGAAAAAGAATGTTAGAAGACGAGTCTCCTACATTCTAGGATACAGCCTCATCCTCAGTGCTGACTGCCTCTGTTTGGTGATGGCTCTTACAAATAGAACCTGTGTTCTTAAGTTTGAGTCAGTTTATAAGCATTGTGCATATTTATTTGGCTCTATGTAATAGACACTTAGTATCTACAGTGTATACTGATCAAATCAGAGCAGTAAACATTTTTCATCTATTTATCATATTTTTATGTTTGGCTTCTCAAAAAAAATCAGGCATAACAACACAGGCCTGTTTATCCCAACACTAGAAGGGATAGAACATTTGAGACAAATCTGATTATGCTGGAAGATCTGTTTCCAACAACAGAAAAGTCTATAGCTTTAAACTTCTTAGGGTTTCTATTGCTATGAAGAGACACCATGACCAAGATAACCCTTAGAAAGAAAAAACATTTCATTGGAACTGGCTTACAGTCTCAGAGGTTTAACCCATTATCATCATGATAATGCATGGCAGCTTGCAGGCAGGCATGGTGCTGGAGAGGAAACTGAGAGTTCCAAACCTTGATCTGCAGGAAGCAGAGAGTGAACTGGTTTGAGCTTCTGAGATCTCAAAGTCCACTCCCTAGTGATACACTTCCTCCAACAAAGCCACATCTACTCCAACAAGGGCACACCTCCCAATAGTGCTACTCCCTATTGTGGTGGTTTGAATATGTATGGTCCCCTAGACTCAGGTATCTGAATGCTTGGTCATAGGAAGTGGCACTTATTGGAATAGGTGTGGCCTTGTTGAAGGGAGTGTGTCACTGTGGAGAAGGAGCTTTGAGGTCTCCTGTGCTTGAGCTATGTCCAGTTTAGCTCACAGTTACTTCTGCTGCTTGTAGATCAAGACATAAAAGCCTCAGCTTCTTCTACAGCACCATGTCTGCCAGCATGTAGTCATGTGCCACCATATCCCATCATGATGATAATGCACTAAACCTCTGAAACTGTAAGCCAGTCCCAATTAAATGTTTTCTTTTATAAGAGTTGTTGTCAGGCAGTGATGCCACATGCCTTTAATCCCAGCACTTGGGAGGAAGAGGCAGGTGGATCTCTGTGACTTTGAGGCCAGCCTGGTCTACAAAGCAAGTTCCAGGACAGGTAGAACTATTACACAGAGAAACCCTGTCTTAAAAAAATTTTTTTTAAAAAAAGTTGTTATGGTCATGGTGTCTCTTCACAGCAATAGAAACCAAAGTACTTATGGACCAAACATTCAAATACAAGGATCTATGGGGGTCATTGCTGTTCAAACCACCACACACAGACCCAGACCACCCTGCCCCACACAGATACAAGTTATTTTCCCCAGTTCAGTTTTTGAGCAGATTTCTTCTTATTCTTAGAATATCATATAAACTGACTGTGTGGGTTTTTTTTTTATTTTAACTTCCATCTGGGCATTAGACATTCTTTCTGCTGAGTGACAGCACCCCCCTACACACACACACCTCAGGTTGTAACGCACATGCCTTCTTACCCCAGCATTAGCTGCTTCCTTTCTTGATCTTTGCCAAGTTCACTTTTAGACAACCTTTTACACTCACTGAAACATGACTTCCTGGGGCTGTTTTTTGCTAATCTGTAGGCTCAGCTCCTTCCTCACAGACTTCCACAGCATGCTGTATCTCCACCTCCATCAACATCTGTCTCCTCCACAGATTCCATTTTGTAAAGTCCACAAAGACAGGGCCTGGGTTTTTTCCCCCACTGCTGAATTCCCAGAGCTTAGCACGGTGCTAGAGAGTGGGTGCTTTGTAAATATTGTCTTTGTGAATAAATTCATGCCTGCATAGCAAATCCATGGGTAGATCCCACTGAAATCACTTCAAACACAGATTCCCCACTTCCTGGGTAGCTATTGGAGACAAAGCAGTTTCAGCATTCCTGGCTGTGACAAGTCCAGTCTCCCAACGAGCCAATCAGGTCCTTTGCCTATAACCACACTCCTTGCCCTGACTCAGGGGAGCCAAGGCCATTGTCAAATATGTATGGTTCACACCATACATGCCAAATACTTTGGGACCTGGCTCTTTTTCAAATGCATTGTTCAAGCCTCTAGCTAAGAAACAATAAGTTGTTCTAGGAAGTGAATAATAGCAAGCGACTCAGCCTCTAGAATGAGAGCAAAATTGGAAGCGGTTGAGAGAATTGTGCTGAAATTGCAAAGCCAAGAGGCCAAGGGAAGGAGGGTACCCAGCTTTATACTCAGAGAGCCCCAGCATTGGCCTTGAGGCCACAGGGGAAGAGAGAGGGGCTGAGCATGGAAGAAAAAAACACACGGAGACCTTTTATTGCTTTTTGTTTAAGTCTAATTACAGAAATCATAAACACATGCAAAAATCTTCCATAATTAACCACCCAGAGATAATGGTGTTTAACATTTAGCTGTATGCCCTTTTAGCACTCAGAAAGATGGGCTTCAGGGTGCCCTTATTACTTCACAGCCAGCCAACAATACAGCCCAGCTATAATGAAGCTGGGGAGCCCACGGTGTTATTCCAAGATGTGGGCTAACTATTCAACAATTCAGTGATTCTTAGCAAGGTGCTTTTCATATCTATAAACTGGGGACAAAAGTGTGCTAACCCCTCTCTGTCAGAAGGGGAGATGGCCCAGTCAGGAAAGGGCATGCTGCATACACATGAGGATGTGAGTTCAAACCCCAGGACCCAGGTAAACAGCTGAGCCTGGTGACGTGCACAGGGAGACAGAGGCAGGTGGGTCACTCAGTCTAGCTACCCTAATTGGTGAGCACCAGGCCTGTTAGAGATGTGTCTCCTAAAACAAGCTGGATGGCAGGCATCTTAGGACAATTCTTGAGGTTGACCTCTGGCTTCCACATGCACAGGCATCATTCTCTCTCTCTCTCTCTCTCTCTCTCTCTCTCTCTCTCTCTCTCTCTCTCTCACACACACACACACGAATAAAAGTATGTTATAAATCTAATGTATAAAAGATGATCAGGCAGTGCCATTATTGCTAGTATAAGATCTGTCATGTTGGTGTAACAGTAACAACTTCTCATGTTTGATGGGCCAGGATCATGGTGGATAGGATTGCTTAAAAATCCATTGTTGGACATGAGGGGTAAAGGCAGATCATAAGAGTGGGCATGAATCTGAAAGGTCTGATAACTGAGTTTGATGGGGTGCATGATGTAAAATCATCAAATAATAAAGATATATATATATATATGAATGAAAGGCAGGGGCAGCTGACCCTCCCTCCTCTCCCCACTTCTCTACTTTTGCTAGCTAGGGTTTCAAGATGACCCAGGCCAAGAATCCCCAGAAGAACAAAGAAAACAAATCGCTTCCTGCAAACGAGCTCAGCCACAGGTTGGGACACCTATGGCAGATCGGTCTCCAAGACGGGTGGAAAAGGAGAGGCTGGAGGTGACAGCTGGAATTCTAAGGACAAACATGAGCTCATTCTGACGTCAAATTGTTTTTGTTGGATTGAGGAGAATGATGGGAACAACGCACAGCAAGGGGAATGATACTTTTCAATGTAGTTCTCTTTCCTAATAAAATCCATTTCCTCCCTGGGAGCCAGGATGAAGGTCTGCCAGCTGCCTCCTTCTGCCCTGTCGTCTGTTTGCCCATCCTAATCAAGCCCCAGTTTCCAGGCTGGACTCGAAGCCTGGACTCCTTTATGCCCCAGGGCCTTTGTACTTGATGTTCTCCAGATCTGTATATAATGTCCAGTTTATGACTGTAACACACCACATCTTTGCTCCACCACTATCCAGGTAGTCCTGTGGAGGAGGAGAGGGATGAGGATGGGAGGGAGGAGGAGAGAGAGGAGGAAGAAGGGAAGGAGGAAAAGGAGTAGGAGAAGGTGAGGGAGGAGAAGAGAAAGGGAATGGAATGGGGAAGATGGGGGAGGAGCAGCTGCTGCCATTGCCATTAACCCATATGTCCAAGCGCAGGGCTCAGCAAATCTATTCACCAGAACACTGCATTCTCTTACATGCTTTACTTTTCCTTTATGGATTTAACTTCTATCAGAAATTATATATCTTTATTTTTAAAACATTATTTATTTTATTCATGAGTCCAAATACACATGTATGCATACCATGGTACATATGGAAGCCAGAGAGCTACTGTTAGAGTCTCTTACAAATATTTACTTTATTTTTAATACATCGGGGGGGCATTCACACAAGCAAGTACAAGTGCCCAAGGAGACCAGAAGCCAGTGTTGGATCTCCTGGAGCTGCAATTACAGGTACACTGCATACTGAGGACATAACTCTGCAAGACCAATGAGTGCTCTTAACCACTGGGCCATCTCTCCAGCCCCAGGAAATAGATTTTTCCCCCACTATCTTGTGGGATTCAGCAATGAAACTCAAGTTTTCAGGTTTGTGCCAAGAACCTCTATCTGCTGAGTTGTTTCTTCAGGTTCCTGTGTAAAGGTGGACATGCTATTTATTGTCAGCCTTCTCCTCCGAAGCATAAGCACCATCTGTGTCTGTTCACTACTATAATATACACTACTATTTGGAATGGGACTTGGGCAGAATAGTTGCTCATTATAAATGAATGACAGATGGATGAATGAATGAATGAATGCATGGATGGATGGATAAATGGATGGGTGAATGGACAGATGGATGAATGGACAGATGGACAGACAGATAGATTAAACAGACAAATGGATGAATGGATAGATGAATGGATGGATGTCTTAGTTGACAGGAGATGTTGAGACCATAGCTGCTATGGAGTAAAATCAATCCATTTATTGGTGCTAGATGGCCTGGTCTGTATGTTTGCCTCCGTTTATATATTCAAAGCTGATCTTCAGGGTGGTGATCCTGAGAAGGAAGGCACTCAGGAGGTAACTGAATCTTAAAGGCTCTGCCAGTGTTTGGTGAGATCAGTGTCCTTATAAAAGGCTGAGAGATTACCCAGACCTTCGGTCATATTGACAACACACTGAGATATCAGCTCTGTAACTCACAGTGAGCCCTCACCATGATGGGTACCCTGATAGCAGACCTTGTAATCTTTATGACTGTATCAAATGCATTTCTTTCATTTGGAGGCCACCTAGTTTGTGAACTATGACACAGTATATTGTTATAATGGTTAAGGGCAGAGACTAAAGCACACACTGGGACAGAGTTTCCATTTGTTCCCAGCTGTGTGATCATGAGCAAGTCACCAGACCACTCTGTGTCTGCTTCCTGTTGTGAAATGGCAGTGACAGTGTCTACATCATGGGGTTATTGTAAGAATTAAATGATATAATATATGCAAATCACTCGGTGAAGTATCTGGCACCTAGGAAGCCTTTAATAAAAGTTGCTTCATACTAATAATCAGTTAATTCATTGAGCCACCCTGTCCCTGGTAATTGTTTAAATTATTTAGTCATTCAAATTTTTATCTATTTTCCCCAAGTCTCTCCTTACTCAGAGTTCACACTTCTAACTATTGGCTGTGTTCAGCATTTACTGTCATTTACAGTCTGATTGAATGTTTCTTAAGCTTACTTTTAAGGATCCTGAGATGACAAAAAGAAAGATGATTTCAACACCACCAACCTTCAAAGTCCTTCCACATCTACCCAAGTCTAGCTGCACATCCCACCGCCCTAGCCCAGAGCCCCAGCATCCACCTGTCATTCTCCCTCAACCCCAGGCCTCTTTCCCTAACTCAGCATGTTTTGTGTGTACACACTGCCCCAGCCAATGTTACCACGGAGGTCCCTTTACTTGCTGTTGAAATGGCATTTATACCCGAGATACCTAAAGTACAGAGACCACCCCACCTCAGACCGGTGTTTATGCCTACAGCCCCCTTCTTTCCAGTTTCCTAGGGGAGCTGGAGAATGAAGCTAAAGACAACCAGGACTCAAATGATGTTCATGCATTTATTTGGATCTTGCTACATAAAGGAGTGAAAACCGAGAGTCATGTCTGTTGGCCAACCAACAGCCAGAATGAAGGCTAGCTGCCAGTACCAATGCTTGCCTGTTAGATACAGCTTCTGCTTGGCCTGTATTTTCATGGTGCACCCTCAATAAATAGTGGTATGAGTCCATTAAAGAGACACACAGACAGAGGATCAGGGAGAGAAAAACTTATACACTAACTATCAATAGACCTAGAACGTCCTGAATTCCTAGCTAGCTTAATCCTACTCATTTTATTTCCATATTTCTTTGTATTTACTGTGAAAATAGATGCTTACTTAGCCAACATTTTAATTGTGATGCTTCCTAATGTTTTAAATTTTGAACAATTTCAAAATAAAAGTTGAGTCATTTGTTGAACCCATTTTTGCCTTTCAATCACATTCTCCAAATTCACTCCTGATGTCCCTTGCTAGGAAGGCACGCAAGTGCACACATGTACATGCATGTGCATATATGTGTAAACACACGCTACATACATTTGTTGTTGTTGTTCCATTGATAAATATGTTCAACAACCCTCAGAATTTTACCCTAAATGCTATATCAGGTTGAACCAAGCAAGTTCTGCCCCACATGGAACCCTCTCATTCTATTCATCCTAGGTCCTCATGTTTCCAGCCAGAGGGGATCTTGCCTAGGCTTCTTTACATGCTCCACATGTGTGCTGTTGACAGGAAGCTCCTTGCCAACAGTTCTTTTGAGGGAACTGTAGAGAGCTGCCTGCTGCTGCACCCTAGAGATGGTGCAAGAGGAGGCTGCTTGGATCGTTATGACCCTGTGGTCCCTGGTCCTCTTCCTGCTCGAAGGCCTGCTGTTCTGTTGCACAAATGAATCCTAATTGGCCTTAATAAAAATCTGAAGCCAGATATTGGTGTAAATACTGAAAGATCAGAGAAGCAGAGGAACAAGCCACTAAAGAAACATTTCACCACTACTAAATCCTCAGGCTGAAAGATCTTGTCTCCTTGAATCCATAGACTGAATCCTCTGAGTCCTCAACTGAAAGGGAAGAGAAGTGAAGGGGCTGACCTCCTGTCTCTTCCTGCCCTTTCTCTGCCTAACATATCACTTCCTGTCTCAACTTCCCTAGTGCTGGAATTAAAGGTGTGTGATCCCAAGTGCTGGAATTAAAGGTGTGTGCCACCACTGGTTGACTCTGTTTCTCTTTTAGACTGAATTAATCTCAGGTAGTCCAGAATGACCTTGCACTCAGAGATCCAGATGAATCTCTGCCTCTGTCTCCCAAGTGCTAGGATTAAAGGTGCATGCCACTACTGCCTGCTGGACCTCTATGGCTAATTCTGTGTCTGGCTCTGTCCTCTGATCTTTGGACAAGCTTTATTTCTTGGAGGACACACAAAATATCACCACACTGTTGTGTTTTCTCTGGGTCCTCATGAGACCTTTGTGCTAGGCACAGTAACATTATAATTAGCCTGACTCACCTGGAATGACCTTCTATTGATTTCTATCAAGGAAGCCTAATAAAATCACTTGACCCATCTGTGTCTTTAATAGGCCTGCATATGGGGACTGGATCTGTCCGAGAGCAACACTTAATGTGACCCATGGCCTAGGGGTCTGCTGAAGTGAGCTCACACATTTTATGGGGAGGTAAAGATGATGGGTAAAGACTGATTAGAAACAACTCATTACCAAATTTTTATGTGTACAAAAGGTCTCTTGTGGCTTCCTTATTTAGATGTCACCTCTGCTACACTGAAAATGCTGAGGATGAATTATCAGGACTTTCACACTTGCACCTGTGACACTGCATCATTACATAACACAACCCAGATTCACAGAGACCAGCCTAAGCCTTGGGGGCTTGAATTTCTCTGTCACTGAACTTTTTTTGAGAATGATCACTTGTTTGACTGGGGGAGAGATTTTTTATTTATCATACACAGGTAACTAATTTATATAAAATTAGATCCTTCTAAGTAAAGATAACACAAATGACAGCAAATATAATTGGATCTTTCTCTGTTGATTTAGGAGACACTTCTGAATGTCACTCCTCTTTATTCAAGATTGTGAAAAAAAACTAGATAATAAAATTAAAGTCTTCCATTTGCTCATTAGAACCTTTGGGGTATTACATGTCTATAGGACCAAGTCCAAGGTTAAAACATCACACCTAGTTTCTCAGGCTGTTTATCAGAATCATCGGTGACCTAATTCAGAAGTATTCTATTGGTTTTATATTAGAACATATCGCTGAACTGGTTAAATCTAGATCCACACCCTTGACTCAAGATTCCAAGGTGGTAACAGAAAAAAATCACATGACTTTCTTATTTTATATTTATTTCTTATCTCATTCCAAATCTCACCAATCAATGGAATTTGACACTTTGTGTACTGTAGTTATTATAAAATGTCACGTCCACAATGAAATAGTAAGCATTACTAACAACATGCATGAGAGAATGAGGAGCTAAACCTTTATACTTCTGGCAGCTCCCAAATATTCTAAATCTCTTAACACGTGGTTTTCAACCTGTGTGTCTTAAGAATGCTCCTATTAGACACCAGAGGCTAATATATAAAAGGCCTAAGGCCAGAAATACTTCCTTGGAGTTGCTGTCCAGTGTGATCCCATAAATTCCCAACAGTATAGAGTATTACCATTGCTCTTGGTTACCCTCCAGACCAACAGCAGAACCTACTGCTGACAATTCTATGTATTTGAGTCATAGAACAAAGAGAAATCAGCCTAGTCCTGACCTGGAAGCGTCATCTGTACCAGTTAGTTTTCATGATATCGAAAGAGTCATGTACACTATAAGGGGAGAAAAATAATCATAAATCACGCCTAGCTGTGAACTCTGTGAGCTACACTAATAATCGGCCCAGCAAGATGTCGCCACTGATGGAATAGTGGCATGAACATAGTGAGAGTAACCAACCACTTTCTTATTGGATTTAAGCTCTACCCCAGAAGATGAAACCCATACTTGGAATCATTTTTGGACGAAGAACTCGTGGCTAGATGGTCATAGGCCCTAGGAGAGAATATACTATTATCTTGCTAAATGGATATAATATTAGACCTACTCCTAATGGCAACACAAAGTTGGGTAGATATAGAAGAGAGTCATGGAAAAGTCAGGAAATGAGATATAAATATGGTCAAAATATGGTGTAGAAAACTCTCAAAGTTATAATAAAATATTTCTTTTTTAAAAAAACTTTATTATTTATTTATTTATTTATTTATTTGCCTTGGTGTTTGCCTGGAACTGGAACTACAGACAGTTGTTAGCTGCCATGTGGGTGCTGGGAATCGAACCCGGGTCCTCTGGAAGAGCAGACGGTGCTCTTAACCACTGAGCCATCTCTCCAGTCCCCATAATAAAATATTTCTAAAAGGAAAAAAATAATTCAGCACCAACCAAACATCTAATTCAATTTTAAATATGGGAAAGCCATGGAACTGAACACTTCTCCAAAAATAATACACATGGAAAAATTTACAGGGTTGGTCACTAAGAAAATTCAAATTAAAACCACACAAGATTTGAAATTCACCAGAATGACTAGAACCCCCAAACTGAAAACCAACAGGTGCTGAGGAAGCCACAGGAAATCTGAAAATGTGCTTGGTGGGGCTGTGAGAGGACATGGCTGCTAGGACACATTCGTCAGTTATGTAAAGACCTCTTACATGACACAGCCAGTCTATTCTGGTACATATCATAGAGAACTGGAAATATGCATCCAGACAAGTCTGTGCACAAATGCAACAGCATTAGGAACTGAAGGCATAAACCATCCAAATTCCCATCAATGGATGGATGGATAACCCCAAATATTGTATTTGCATGCAACTGAATAGTAAGCAACCATCAAAAAGTCTGAAACATTGATGCATGCTACAACATAGGTGAACCTTGATACTACCGGGTTGAATAAAGAAAAAAAATCCAAATATACTCATAGGACTGTTTTGAGGGGAAGGAAGGAACCCTTTGGAGAGGCACAAGAAAGAAACGGGCTGAGGATAAATATAAGCAAATTATATGATATTATATATACTGTATGAAATGTGTACAGTGAAGTGCATCATTTTGCACATGAATGTCCAAGGAGTGTTTCCTTGACAACTCATGACCAACAAGAGAAGGCAAATTTGTAGAAACAAGGTAGATGAATGCTTGAGGGGGCTGGGAGTGGAGTTCTGGGGGAGCAGGGGTCCATGGGAAGGTAATGAAAAGCTCTGAACATGGTGATCTCTGAATATGCTTTAAGGTGTCAGATAAGTGAATGCTGAGTTGGGTGAAAATGAACACAAAGGAGCATAATGTCCCAGCAGGTACAACATGTCAAGGGAGACTTAGCTGGTCTGCCGCAATCACAGACGGCATCAGGCTTTCAGGCCCATCAGGTGGCTCTCAGCTCTCAGCTTCTGCTGATCCCTGGGACCTTGATGACACAGGGCCTCAGGGAATGATGACCTGAGTGAAGACTGCCAATTGGGTCATATGGTTTCCCCGGGTGAGCTGTGGCACAGAGCAGAGGAAGAGTACATGGAAGATAGGATCACAGGCAGAAGCCAGAGATAAGAAGAAGAGGAAAAAAAACAAACAAAAAACCAAACCAAGACAAAAAAAAGCACCTTTTTCTCTAAAACCCAGGTAGCAGAGGATGGAAATAATGGACACAGATTAAAATGTAATTTTCCTTTACAAGCTGCAGGGAGGCCAGGGGCTAGGGAGGCAGCTGGCCCCAGGGATGCTGGGATGGCAGTAACTCACCTGCAATCCTGCACATGAGCAGTGCTTATTAAAGGTCAAATGGAGCCAGCGGGGGGGAAGGGCTGATGGAAGTAATAAAGGGACATGTAGCGAGGGGGCCATTGGGAAAGACTGGTTCTGATGAAGAATTTGTTCCAAATGTGGCAGAGGCCAGCCATTCAAGTGAGCAGATGATGGCTGGGTCCCCCACTGGGAATGCCTGGGCTGGAAAGTGTTGTTTTTCTTTCTCTGTTTCTCTTAGTTTTTCCTGGCCCTGTGCAGAGAGGTCAACAGTGCATCAGTGAAACACTGGCTTGAATAAGAAACAATTGCCAGCAAGTCACTAAGACAGATTGCAAGCCCTCTGTCTATGCTCACCTGCTGAGGAATGGAGAGGCCATGGAACTGTCTCGGGTAACATGAGGAATGACTGAAGCTTCCATAGCTCTATGTCTAGTTCATACATCATCACCTCAGTCATTATAACAATCATTACCACCACGTTACATATCATCACCACCACCATTGTTACCACCACCATCTCTCATGACCACCGTCACCACCACAAGTGTCACCATCATTATAACCACTGCCATCTGTCATTACTACCACTATGGCCATCATCACCATCATTGTGCTTCTCTACTATCTCTCAAACACTGTGTCCAGCTCACAATTCCATGGAATCCTCTGAAAAACCTGCACAAATGATCTGTTATTGCTCCCATTTTATAGTGAGAAATGTTGAGATTAATTATACCTGTCTAAATATTCAAGTAAATATGACCTTGGGAAATGGAAACTGCCCTAATAAATGTCCTCCTGTCTTTTGAATTTGCATGTTGACTCTATGGTACACACTCATCACACTGTGGTTCTGAGCTGGGGCCAGAACAGGCCATTTCATTCATCACTGATCCTGAAGTAAAACAAAGGTGGAGCCCATTGTTGGGAGGGTGTGTGAGAGGGTGTGGTCAAGTTCATGTTAGTTCATTACAGGCACTAGCTGTGAGAGTCTAAACACCTGGCTGCCAATGAGTCCCTGTGAACAGATAAAAAATTACCTCTTATTAAGTCCAGTCTTACTCCTGAGATACTGAGATGCTATGTTTATATATTCAGAACTTTCTCTCTCTTTCTCCCCCTCTCTCTGTCTCTTTGTCTCTCTTCTCTCTCTGTCTCTCTGTCACTGTGCATGTGTGAACATGAAGTGTCATTTTCATTGTAATTCATGGATGAGAAGGCTCATTTGTACCTTCATTTGGGTTTCACGTACCAACCATTACTTACATTGGGTTTTGATTTAGTAGACTCCAAAATAGGCCCCCAACCACAGCGCTTATCAGGAATATATCCCCATGGAAAGTGTAGCATTTAGAGTTTGGGAGAAGAAGCAATGGGAAATGTTAGTACCACATGGAAGACTTGTCCCAGGCCTGTGACCTTCCTCAGTTATAAGGCTGATTAAGTGTCTGCCATCTGATGTTGGAGTTTGGCAACCTGTACTGTACAGGCAAGATTGGCAAAGGCACTTTACCAGGTATCCAGCCCTGGGTTCAGTGTCTGCTTACATTCTCAGCCACTAAAAAGTGGCAATGGGGTATATAGTAGGTGAGAAGTCCATCAAGTGAGAGAGGCCTAGAGGCTTGAGGGTCACAGGCTAAAGTTTTGACTTTGATGATATTAATGCCCACAGGGAGCTAGGAAGATTGGCACCTTTTACTAGGGAGCTAAATATACACCTGACCTTCCAATGAGAAGCTGAAGAGGAGAAAAGTTCATGAGAATCTGGCTCCGAGTTGATGATATGAAGTCGAAATAGCATGTTTGAGCCACAAAAATGCCTTAACTGAACCACAGAAAGAAAACAGAAATGTCTATTGCTTCATATACAGAAATCTCCCATGTAACACTAGAAACAGAGTAGAGGATTCTGGCAAGTGTAGTTCAAGCTATCCAAGTTTATAAAACCACAGTAGGTGAAAGTCTTCTTCATTATAAAACATCAGAATTGGTCAAACTTGAATTCAGGACTAATTACACGTAGAATGTCTTTCAGTGACTTGATTTTTTTTTTTTTTGTAATAAGTGGCTTATTTTTTCCTTAGGTACCAAAGATGACCAGAGAGGCAGATGGCCAATGGAATTTTCAATCTTCTGCAAAATTCTAGAGTGTTCTTTTCACAGTGCTTATGATGTGAACAGCACTTTCTTGAGAGAGGCTGCTGGGATAATTCTACTTAAAATCCAAATACAGCCACATGTTGGTACCAGGAGAATCAAGACCTCGTGACCTATGAGGAGTGGATATGGTCTGAAGACCAGCTATGTCATGCCAACAACTAAATATCGTTAACAAGACTCAGGAGGGGATTCAGGTGAAGAGGGGCAGTCAAGAGGATCTGGTCATCACAGTGATATATAGACACTAGATACAATACAGAGATTAGACAAGATTGTCCATGGGAACACAGAATATGTGGGAAGCTCTTCTGGACTCCATCTGGCCAACCTCAGTACCAGCAGTCTATCATCAGCAAGGGAATAGGTAAACACTGGTACTAACTTCCACAGTGGGAGGTGGGGGGGGGTACCCATGCTTGCACATATGCTTGCACACAAGTGTAAAAGGCAGAAGTCAACCTCAGTTGATATTCTCCAGGAACCATCACCTTATTTTCTTGGGCAAGGTTTCTCACTGGGAGCTGGATCTCACTGATTACCCTAGGCTGGCAGCCAGAGAACCTCAGGCATCCACCTTAACACTGGGATTACAAATGTGAGCCACCATATCTGACTTTTTCATGGGCTCTAGATGGTATCAAATATAGGTCCTTATGCTTGACCAGCTTTCTCGTTAGCATTTCTATTGCTGTAGTGAAACACCATGACCAAGGCAACTTAGAGAGGAAAGGGCTTATTCAGCTCAATGCACTACATCCTAGTCCAGCATTGACAGAAGTCAGGACAGGAACAGGGCAGGAACCTGGAGGCAGGAGCTGATGCAGAGGCCATGGAGGGTGCTGCTCACTGGCTTGCTCCCCATGGCTTGCTCAACCTGCTTTCTTATAGAACCCAGGACCATCAGCCCCAGGATGGCCCCACCCACAGTGAGCTGGACTCTCCCCAATCAATGACTAATTAAGAAAATGTCTTACAACTGGATCTTATGGAGGCATCTTCTCAAAGTGAGGCTCCCTCCTCTCAGATGGCTCTAGCTTGTGTCAAGCTGACGTAAAACCAGTCAGGACAGGCAACCAGCATTTTACCAACTGAACCTCAGCCTCAGGAGAGCAATTTTGATGGCTCTATTGTAGTCAAGACAGAATGACAGAATTAAACAGCCCTTTTCCCTGCCTACCATTCACCCCTTCTTCTGAGACCCCAACAACGTCCCTTGTAAAATGACACCCTCAGGCCTCAGTGAACAGGCAGCACCGCTCCAGATAAGAAAACCGGGGCTCACCATCGAGCAAAAACACCGTTCCAGGATCAGAGCCTAGTGAGGCTTCTGGGAAACAAACATGGATGCTGAAGTTAAGCATTTTACAGTCCCTCCTATGAGTATTGAAGACCTGCCTCAGACAGCAGGGCCAGGTCGAGTCATGTTTGGGAGAAACTCCAGCTGCAAGTGGAAATTCATTCTCCCCTTTTCAACCCCTCTTCAGCCAGAATGCCAGCGCTTATAAAACACAAGCAAGAACTGGACTCATTAAATGGCTAATTCTTTCCCTGCATTGCTTTCTCTAACATGGCCCCAGAGTCAGCAAAACCCTTTATCTACTTAATCTGATTTGATGGCATGGTGCTGTTTATTTTATGATTTTTTTCCTTGTTGGATAATGGCAGGCCCTGAAAGGGCTCTATTGATTGCTCAGCTGCAGGTTTATCAGGTCTGAGCTAGCCCCAGCCCTCTTCCAAATGGAGTCTCCATCAGATCCTTATCTTGTCCTCTACAGCATGAAAGAGTAAATTTAGTTAAGGCTTCAGGATGGCTCCTGTGGGTTGCATTCCCTTTATAATGAAACAAAATTAGAAACTGCTTTGGATTTTAATACTCTGTATCCAGTGCACCAAATTATCCCCAGAAGAGAGATCAGAAATGGAAGAGAGGTCTGTGCTTGGGGGGGCGGGTTGTCTCACAGCAGCCTCATAACTTGTAAACAGGTGAAGCAGTCAGAAGAGCCGACATTGGGCATCTGGTCAAGTGATCAGCACCCTTACATCTGTTCTTCAGCCCCAAATGAGAAACACCATCTACCTTCCCAAGTGCTTCAGGCTTGTTAATGAAACCGATAGTCTTCAATAAGAGAATGTCTTGGGGGGCTGACAATATGGTTCCACATGAAAAGATGCTTGCTGCTAAGCCTGACAGCATGAGTTCAATCCTCAGGACCTATTTTAAAAAAAGGGAAAACCAATTCCTGCATCACGTGTGCACATACACACATACACACACACACATACACTTCAAAATTAAAATACTTGGGAGCACATTATCACTGACTATATGTGTTTAGACTTGGTCTTCTTGTGGAAGACAGAAAACATCTTGTTTTCCCTGAGAACCTTCCCCACTATTTTCCATCTAGTTATTATACAGAAACATGCATTGAGCAGACCCACAAGACAGGGTTTACCATCCAGGAAACTGTACTGCTAGACAGCCTGCAAACGCTGCACAGCTTTTTTGAATCTTCAAACAAGCCCGTGGTCCACCTCTCTGGATCTAACCATTGCTATTGTGAATCCCAGTTACTGCAGGGGCATGTTGACCTTGCTTCAGCAGCATGCCACCTTCGGCTCCGTTTGAGGATCTGATGATGCAAGAGCTGTGTTGGTGCTGCCTAGGTGAGACTGCACAGGGATTGAGTGAAACTCTTGGTCCATGGGTAAAAGGGGCTGAAGGTGGCCCTTTTGCTTCTCAAGGGGAGCATTTCTGAAGTGTTTCCTATGTCATCTTTAGAGGTCCTTGGTTGAGTGTGCCTACATCAGCAGTCAGTTTTAGTATAATACACCTGTGGGGCTGGGGAGATGGTTACATAGTCAAAGAGCTTGTCATATATGCATTGGGACTGGAGTTCAGATCTTTAGAATCCACATAAATGCGGTGGACATGGTGGTCTGACTTATGCCCCAACCTCAGAAGGCAAAGGCAGGGATCCCAGAGCAAAAGGGCTAGAGAGAATAACCAAACTCTGAGTTTCATTGAAAGACTCCAGCCTTAATAAGGTGAAAGGTAACTAGCCCCCACATGTAGCTACACACACACACACACACACACACACAGAGAGAGAGAGAGAGAGAGAGAGAGAGAGAGAGAGAGAGAGAGAGAGAGAGAGAGAG
>PVIH01000841.1:0-242536 GCA_004025045.1 Sigmodon hispidus | reverse complement strand
TAACAACAGAGTCCCGGCTCACCATCCAGGCTTAAATCCTGCTCTCTGTTCCCTAAATTCTCATCCCAGTGAGACCATTAGCCTACAGGCCATCTCCTCAAAATCCACTTTCTGAGCTAAGACTTCTATGATTTCCTTCCATGGAGATGTGCACCCATTCCCAGAAATAACATGGGAGGTTTCACTTCTGATCCCATTGGCCCACCCCTAGCCCCAGAGGATTGGCTCAGAGGAGAATGCTTGACAGGACTCATCACCAGTCAGGTATTCCTCATTGGATCCATGCACTGTTCTGTCCCCGGAGATGCTTGGCTGTCAAAAGCCTGAGTTGGGAGTATACAGATGCCTAAGAACCAGAGAAAACCAATTTGAACAAGAAAGATGAGGTTCAATATGGAGAGACGGAAGGGAAACTTCCAGACTCGCAGCCATTTTCTAATCTGTAGTTCATGGTCCATCTTGTGTTGGTTCCCTTTCTACCTTTTGGTTCTCTGGGACTCGTTTATTTTTCCAATAAATTCCATTTTCCTGTTTACACTCACTTTAGTGGTATTGTGCTATTTCACCCAAATAAAAACAATAAATATGCTACGACATCTTCCTGCAAATCAGCAACTGAGTCATAAAGCAATGACACTGAACCTCAGCTCCCCCCAAGACTACAGAGACAGACCTCTTCATCACAGACCTCGGCAGCAACCCCAACCTTCCCTTCTTAATAACTGAAATTGTTCAGTGACCATCAGAACATCAAGATGCCTTGATGGATGTTAAGAAGACTGTGGCTGAGTTATAATCCCGAGACCCATGTGCCGACAGAGAGCTGCTTCCCTAAGGTGTCCCTGGTCTCCATGGTACACATCACAATACACACACACACATACACACACACACCACAATACACATATCACACACATACCACACCCCATACACACTCTACACCTCACCACACATACCACATACATACCTCATGCATACACCAAACATACACACATCACACATATACACCACACCACAATACACATATCACACACACTACACCTCACCACACACACCAAATATACATGCACACTACACATACATACCACACCACACCACACATGTCATACACACCACACACATACATCAAACATACACACACCACACATATACATATTACACCCATATCTCTCTCACACACACACTAAAATGTTTTAAAATTATTAAATTATAATTATAGGGCTAGAAAGATGACTCAGTGGTTAAGAGCACTTGGTGCTCTCCCAAAGAATGCAGGTTGGATTTCCAGCACTCACAGCACTCACAATCATCGGTAACTCCATTTCCAGAGCATGTGATGCCCTCTGCTAGCCTTCAGGGGCACCAGGTACACATGTGGTACACAGACATTCAGGTAAAACATGCACACACATAAAATAGAAAATAAATTATAATTGCAACCTGACCTTACCAGAGGGCTTGGTGCTAATGGCATCACATGGATCTTTTGTTCAGTCTTTGGTGAAATAATTTATTTCTTTAGTGTTAGGTACACAGCATTAGACAAGAATATTTCAAACTATGAAAATGTTGCACAAAAAATAAGTTAGGAGCTGTGAGAAGGAAAAAATGAAGCTAGAGCAGAAGAGATCTGAAGCTATTTTGAATGGTCAGGTTGTTATAATTCAAGTGAGATTTCGAGTATGAGAAGAAATAAGGAAAGTCTCTTCTTCAAGAAACAGCATCTCAGGCAGATGTAAGGGTAAGTACAAAGGCCCTGGGGCAGAAATGGAATGGGATTACAAGTGTTAGCCACCACATCTGACTATTTCATGGACTCTAGATGGTCTCAAATGTAGGTCCTCATTTCTGACATGCCGTGCTGTCAGAATATGGCTCTCATGGGCAGAGACAGTGACTTTTAAACTCATTACACCGTGGTTTATATTCAGGCAATTCCTGGATAGTGAATAGCTGGTTGAACAATACAGGACACCGTGGGACACCTAGTCAGCATGTCCTGATCCTCCCCAGGGCTGAGCTGATCCTCATCTCCCTCTCCACTTCTGAACTTTCTGTCACCACCATAAAGCTTTTTACCATGGGCACAATGAATACCTCTAATTGTTATTCATCCAGTAAACTCTATAAAGGCAAGAAGTACTCCCACACACACACCAATGGTCATGTGCCGTCTGGGCCTCAGGTCAGATATGGTCTCCCAAGCAGTCACCCTTTCCTTACCCAGAGATGCTTCTGTAATTTCACCTGGAGAGTGGCTTTAACAGGGGAGACCATTGTCTTAGGTTTCAGCTGCATTTACACATGACTCCATCCATGGTGTGGGAGCTCCTTGGGTTTGCTCTAGTACTCACTGGGTCATCTTACAGGTGGCCTTTTGTTGCTTCTCCGTGACATACAGTGCTCTATACCGTGGGATTATGAGAAGATTAAAACGTAGACCTCCTCCTGTGCAGCAAGAACAGCATAGAGGGCCGTAAAACTGCCGAGCACACATGGAAGGCAGTGAGATGGGATCGTGAGAGATGCAGAGAGAAAGGTGACTGTTCCTAACACTGCAGCCCTTTAATGCAGTTCCTCATGTTGCTCATGTTGTGGTGACCCCCAGCCATATAGTTATCTGTATTGCTACTTCATAACTGTAATTTTCTCCTGTTATGAATCATAATGTAAATATCTGTGCCTTCCAATGGTTCAACCTCCCCCTTAAAAGGGTCTTGACCCACATGTGAAGAACCACTGCCCCAGATGATTGTAAATGGGAGGGAGGTGCCTGCAACTCTCTTTAAAAAGTACCATTGGGCTCTGGTAAGAGGACAGAGAAGGAGCAGAGTAGATATTTCAGTCAGGAAGAAACTTGCTCTACAATCATGAGGAATGAGTTTGAGCCCTGGAATCAATGGGGACATAGGGAATCAAGATATATTAAAAATAGGTGTGGCAGTGCATGCTCAGAGAGAAAAAGATATATGGAGGGATCCCTGGAGCTTGTTGGCCAGCAGTCGGTCCTACTAGGTGAGTTCTAGACCAATAAGAAAGCCTGTCTTAAAAAGTGGATGAAAACCTAACCTGGAGAGATGGCTCAGAGCTTAAGAAGACATACTGTGCTTGCAGATTCAGCATTCATATTGTAGGGCTTCCAACTCCCTGTAACTCCAGTTCCAGGGCATCTGACTCTGTTTTGACCTCATAGAGGGCTTGCATCCATGGGTACATACCACCTCCACAGAGAGAGAGGGAGGGAGAGAGAGGGGGGAAGAGAGAGAGGGGAGAGAGAGAGAGAGAGAGAGAGAGAGAGAGAGAGAGAGAGAGAGAGAGAGAGAGACTCAAAAACTAAAATGAAAAACAAAAGTGGAAAAGACACTATAGTAGTTGTTCCCAACCTGTGAGTCATAACCCTAAAGACTATAGGAGACGCATATATTTATACCATGATTCATAAAAGTAGCAAAACTATAGTTACAAAGTAGCAACAAAAATGATTTTATGGTTGGAGGGCATCACAAAGGAGGAACTGCATTAAAGGGTCCCAGCACCAAAAACGTTGAGGACCACTGCACCAGAGGTTGTTCTTGGACTCCACATGTGCACGCACCCCTCCACACACACATATGTACCCCAAAACACACACAAAGAAGGAAAAGAAGAAAGCAGTGTCAGGTTATGGGAACATGGCACAGAATCTTTCAACTATGCAAGTCTAAGTAATGGTGGTTTGGATAAAGACCTAGCAATAGGAGTAGTGGGAAGGTGGTTAGGTGATGACTGTCTTCAAAGCAGCTTTATTAAGTTAGAATTGGCACATGACACGATGTGTGTGCTAAAACTGTGACTTGACGTGGTCTAGTATATGTATACACCCGTGTCAACACTGCTATGGATGTAATAAATGTCAACCTTCTCACTAAATCCTTATGTGCTCTTGGTCTTCCTCCTTCCCCCAAGCAACTGCTGATGGTTTAAATACTTAAAAAATTATGTGTATGAGTGCCTTGTCTGCATGTATGCCTGTGCACCACAAATGTATCTGCTGAACCATCTATCCAGGATCCATTGATGGATTTTCTGTCAGTATACATTATAATAGATTTTCCAGCATTTTCTATAAGTAGCATCATCTAGTAGATGATCTTTCGTATCTGATGTCTTTTATTCAGTAAAATTGTTCAGAGATTCAGTGTACTGATCCAGGTACTATCAGTTCATTCCCCCTGTCCCTTAGTAATATTCCACTGCATGGACATGCCAGTTTATTTATCTGTCTTACCTACTGATGGACATTTGAATCATCTTAAAGATTATGTACAAATATGTTAAAAGTAGTACTAAAGAGTTTGCAGGTAGATTAACTATGAGTGATACACTGGAAGAAAAGTCAGGGGAAAACCCAGAAAAACCCAGCTCTTGTAAAATAAATAACCAAGAGGGAGGAATCACTAGATGATGAGACACTTGAGGGCAGGATCAGAGACCTCATGCCTAGTGTACTGTCTAGTCTAAGAAGGAAGTGTCGCAACAGAGGTTTCTGGGTGGAAGGATGAAGGCAGGAAGTAGAGCAGGGCTAGCTTCAGTGTGGGATGCTCATGAGTCTCAGCCTAAGCTGGAAGCCCAGCTACACACATCCTCTCCTTTCCACAGCATCCCTCGCCCTGCAGCTCAGACATGATGGGTGCTGTGTGAGCACAAAGGAAGTAGAAGGAAGATTCAATTAGGGCAGGAGTCCTTGTTCTGAAAAGACCCCGTAGAAGGAGTCTTTTTCTCCCAAGCATGGGGGATGAATGCACATCCATCCCCTTTGGTTTTTGAACAATACATTTCCAAATTACTCTCTGCCTGGCAGACCTACTTGAGGCCTATGTGCTATGTGCCTCTAAGAAGTTTACCTCCTCCCTCATCCATCCTGTACTTCCCAAAGGGCTTCAGCTGGAAGTATGACTAAGTGATACTTCACCTGGGCTGAGCCCTAAGATGAACTGTTATTCACACACACACACACACACACACACACACACACACTATTTTTTTTTTTGCAGAAACAAAAACTACATAAAAACCTAATACACAAAAGAATATAAGCAGGTAAGTAGTTAATGAACACAATGGCAGAAAGATTCCCAGCATCAATGATGCTCAAAGAAAATGGAGATTGTGCAGCCAGGAACGGGCTTCTGCTTCTTCCTGCCAGACTGGCACAATCAGAAAATGAAAATAAGCCAACCTTGAAGAATGTGCAAGGATGCAGGCAATGGGATGGATGGGGGTAGATATTCTGAAGGAGGTTTTAAACATGGCCATAGTTTTCAATCCCCAAACTCTACATCTATGAATTTTCCTGAGCAAAATGGCTATAGATATCTGCGGAGATACTTATCCTACCATTATCTATAATAGGAAATGTCAGCAGTCATTTCAACATGTAATAAATTATGACAGTGTCTATCAACACAAGAACAGATAAACACACAATAAATTATATGGCAAAGATAATGAATGGCCTGGTACTACCAGCAGAAACATAGAGGAATCAAACGTAATGCCAGAAGAGAGAACAGCAAGAGCAGAAATAAAATAGAGAATTATTCACATCAAGTTCAAAAATAGATGAGCTTGAACCCTATTTGTAAGAATATAAACTCAACCCATATGTCTACTCTAAAGAAAAACAATGAAGTGATATCTACAATAGACAAGATGGTATTTTACCACATGGAATGGGGAGTAGAATCTACAAAAAGCTTCTGGGGCCTTAGCCACATGTTTTCTTTCTTTTCTTGAGATTGGGGGGGGAGGTCAGGGTCAGGGGTCAATGTTAAGTTTCTTTCTGTATTGTTGTCTGTATGTTTTGAGAGTCTCTCATTGAACTTGCAGCTTGTAGTTTCAGTTGGACTGGATGGCCTTTGAATCCTCATGTTCCTTCTGCTCCCACACTTGGCCCCATCGCTGGGGTTATAGGAATGTTGCAGCCACAACTGGCTTTTTAATGGGTCCTGGGGAACTGAACTAAGGTCATGAAAGGGCTTGACTCTCTGAGACATCATCTCCCTAGCCTCTGATGTTTTCTCTGTACTGTTTCATTCTTCTCTGGTCCTCTCTTAGGAGCCATTGTTACTAAGAAAGATACAAAGATCTCTACTGTAGAGTTCTTTGGATACATACACAATGTATCCATTAGCTTCAGGATTTCAACTTGATACATCCTGGACTCCACTAGGAAGAGTCTCAGTGGGGAATTGTCTTCATTGGGTTGTATGTTTGTCTGGTGTTATCTTCATTAGGTTAATTGATGTGGGAGGACTCAGCCCAGCATGGGTGGCACCATTCCCTAGACAGAGGGTCAAAAAGTATATGAGTGGAGGACTGGAACTGAGCACAGGCAAGTAAGCAGGCAAGCATATATACATTCATCTCTCTCTGCTCCTGGATGTGGTGTGAACATTCTTTGAAGTTTCAGCCTTAATTTCTTCACAGGGAATGACCTGGAACTGTGAACTGAAATAAACTCCCCCCTGGAATGATTTCTCTTGTGATATTTTATCCTCAAAATAGAAATAAAATGAGAGCATATAGGAATACCTCTGTATTTGCTGTAATACATGCAGAGAGAGACTATGTAAATGATAAGACATGTATTGTTCTGCTACTTATACATTACAATTATAATATTAATATATTAACTATATAATAATTAGTTACATAAAATGTGCTGTTATATGTTGGGAGTAGCTACAGCAGAAGAGTAACAGGTACCTGATGAGTAGAACCCATTATAATGTAAGATACACATATTTGTAACTGATGCCCACTCTTTCATAGATCGTGAGGTATAAGAAGTGATATTATCTGGCTTTTTGAAACCCACAGTGTAAGGGAAAGCTTCAGGACTTCAGTGGGTTCACCTGTGGGGACCAGAGGAGAATCTGAAGCCACAGAGGAAAGAAGAATTGATGCTGTTTCCTCTGAGCACTTCCAAATCACAGCCCAATTCAGCAGCTGTTAAGTTCAACAATGTGTTAGTGAGTCCAGTACCCAGACGTGGACTATAATATGATGTTTCTGGCCCAGCCTATCCCCATAGTCTGGACCTGTCTGCCACTGCTTAGTCCCCTCCCCCAAAATGACTCACTTACATTAATTACATGCTGCTTGGTCTATGGCTCAGGCATATTGCTAGCTATCTCTTGCATCTTAATTCAACCCATTTCTATTAATTTGTCTTGCCACATGGCCCGTGGCTTACCTATTTCTTTACATCTTGCTTCTTGGGTGGCTGGATCACGTCTCTCTCCACTTTCCTTGTATCTATGCTCAGATTTCCTGCCTCCTTCTAAGATGCCCTGCCATAGGTCAAAACAGTCTTTTTACTGATAAATAATATTCACAGCATACAGAAAGACATCCCACATGAGTGGACAGTCCTTGGAGCAAACTGGCTACTCTGGCCAAGCCAATATGGCAAGAATGTATTCTAAGAATCCTTTTTCTAAAGAGTACTTCACTCTAAGAGATAGGTGTATGGGTGATTTTTTTTTTTTATTAACTGAAGTATAGGTTATTTATTTCATCATTTACAATCTATTTTGAATTCTTAAACTGTTAACATCATGGCTTACAGATAACATTCTCAAAGACCTGGAGGTTAAGGGTCTGGCCCTCAACCTAAGAATGTTCAGAAATATTAATGATCACGTTAATATCATGGATGATAACTCCATTGAGAATGCCTTAGTTAGATGCCACACCTCAAGGTTTCTTAGTCCAGCACCATTCCCTGTCCTCCTTCTGCTTCCTGACTGTGAACTCAGTGTGGCCAGATGCCTCACACTTACACCCTATGCCTTCCTCCACCATGATGGGTTGTCTCTTCTTGAACCGCGAGCCACAGCAAACCCTTACTTCCTTAATTTGCTTCTTGTCAAGGACTGAGACATAGCAACAAGAAAACAAGCTGATAGAGGAAGAGAGATGGGGAACAAAAGAGAGGAAGGGGAGGGACCATAAAAGACTGCACTCTGTGGAGTGGGATGAAAACAAGTTTCAAATATAAACATCTATTTCCCACTGTGAATAAACACACAGCATGTGGCACCAGTCATTTTTTAAATGCAAAACACATTAACTCCTATTGATTATGATCTACAAAGCTGTGATAAACAATGTCTTAAGATAGCTATCTATTTACCTATCTACTATTCACTACTATCTATCTATCTATCTATCTATCTATCTATCTATCTGTCTGTCTGTCTGTCTGTCTGTCTGTCTGTCTGTCTGTCTGTCTATCATTTATCTGTGTGTGCACATGAATGCACGTGTGCTGCATGTGGTATATTCATGTGTATGTTGGATGAGGGGTAGTGTAAGAGCCAGAGAATTGGATATCTTCCTCTGTAACTCCCACCTTTATTTTTGCTGATACACAGTTTCTCACTGACCCTGAAGCTTGCTATTTCCAGGTAAGCTAGCTAGCTAGCTAGCAGTTCCCTAGGATCCACCATTTGTCTCCAGTACTGGAGTTGATGATCCACACCCTGCACCTTGCTTTTATGTGGGTGCTAGAAATCTGAACTCAGGTCCTCAAGATTGCATGTCACTGAGTCATTTCCCCAGCTGCAAGACTTTTGTGCCCTTTTAAGTAGAAACATGGTAAGGACTATACTGTTGCTGTCCAAGGTTCTGAAAACACAATCACTAACAAGCATCCCCTGTCCCCAAGGAATGCAAGTGCAGTAAAGAAGCCAGAGTCAAATGCTGTTCTATGCAACGTGCTAGAATAGAATTTGCAGGATTGAGCCTTGCATGACTCAAAACCCAAAACTGTCAAACCACATGTGAAATGAAGTTCTTTGTAGCCAAAATTTTTCTGACCTGTCTGTCTCACCTGTGATCTCGATGCTTAGTCCCAAACAATCTCACAAAGTCGTATATTAATTAAAAACTATTTGGCCTGTGGATCAGGATCATTACCAACTAGCTCTTACAACTTAACTCAACCCATTCTTGTTAATCTATGTATTACCAAGTGGCTCCATGGCTTTACCTGTGTTCTGTTACATCTTACCTTCTGGATGCAAGCAGCAGTGGCTCCTTGACTCCACCCTCTTCATCTCTTATCTCTGCTTGGATTTACTGCCTGCATTTAAGCTGCCTTGCTTTTAAAAATAGCCTTTTTACTAATAAATGGCCATAAAGAACATTCACAGCATACAGAAAGACATGCCACATCAGCTCTTAGGAGAGAGAGAGAGAGATGCCCTGTCAATCATGTTGGTGGTGCAGGGTGGATGGCATTTGGGACCAGAGTCCTTAACTGGGTACTTGATGATTGCTTCTGTGATAACATGCAAGATTCTTTACAATCACAATGATCATTCAAGGAAAGCCCTGGGTTTTCAATTTACAGATTAAAAATGGAGACCTTAGAAAGGACCACTTTCTAAGAACAACAAAGAAAGCCCAGGCTTGTAGATAAGCTGACTGCTTCAGTTAGCAAGGAAGAACCAAGGCATATAGATAATCTGATCATGTTAGAGTGTGATTTTGGTCATAATTGCATCATTCCTTCTAACCCTATCATTGACAGATTTAGAGAAAAGGATAAAAAGCAAGATGGTCAGAAAATCATAAGTAGAGGTGGGGTGGCTCTTAAATCTGAGTGAGCCTGTGCCATTTCTGCTCTGCAAATGAGGAAGGAGAGTGGGGCTCAGCTGGGTTGAAGACCTCAACAGCATTTCCATGTCAGCTCCAGTCCTGGATCCTCATTCCAGCCTCCAGACTTTATTCCAGAATCTGGAAGTCTCTTTCCTCCCAGGTCTTTGTGGGTAAGCTTCTTTTTCAGGCATCCCACACTACTCTGGTAATAGGGAGGCCATATGCCAGGGTTGACATGAACTCTAATTAGATGGCTCCGTCCAGATGTCCACCTAGAGTCCAGATGACAGGTGGGAGTGAGGTGGGAATTCCAAATCTCGCTGTCCTTTGGTGCTTTTCTGGGGGTGGTGGTAATGGGGCTTGTCTCTGGAGTGAGGGAACCTGATGAAGTATAGGAGGAAGAGGAGCTGGCAACAGGATCTGAGGGCAGATACAGCCTCCTCTTCCACTCAGACAACACCAGAGATGCACATTCATTGACTGGGCTTCAGTTCCCACATAAGGTCTGCTCTAGGCTTGTGGAGTGGGTTAGCCTCCAGTTGAGGTGATTAAAGCAGACTTTGTGGTCATATGAGACCTCTCAGGGGCTCTGTCCTTTCCTTTTACATGAATTAGATGTGAAAATTGTCAGAACTGACTCTGACATCACACAGTATGTACCAACCTTCAAAGCTTGGTAGGAGGTAGATGTGTATATTTCCCTCAATTTATAGATGAGGAAATAGTTACATATGGTAACAGGTTATAAGAGAATAATACAGTATGTGTATTACACATGTAGCTTCTTAGCTATTAACTCATAATGTCACAATGGAAAAATAAATTATTATTATAGCTGTTTATTGAGGACATATTATACTAGTTTGTTTATTCTTCCAAATTTTGATCTTACAGTCACCATCAACCTTTTAAAAATAAGGTCTCCATATGCTTCTCAGGTTGACCTTGATCCCACAGTGCTCCTACCTTAGCTTTTCAAGTTCTGAGTTTACAAGTAAGTCAACAGGCCTGTCATCAACACCATTTTAGAGGTGAGAGCACACTAGGACCTGGACTCAGTAGTGTGTCCATGGTAACACAGAGGCTGTGATCTGACTCCTGGTTAGGCTTGCAATTAAGTGTATATCACTGCCACCACAGGAAGTGGGGGTCCCTTTTCTGACAAATCATGAAAGACTCTTGTGTGAGTACTTTTGAATTCTACTCTGACATGATCTAAAGTAGATCCATCAGAGTGTATGTTTAAAGTCCCTCAGAGGTAATCCTTCACTATGTGTGACTTTCCAAATGTGGCATGCTTCGATTGCACAAAATAATAAAGGGGGAGACAGGGTTATACTCAGCAGTGAATTCTGCCTACCACTCCTTTTAGAGGACCATGGTAACTCCAGCTCCATTTGACATATCAAATCCTCTTCTGGCCTCCATGGGCACATGCACACATGTGCATAATATATGTTCAAACATAGGTACATGTGCATAAATAAAAAATAAAATATTTTTATGGAAAAAATAACCTTCCAAATCTATAGATAATAATGGGATTATGTCTTCTTTTCTCCTATTGCTATGATGAAATGTTCTGATAACAGCAAATTAAGGGAGACAAGGTTGATTCTGGCTCACGGTTCAAGGTTACAGTCTCTCTTGGCATAGAAAACATGGCATTAGGAGGTGGATGCAGCTGGTCCCATGATGTCCACAACCAAAAGAAATCAAGGCAAGCATGCATGCTAGTGCTCAGCTTGCTTTCTCCCTTCAACGCAGTTGAGGGTCTCTTAACCATGGAACAATCCCAGCTACAATTAAAATGAGTTTTTCCTATGAATTATCATAATCAAGATAGTTCCCCCACCCACTACATGCACAGGCATGCCCAGAAGACTATGGCCAAGATGTTTCTAGACCCTGTCAATTTAACAGCTGGTACTATCACACCTGGAAAAGTGAATAGTACTATAAAATGTCATAAAAGATGCTTGTGATGGTAATATTAATGTGGTACACCACAGTTGCCAGTGACAGACCATTGTAAATATTTTATGATCCCTCAGCACGTTTGATCAGGAGTCTAAATACGGTGATGCCTAAGAAAGAGCACAGTGTCCAGCTTCAGTTAATGGACAGTTCAATGGCTGAGATAATGTTTGTTTCAGGACCAGATTGTCAATACAAATAACAAACTAATTTAGGCAAATGTTGGCAGAGACCACTGATAGACTTTCAGCCATCCATCACACTATGCAAGGAATCATGGTGTGGCAAAATTCCTCTAATCTATGGCATTAGATGCCTTGGGAAAGGTTTGGGAATGTTCTAACCAGTGTGGCAGCAGCTGTACTAGACACTGAGCTCAGAGCCTGGGCACGAAATGTAATGGAGTAGTCAAAAAATGTCACAAGAATAAGCTGTTCACTGATGGCATATGGAAACCAGCCAGTAATCATCAAAAGTAAAGAGAGAAGCATGCTCCATGGCAATGAGTGATCTGAGTTCACAGTATTATAACATTGCATTCTGGGAGCAAGCATCTCCCTTCTTCCACTGTTTAAGTGATAGTATTGTTTTGTCATTTTCCTATAGTCTTCTGCCATTCACTAAAAGCTGCCTTTATACACCAGTTTCCCCCCCACACACACACCCAATCCCCTCTAAGGACTCCACAGGAATCTTGTCATCAAATTCTCATGCATTTCCTTCACCAGACTTTCTAATTGGAAGAGCTGGATTTGGACTGTGCACGACAATGTCCTTGATGGCCATCTCCATTTTCACATGAGCAATGGGAAAATCAGAACTCCTATGAAAGAGGAAACGGGGAAAGAAAGAGTAGGCAGCCCCATTGCAGCCGGCCGGAGTCAGACTTCACTCTCAGAAGACTTCTTCCAGTAGATATGTAGGGGAAACAAAGCCAGCAAGTCTGATGGGACTGTGGTTGTCCTGTTCCAGGTAATGTACACTAACCACTTCCTGCTGAGCCAGCAGCAAGTCTGCCGCTGCACCTAGTGATTGGTGTGGTGCCACATGATCATCAAGGTGCTGGAGGCCAATGAGGGAGGAAAGAGAACTCAGCTAGGGGAGTCTCCAGCTACCAATAGGAAATCAGGAGGGGGATATAGGTTTGCCCCATATTTACAATAAATGAGCCTGAGTCTGCAAGTCAGCTTTTTGCTTTTCACCTGACTCCGGGTGTCCACTTAGCTGACACCATGCTTCTTACCTTCTCACTTCCTTCCCCAAGGGGTGCCCAGGTAGAAGGCAGTGGCCTGTAACATAGAGGATGCTTCAGGAGCTTCTCTGTGACTGTTCCATTAGGGACACAGAGCTCATCACTCCAGCTACATGTTCTAGATCAGGACAGTGTCTCAAAAGATGAAGGAAAGAAGAAGAGGAGAGAGAAGGGGAGGAAAAGGAGGCAAGGGGGCAGGGAGGGAGGGAAGAGTAATTCCTTAAGTCAGCACATCTCAGCATTGACTATAGTGTGGATCGTGGCAGGGTTCCAACCTCCAGAGAGTGGTTGAATTCATCATGGCTTGGAGGAAATACTACTTGTTCTCTTCAAGAACACGATAGTGCAGCTCAAATCTTCCTGATCCGAGTGTGTGCCAGCTCTACCATCCCTAGGAGCTGTCCAGCTCAGGCCTGCTGAATTTGAACTTTGCTGTAGGGCAGCTTTCTCAGAATTGAGACTCCAGAAGTAAACACTGTGACATATGGCTGGTAAAGTGGAGGCTTGTGAGATTCTGGAAGGACCCTTGGCAGCTCTGTGGACAAAAACTCTGATGGGCCAAGACTCAGAGAGGAGAGCCCATGCACCTGTAGAGCTGCTTAAAACTTGTACAGAGACCTCCAGGGCTGCAGCTTCGGGGAGTCTCCCAGGTTGGACTGGGCTTCCCAGAGATTCTGCTGCTTTTAAATCATCCCTGATCCATGCTTGTGACCCCTCACTCACACTCCTGCTAGAAACCCCAATCAAAACTCATTAGTTCACAAGTCGGGCATTGGTACAACCATTACTTGGGTCCACTGTGGGCTCCCTTTCTAGGGAAATTCTCTCTCTGCACTGGAAGTAAGCGGGGAGAGGTCTATTTCTAGAATGATCTTACACACTCATGGCCTCTGCAGCTGTTTTTTCAACTTGGCTCACTGTCATGTGTAATGTACGCTCATGCTACACAACAAACAGAGCAGCCAAGAGTCACAACTTAGCATCACTGCACTTCAAAATAGAGACGGCCTTCTTATGGATGTGACTACCCTCCTCCCATTTGACATCAGTGAGACTGTCAATCACACAGGGGCTTCTGGAGAAGCCCAGCCTCTGACTCCCGACCTGGAAGTTACATTGTTGTGGGTGCGGAGTTGAGAATGCCTTTGACTTGACAGATTATGTCAGAAGACCCACCAGGGAGTATCCCTGTAAGGGGAGGATTCTCCCAGGTGACTTCATTTCATTTTAACAAAACCATAAGATGCAATTGTGAAAAGCTACACCATCTTGCACCAGAGGCCCTAAATCCTCTTGAACATTACAGCTGAATCCCCAAATTGGCCTGAACATGAGAATTACCAGGGGACCTTTTCAAAATACACTCCTTGGAAGAGTTCAGCTCTGAAGTGGGCTAAGGATATTTCTAAAAGATCCTCAAATAATTACAATGTAGCAGACTCATGTTCTGAATGGTTTTGGAGAAATTCTGACTAAAATGTCACTACCTGTCTAAAGCAGACCTGAGAAATTCTTTTCCTTACTTCCCATCTGACATCTTTATGTTCTTGACATGAAGCTCAACTCCTGCTCCAGTACAAGAGATTCTTCATAGTTACTGGTCCTAAATGAATTGAGCTATGACAGTGGCTGGATGCATACACACGCAGGGAAAGAGGAGGGAGGGAGCAAAGAAAGACCCACCTAGGAGCTCTTTTAGATTTGACCATTTACCCAGACGCTTGCCTCAAAAGCATCCTTTTAAATTCCACTGCTCCAAAATAATGGGTACACTCTTAGCAATGGGCAATGTCATGTATAATTCAAGTTATCCGTGGTTTCTAGAAAAAAAAAAAAAAAACCCTTGCCAGTTCATGCACCAAGTCAGCAGAGTCTGGGCCGATGGGGAGGCTGACTGCACTGAAGGTGGCAGAAGCCCTTGGCCTCGGGGAAATCAACCGGAAGTTATCACCTGCTCACAGAGAACAGACTCCCAGGGCTCATTTTGATCATCAGCTTGGATGCCAATCACCCAGGCTCTCTTCTCCTGCTCTTCTTTCTGGCTTGGTCTCTTTTCATCTGTCTCCATCCTGTTTCTCCAGGCCTTAGGGCATTCTTTTCAAGACTCCTATCTCATCTCCACCCCTCTCTAGATAAAATCTTCAAGCACTTTCTTACCAAGACTTACCCCTTCGCCATCAAGAATACAGGTCTGACCTGGGGGAGAGGGAAGGGCTCAGTGAGTCAAGAGATTATCACATAAGAACAAGGATACCTATAATCCCAACCCTGCAGTGACAGAGACAGAAAGATCCCTGGGGCTTTCTGCCAAGTCAGTGTAGATGAACTGATAAACTCCAGGTTCAGTGAAAGAGCCTGTTTCAAAAAGCAAGTGGCTAGTGACTTAAGAGGACATTGGCATACACTTCTGGCCTCTGCATGCACCTATGCATACACACACACACACATACACACACACACACACACACACACACACACACACACACACACTTCAAACAAATAAATAATGCTGCCACAGTCCCCAGCCCCACTGGAGCTCAGGTTCGCACAAAACACTTGTATTGTGGGTGGAGAGAGTTATGAGAAAAAGTACAGATGTCACACATATTCTATTATGTTTGGACTATAGAATCAAGTGATATATATGTAGATATATTTGTGTATGTATATGGCATATATATATGACATACACACCTAAAGATATGGCACATGTGTGTATAGACATATATGTATAAATATATGCCTTATATGGGTATATGTACATATAAATGTGTATATATATGTATATGTGAATTAACATATTTATGATGTGAATTAAGCACACATCATAAATATATCATATGTATATACCATATATTTTATGTAGATATATGTAAATGGATCAGTGAGTGGATCATGAAGGAAAAGTGGGACAGGGACATTTGATGGAGGGTAAATATGAAGAAAACACAATAACATACATGTAACATCTCATAAAGAATTCATCACTTTTTGCACTCACTAGGCAACTTAAAACATTGTGAAATTAAAAACAATAGCTCCTTGCCGTTGCTCTCAGTGTCTACAGACATCTAATTCTTCTTTACACTATCAGGGCCTCCTTACATTTAACAGCAGCGATGTAGCCATTCACATTTTTATTTATTTATGCTCTGTCTCTACCCAATGCATGTACGCTTCAGGCAGCCTTTGAGCTACTGCATCTCTCATGCCTTAAGCCCCATCTGAAGTGAAGTAGATACTCAATCTGGTTGTTAAATAAATGGATGAATTGTCTGCTCCTGATCAGTTCAGTTACATATTAATCTGGATTACAAGAACTGTATTTTACCCATTAGCGTAGCCTTCATTAGCTTGGCATCCTGCTTTTCAACAAATAATTTCAACAAATGTTTTTCATCATAAGTCTTAAGGAAATAATGATCCATTTACATCAGGAAAGTTTATATGTTCTTGGTTCATTTTCATTAAAAAACCATAATGCTTATGGAAAGGAACACAGGAATATGTCCCAAAATAAAAATGGAAAAATTTCTTGAATTATAAAATGATGATTAGGGGCTGGAGAGATGGCTCAGTAATTAAGAGCACCGTCTGCTCTTCCAGAGAACCCGGGTTCGAGTCCCAGCACCCACATGGCAGCTAACAACTGTCTGTAGTTCCAATTCCAGGCAAAACACCAAGGCAAATAAATAAATAAAGTTTTTCAAAAAAAAATAAAAAATAAAAAATAAAATGATGATTAAAGTTTCTTTTCTTCTTTAGCTAAATTGTATATCTTTGTATCTTTGTCTGAGGCAGAAAAAAAATCTATTACTCTTACAATGAGAATTGAATAGAAGATAATAGCTGATTAGAAGTAAATGAACAACTATAGGCCTGAGTACCTAGTACTCTGGGTGATGAGATCTTTCTCCTACTTCTTAGGCTGCCCACAAGCAAGTTGCAGACAACCCATAAAACATGGGACCATGCTCCTCTTCATAGCTAAAGGGTGGTGGGGCCCAGATATCAATGTTAGAGTTCAGGCTCCTGCAGACAGCAGTAACGGCAGCCAGGTCTGGGAGTTGATGGGCAAGTGAATCCTTTCTAAGGCATCCGCAGGATAATAGAGACTGTTCCTTCTCAGCCAGGCTGTATCTGCATTTCATGATTTGTTCCTAAAAGGCAGCGAGTCCTGGAGATGTGGACCCTATAGGGAGGCAAGTGGAAGGACGTAAGCTTCATCTTTCAGTCCACTGGAGTCCTATGTAACCATTGCCTAAGTGACCAACCACAGTTTATGTGCAACACCCAATGTCCTGGGACAACATTCTGGAGTGGCTACCCCAGCAAGAGCTAAAAGCAGGAGATGGAGCCAAATACAACCCCCTCCTGTCTTCTTCTGGGTCACAGACTGCCAGTCCTTCCCATGACCTACTCAAACACCTCCAACAGATACATTCTTGCATCCTGACAATTTCCCTTTAAAAGTGAAAGTGCTTATGGGAGTCTGTGATATTTTGCCCAAATCTGAGCTGAATGCTGCAGACCCAGGCTAGATAGAGGAAGTGGCTCATTAACCCTGCCTAATGTCTCCTACCACAGGCTCAGGGAAGAAGGTTCATTGGGCAGCCATCAAATGAAACCTCCATTAGCCTCCTTCTGCCTACATGGCCTCAGTTTCCCCATCTGTAAACCCAGGAGCCTAAACAGGGAAGCAGAGCATCCCATATTTCATGCACATCCATTAGTGCTACCCTGTGTGAAAATCAAAAGGAAATTAGTGCAGGATTTGACCTTATAAGTAGTAGGAGATCCAGGCTCCTTCTCATTACTTTGGAGATTCCTGGGGCTAAGAAGGAGGCTTCTATTTCTTAAATTTGAAATATTTGGCTTCTTGGTTGGTTTAGATTGTGGGCCATCAGATCAGCATCCCACAGGGTCATTTCCCATATTATGTCTTTTTATTCAGGACCCTACCCCTTACCCTTCATTCCCCAAAATTCCACCAACAGGAGTCTCACTGTGTGAAACAGATTTGTACTGTCAGCCTGAGTCTACAATCTGCACCCAATGGTAAAGCAATGTGCTAAAAGTTAGAAGTGATATATCCTGGACTTTAACGTCTTTACTCATTTCTTTCATCAAGAATCTCCCTACCGCCTTCCCCTTACTCAAGCTCTCTTTCTGCCTCTTATGAGCTGTGTAGAACAGCTTACCTTTCACTTCATTTGGCTATTTTAATGGCTTATATTCTTTGACTCCACATTTTAACACCCAAAACAGCCATAAAATATATCTAAGGCAAGGACAATTTCTTAATTGGACTACTGATACCAATTGCTAACAGTCTTTTTTCTTTCTTTTTTTTGACAGCTCCTCTTTTATTTAAAAAGGTTTTTTTCATACCCACCACTTCCCCTCCTCCCTCCCTTCTTCCCAGTCCCCAGTTAGCCTTCCCCCAGCGCATTCTCCCTTCTATTCCCCAGGGAGGGCAAGGGCTCCCAAGGTGAGTCAATTCAGTCTGGGGTATCCAGCTGAGGTAGGATATAGTTCATCTCCCCAGTATCAAGGCTGAGTAAGGTGTTTCTCTGTAGGGAATGGACTCCAAGAAGCCAGTTAATTCACCAGGAATAAACTCTGGTCCACTGCAAAAGGCTCCACCAGCTGCCCACACTGTTGGTCTGTCATCTACATTTTGGGGGGTGGGAGCTCCTTTCCACAAAGGTTCCTCAGCTGTCATTTTAGAGTTAGTGAGCTCCCAATAGCTTGGGTCAGCCATCTCTGAGGGTTTCATCCTTGTGATCCTGATCCCTTTGCTCATATAATCTCTCCTCCCTCTCTTCAGCTGGACCAGGAGCTCAACCTGGTGCTTAGCTATGGATCTCTGTTTCTGCCTCCATCAGTTGCTGGATAAAAGTTCAATAATGACCAATAGGGTGATCATTCATTTGATTATAAAAGAAATTCTGTTTATGCACCATCTTCACTATTGCTTGGACATTATTATTCTTAGATTTGGTCTTTTCATAGTGTCCCAGATTTCCTGGACATTTTGCATTATGAATATTTTTAAACTTCCAAGTTTTCCTTGACTAATGACTCTACTTCCTCTATTGTATCTTTCACACTAGAGGGTCTCTCTTCCATCTCTTGTGTTCTGATAGTTATACTTGCATCTGTAGTTTCTGTTCATTTACTCAGATTTTCCCTTTCCAGCATTTCCTCAGTTTTGTCTTCTTTGTGGTGTCTACTTCAGTTTTTAAGTCTTGAACTGTTTCTTTCACCTGTTAGATTGTTGTTTTCTTGGTTCTTTAGTCTTTCTTTAAGAGATGTATTGTTTTCTTTTCCTTTTTTTTTTTTTTGCTTGTCTTTTTCTCTATTTTCTTAAAGGAGTTTTTTATTTCTTCTTTAATTTTCTCTTTGAAGGCTTCTAACATCTTTATAAAGATATATTTAAGGTTGTTTTTCTCTGCTTATTCGATATTGGAATGCTCAGGTCTTACTTCTGTAAAACTAATAGGTTCTAATGATGCCACATTGTTCTTTATGTTGTTAAATGTATTTTTGCACTGGCACCTACCCATCTCTTCCTACAATTGATGCAAGCGTTATCTGTGTTTCAGGGAGCTGTTTTTGGTCTGCTAGGTGCTCTTGATGCAATTGGAGCTCTTGGAGAAATCGGAGGCAGTGGAGTCTGTGTCTCAGGGAGCAGCTGAGATCTGCAGCTGGAGCTCTTATGATGGAGCTTCCCAGAGGTGGTGTCTCAGGAAGCAGCTAAGGTTGAGGGAATGGGTGAGTTTGGGGAATGGAATGAGGCTTATGGGGTAGAGGGTCAGATGAGGGGAGGTGATAGTCAGGCTTGCACACAGGGGTCCTGCTTGCTTTCCTGCAGCTGGAGCTGTGATGGGTTTGAGGGGCACAGTTTGTCCCCCTGTTGCCCAGACCTGGAGGCTGTCCTAGCTGGCCTGGCTGACCAGGTCGGGGGAGGATAATCCAGCTTTTTAGAATCCCTATTTATATACCAGACATGGATCTCTACTTCTATGCCTGAAGCAGACATTGCTAATCAATCACACTACACTTTACCACGAATGGGATATCATTCCCAGCAGATAGATGTAAATAGATTACCAACTGATAACAGCTACATGATGAGTGTAATCTCTTTGCAATCTCTGACCCCTGATGACATCAGACTCCTTCTCATCTTGATTTACTAGTATTATTATAACAAATGACATCTCATATAAATTCTAATGAAGGCATTATTAATCATTTGCCTATAAAAAGATGGGACTAGAGAGATAGGAGGCAACGCACTTGGTATGTAAGCCTGAGGATCAGAGTTCAGATCCCTAGGACCCACATATGGTGACTACCTGTAATCCCAGCCTGTGGAGGCACAGACAGGGAGTCTCAGAGCAAGTCAGCCAGCCAGGCCAGCTGAATGATAAGCTCTAGGGTCAGTGAGGGATATCGCCTCAATGTGTTCAAAGTGGGGAGCAATCAAGGAAGATACCAGAATCAACCAGAGGTCTCCACGTGTATGCACATGTACCTTAACACATGTCTGCACCAATACACCTGTAAACACACATGCACACATGCACCGACACTATGCACACATACATATAAGTAAAAGTATGTAGCTAGGGATACAAACAAGAAGTTCAGATTGTCAGGGCAGGACTCAGCCATCACGCCAGCTCCTCTTTGGCTCTAACAGTCTGCCACAGGCTCTAACATGGTCCATATCTGATCACACTTATGGATTAAAATAGGAAAGGTTTTGTTTATATAAGAATATCATGGCTTGATCCTTTGTTCAACATGTTCTCCCTGGTTCCCCCTGCCTTGACATCCCCCCCACTCAACTTTTAAGGCTCGGCTGGAGCGATACACTCTAAGCAATCACCTCTGACATCCTCTGTCTATGACTAGGCTCTTCCCATGTATGTACATGTAAAATGCCATGTTGTTTCTTTATAAAATTTATCGTCATATCATTCTGTAACTTTGTTTACTGTCTACATCCCAACTAAATTCCAGCCCTAGCAACAGATTGATGTACCTACAGATAGTAGATGTGCATAGTAAATGGTTGCTAAATGATCCATTGGTACCTAGTTAATCAACACTTTCTTTCTAGGGAGTTTGTGCGATTTAGACTGAGCAAGCTGCGTGGCACATAGGAAGTGTTTCATAAAGAATAGCAATAGTTTTATAACTACAGGACTGTATGACCTCTACTTATATTACCATATTTAATCCTCCTAAGAACATATGCAAAGACACCATGATTGTTCCCAGTGGAGATGAGAATACCGAGGCTCAGAACACTGACAAGAGCCTGTCCAGAGTTAAATGACAGCGGTGATGGACACATTGATCTGCCTGTGAGCTGTCCAAGGGAGAGCAGAGAAGATTAGCATTGGGACATGAAGGTAAGTGAGGTTTCCCTCTGTGGGGAAAGTCAGGTATAACAGAGCCAGGGCTCACAGCTTTAGGGTCCACCCGCCTCTAATCCTCCTCAGGCTATTATCAGTATCCATAGCTCTGGCAAAGGAAGGAATGATACTTTCTCAGTCTTCATGAGTCCTAGACACACACACACACACACACACACACACACACACATACACACATACCTCAAATGGGAGAGATGTTGCCTTTGTGGTTATTATGGATGAGACAAAAACCTCACCAATGAAGTAGCACTTGGTGTTTTGCCGAATTTATTAGGCAGTAACTCAGAAAACTGAGGACACAACCCTCCCTTTCTCTCATGTACTCTCATGTGTGTGTATCCACCTTTCTCTCATGTACTCACATGTGTGTGTATCCATCCCCACACATTTGAATGTCCCTTTCAATTCTTATAAAGAATTGTTTTAAGTGAGAAAAAAGATAGCTAAGGATTTCTGTGACTGAGGAAATGGTTCAGTGGGGTAAGG
The DNA here is from genome assembly GCA_004025045.1 of Sigmodon hispidus. NCBI lineage: Eukaryota > Metazoa > Chordata > Mammalia > Rodentia > Cricetidae > Sigmodon > Sigmodon hispidus. The sequence goes on along the minus strand of PVIH01000841.1, from coordinate 220,720 downwards.
TGCATGCCATGTAAGCCTCAGAATGTGAACCTAAGATTTGCATAAGAGCTGGGTGCAGCCACCTGATCCCAATGTATCCCTATAGGGTTGTGGGAGGCCAGCATTGGAGCTTCACTGAAGGCTGGTAGGCCAGCTAGCCTGGTGTTCACAGTAGCAGACAAGAGACTGTTGCAAAAACAAGACAAAAGTAAAAAGAGTAAGAGCAGAGGTTTTTCTCCAAGCCCCATAGATATGCAGTAGCAGGTGTGTGCCTGCATTCACACATAAGAATGCATACAGTACACACCACCCCACACACATACACACAAGAAAAACAAGAGCAAATATACTTCTGTCCAGTGAGTATATGTGTTTTGAGGGAGAAAAGGTATTTTCCCTGTTGCCTGAAAACAAAGAGAAATTGTTGGACACAGTTAATTGTTGGAACTGCCAGAGTTTTGAAAGTAGAGAGAGTAAACAGATTCTGCTCAGAGTGCTGTGCTCAGAGAGAGGAACCATTTCCTATGCGTGATTAATTCGCCATCATCAGTGATTTACACAGCAGACAATCAAAGAGGAATCTGTTACCCACAGACAGACTGTCTGAGTACCAGTCACTTGACTCACATGGGACAGTCCTGTCTGTGTTGTTCTGGGTTGAAGGGGGGTGGTGGTTGTGGCTAACATCTTGACCCAGGAAGATGTTTATTTTGGCACAGCTTTCCTGAGTATCTAAAAGGAGCAGTGATGAAGCCCAGAGAGCCACAAGACATCCCTGTCCTCAGTGTCTGAAGCGTACCCTGTGCCAGGCTGTCTTTGGTCTCTGCTTTCTCTTGCTGCTGCTTCAAGGGACAGGGGGGTCTGGAGTATAAGCATGAGCAGGCTCAAGCTCAACCAAGAAATTCCTCAGAACTAAGAGAGATGAGTCAACATCACAGACTGTGAGACAGATCTTAGGGGATTTGTTCAGGATTTATTGAATACCATGATGCTGCTAATTGAACATGCCCTGGTCTCATCTCCCCACACTGGATAGAAAGTGTCTTTCATCAGGACCAAATGATTCCATCAGGGCAGGCAGAAATCTAAGCTACTCCTCAGTGTTGTTTCCTTCTGCAAAAGGCTAAAGATACTGAAGGTACAAGGGTGGGAACAGAATCTTAAAATCCATCACAATCAGGAATGCCAAAGACCCAGTTGAGTCACAGCACTACAGTCCAACCTGAAAGCTACTGCCTCCTAGAGGAATGGACAGGTATTGCAAGCCAAATGTCTTGTTCCTAGTACAACTACTTCACAGGGTCATAGATTTACTTGGGGAATGGGGGACCAAGCTATTCTGAAAAAGAACAACATCTCTGCATTGCATGGTGCTTAATCAAATAGTTTTGCGTTGCTTGTTGTCACTGGGGAGAACATATTAATTCAGATGCATGAGAGACACGCTAGCAATGATGAAAGGAAAGGGAAATGAACAATGAGAGAAGATGAAAAAGATGCCAGGGTACGTCTCTGGGCCAGAGCTGATCTGTAATAGATTTTTCACTAGGACTCATAAACAGGAGAATTTTTCATACAACTAAATTTATTTGATTACTAAAGTAACTCTGTACTGTGAAATGATACACTTCTTCCTTTTTTCTCTTGTGTGTTTAAATAGGTTTTTCTTTTTATGAAATGATGGCATTGACAAGACCTGTTCCTTTTGAAGACATGTTGGCGAATTCAGAAGCTGGCCAACTACCATTCTCTATTGGAATAGTTTTCTATTGAATCTCTCCTTTTATCTTTTCTTTGTGAATGTCATCACTTCACAAACTGTCCAAATCAGGCAGCCAGTGCTAAAAATGAGGACCAAGCAGAAAAAGTTCTATGCCTGCACAGCAAGGGGCATACATCTTCTTCCTACTTGAATGGAATCAGAAAAAGGCTTCAATGGTGTTGACATTTGGGTTGAAGCTTTAAGGATGGATGTGCCTTTGTATACATAGAGATCAAGGTAAATTTGAGAGGTCATTCCAGGTGGGAGATGTGGCCAGAACAAAAGTGCAAGGTGGGAAACAGAACCTTAAAATCAGTCAGATTCAGAAACAGCAAAGACCTATATTAACCAGAACAGCAGATTCCAACCCGGGAACCACTGCTCCTAGAGGCCTGTAGAGGTATTGTAAGGTAAATGCCAAGTCTTGTTCTAATAGCCAGCTACTTGTCAAAGTGTCAAAGTCATTATGTTTCTACTCATTCAGCAGCATTCCTGAATTCAGAAATGCACTAAGCTACTGATCATCTTTGAAACAGTTACTGCTAATAAGGGAATCAAGAGCACCAGAAAAGCCAAGGAAAGAAGCCTACACATTCTCAGAGTACTTCCTCTGAGAAAGCAGTTGGAGCACCAACTGTATTCAAGGCACAAAGGAATATAAGAATAATTTATGGATTAGGATAAATGTTCTGTCTTGGAATAGAAGCATAATAGGGTAGGTTCTGGTGGAAGAGCAGAATTCTTGAAAGATGAAGCTACAACAGGAATGTGAAAGTCTCCTAATTGACACTGGGGTGATGCTTCTGTGAATTTGGATGTTCAAAATTCAACTTCATGGTTTTGTGTTGAAAATGCCATCCACACTCTTTTGCATGCTCATTCAGCATCCCTCACCACGACAATGGACCAGGTTGGCACAGTCAGTCTCGATCCACTTCATTAGCCCAAATGTCCATACCCTAGATCTCATGAATATCAGCTGCCCTCACATATTGGAAAGGTTTCTATACCCAGCTATTGGGTTTCTCTGCCAATGCAATAAATCAGATCAGGCCAAATTAATAAACCCCAGTTTAATGTGAGTGAAACATTTCTGGGTGGTTTCTAGAAAGATGAGAAGCCATGAGAGGAAACCAGGATAGGAAGTCTGTGAGCCAGATCTTAAATACCTTCTAGGAGTGGAGCATCTGCTTGGTGGGCTTTCTTTGGCTGGGGTTATGAATGGACAGCTCCAGGGGAGATCCCCAACACATATGCCCTAGAGAAATCCTTCCATCAAATGTGATCCATCTCACTGACTTACTTCTCTCCCAATATATTCTATATCTAACAACTAAGTGCCCCGAGCTAGAAAGGTTTGTGTGATTTCAACACAGGATGCTATTGCATGCTATCATCCTCACTCCAAGGCTCCCCATGGGGTCAGGCCATGGTCTTCAATGAGCAACACAGACTTCATTCACTTTCTCCTCATGACCTCTCTCACCTCAGCCCCTCTGTTCTTGCCTGAGTATGTCAAGTTCATGAGAATTCTAGTGTCTATCACATTCTTGTTCTATGGAGCCCAATCTGAAACATGGCCTAGCATCCTACCCTGAAACTCAATGTTATCAGTAATACTAGTTAGGTCACATGTTTATGATCTGCTATGTACCAGAAAGCTCTTTATATGCCTCTTTTCATAATACCTCATGAACTCCCTGCTTCTGTTCCCACTTCACAGAGTGAGTACTGATGTTACAGAGTGTCCTTATCAAGTTTCTGCCATTCTCTGACAGAGACATAGATACCCCAAGGATGCACCCCTCTTTCTGTGGGTCAGTCCTTCCCCGCACTGAACACATGCCTCAGCTCTTCTTCCCCCCCCCCACCCCTTCTAGTACTCACTCCCCACCTAAGGCCAACAGGGTCAATTCTATGAGTCTCACAGCTCAGGACTTCCTAAGGCAGAAAAGTCAATTTGTTCCAATCTGCTTTGGTTATCTTTCAGATTTCTTTTTAAAAAATGGCCATAAGCACTTTAGACCTCCCAAGACATCTCCCTCCATGTGTTTCTAGCATTCTTAATAGGGTATGTGTGGAGGGAACACAGGGATCTTACAATGTTCTCTGTGAAGTACTCAAAATAATTGATGAAATACAAATCTAGTTTAGAACTACAGAGGCTTCTTGCTCCCAAAGAACTAAGCCTCATGGTGGTGGGATCAAAGAATCTGTGTCCACCTCTTCTCTGAAAGACAGTGACTTGTGAAGAAGAAAAAGACAGTGTCGGTATGGTAACTAAAGGGGAGGGCACATAAGGGAACAAATATGGATGTTTTCTGTGGCGGTTCCTTCTGCCTGGACTCTTGTCTCTCTTTCTATATCTACTGACCTCCAATTTGTCCTTCAAAACCCAGTTTAAATGTCATGAATGTAAGAAAATTTACATTAAGTCTTCCCAGCTTCTCACCACAGCCACTGCTATCCACAGCAATGCATAGTACAGGCTGTATGCCAGGGCTTAGGAGTGTATTCGCCCACAATAGAACTTGGGGCCACAGTCTGTCTCAGCTCCTTTTCCTGTTGTGATAATAAGATCCTCAGGCAAAACCAACTCAAGGGCTAAAGGGTTTATCTAGGCTCATAGTTCAAGGATTCAGTGCATCATGTCAGGACAGCAGGAGTGTGAGACAGCTCAGCAGGAGCAGAAGCCAGCCATCACACCGCATCACATCCATGATCAGGAGGCAGAGCATGGCGGAGTCTGATGTCCAACATTCTTCTTTTTGCTCAGCCCAGGACTCCAATTGGTGCTTGTCTGGTTTCGAGCGTGAGAAGAGACACATACTCTTACTACCAAGGCCACACGAGAGTTTATTTATGAGAGTTCCTAGGCAGGTACGGAAGCAGAGAAGCAGGACAGGAAGAGAGAGCAACTAAAACATGGCATCTCTTTTTAAGAAAAGGGGTGTGCACAGGTTTATGTAGTCACATTTAGGGGCATGCCTCTGTATGCATCTAGAGAGGTGCTTTTGTATATAGCACCGCAGGGGTTTAGGCAGCCATGCCCAGGGGCGTGCCTCTGTACGAGGTGCATCCCACCTGCGCCATGTTGGCTCAACTATGTGAAGTACCAGGAATACTTACAATGCTGCCCACATTCAGGGTGGGTCTTCCCATCTCAATTAACCTAAACTAGATAGTCCCTTAAGAGGAGCCCAGAGAGGCATGTTCTAGGTGGTTCTAGACCTTGTCAAGCTGACAGCTGATGCTAGCCATCACATCTCATTTGTTAGTTTTGCATGAGTCCTTCAACATCTCTGAGCCCTTGGTTTCCCCATCTACAAAACAGAATGAGCACCAAGTGGGATATCATTCACATTCAAGTGACATCAAATTCCTCTCCACTGTCCCTGTAAGGAGCCACAGCACAACTCCCATAGTGTCCTCTTACTAACTAGTACCTTACCCTCAATGGCCTTGTGTCAATTAACGTGTGTGTATGACTCATTTCTTTAACTACATTGCAAGACCTCCAGAGACAGGGTGCTTCTTGTACATGTTCCTATCCCACACAAGCCCAAGAACAGTACCAGACACATAATACATGCTCAAATATTTACAGAATAAATTCTTAAAGCTTTGGCTACAGTATAGGTGCTTATTTTGATTGGCAACAGAACAAATGACATTTGTATTTACACTCTTGTTTCCAAGACTAATTGCTGTGGGTCTTATAATCATAAAAGCCCCCTTTAAATTCTCCCCTAATAATGGCAGAAGCCATCAATTAAACAAACCATTAGATGTATCAACAACCTATTAATCCACTCTTCATGGAGGGATGCTGGTAGCTTTTCAGCTGTCTGACTGTGTAGTAGAACTGGTGCTAGCTAGGATATTCAGTATGGCTTCAGACCCTCCATCAACATTGCTTACCCTGTGAAATGACAGGTCTAGAGACTGTTGAGTAGGTAAGAGCTTTTGTGAGTTCCTAAGATCGAATCCCCGTCACACACCTAGGAATCTGAGTATGGCTATGCATGTACCTGCAATCCTAGTGCTGGGGTTGAGAGAAGACAAGATCCCTTGAGTGTGTTGGCAACTAATCTGGCTTCAAATTCAGACCCTGTCTCAAGGGATCAAGGTGGAGGGAGTATTAAACTGACCCCTAACAACTTACTACACCCAAAGATAAATGCATATCTCTATTGTCATCACAGAAGCCTCTGTTTGTTCCCCATAGTGACAGACTCAGAGACTCACAACTAGTCAATGTGCAGAGCATGAGAGAATTCTGGGGGAGTGTTCAGCTCTCAATGAGCATATATCACATCCTCTTCACCCAGGGCCCAGAGATCACTGTGGAAGACTGGATGGAAAGAGTTTATGAGCCAAGGGTATATGGTGAAAGTATATGAGCATATATAAAAAGTATATGGTGGGTGATGATAAAGAAACTGTCTTCTAGACACAGCAGGGCAGCTGCATACAAATTCACACCATGCACAAAATGTGTGCAAGCTCCAGCCAGACCAAATCCCAACATGGAAAGGGGACATGGGCACAAAGTTCCACCCTAGTTGCTGGGAGAGGAAATGTAGTAAGTTGACCACAGTCCAGTGGAAAGCCACACTTCCAAGAATATTTAGGCAGCATATATTAAATTTGACATGTGTTTTGGTTTTTTTTTAAAGAAAAAAAAGAGGACAAAATGTTGGGTCAGAGGGGTAAAGGGGAGCTGGGAGGAGGTGGAGCAGGAACAAATGTAATCAAAGTGTGTTATATAAAATTTATTATTTTTTAAAGGAAATAAGTGGAGAGTGACAGAGATGGATATCTGATGTCCTTTGGCCACATCACACTCCTAGACATAGCAGCTCCATTTTAACAACTGGAGTTCTCAGCCTCAAAAGAACAAATCTCTCAACTGCACAGGGTCCAGATATACCACCTGTCCACATATACCAAGTGCATTCCCCCAACACAAATACACACAGATACAAACACCACACACACATATATACATATGAACCACACAGACACATTCACACACATACAAACACACATATTTAAAAACATATACCACATACACAAATACACACTTCCACATACAAATAGGTGCATACACAAAATGAAAAGGTGATAATGTCACTAACACAAGTGTGGGTGCAGATGGTGACCACAGACACATCCCATTCAGCTCTGGAAACACCATTAATTGTTTATACTTGACAACTAAGAATGATGGAGGAGAGGGATGTTTTTCAGAAAGAAAATTCAAACCTTGGTTCTGCCATTCATTTGTGGGTAAATTGCTTTGATCATTTTCATATATGCAAAATGGAGATTAAACACCTGCACACAGGACCATTATGAAGATTAAATGATAACACAAAGACAACTGTTGGGATTGAGCTAAACCAGCCTTTTTGCCAACATGCCTCACTTTCTCCACTTTCACTGTCAAATATTGAATTTAATGACTATTTTCTAACTACCTCCTGTGTACTTGGTCTTGAGAAAGAGCAAGGCAAAACAAACAGAGTGCTCACATTCATGGGGTCTAGGAGAGAAAGCAGACAGTGTGTGAGACACCTTGATAGCATGCCATTCAAGAGACCAAAGGAACACAGAAGAGGGAAGATAACCAGCCAGGCCCTGCATGGTAGGAGCATCACCAAAAGCTTCCTCCAGAGAGTTAGCTCCCATGTAACCACTTGCCCTGCTTCTCCTCACCCTCTCTCAAATGCATGGTAACTGTAAACACACTGAAAGTATGCTTGGGACATCTGTAGTAGGTCTGCATTATAGATGGCACCACAGATGACCTCAGGCTGAGGGAAGCTGTTCGCATCCCAGACCTTCTATTAAAAAAAAAAAAATAAAAAAAAAAGAAACCCTCATTCATGAAGGGCCTATTCCGAGACCCACTAGGAAGTCTAAAAGCTACAGGTCATTCTACAATTTACATATACACAAAGGCTTTGTCCTATATGCATTGATGATAAAGTTTAATATACAAAACAGACAGGAGAGTAATGAAAACCAAAAGGAAATGGATTGATCATAACACACTGCATTGAGAGTTAGTTAAAACTTATTAGCTGTAGACATCCAGCATGTTGGGGTCGTGGTTGATCACAGGTGACTGAAAAGCAGAAAGGAAAATTGTGATTAAAAAGAAACTTGAAAACCTCAATCCAGGTGGCCCGAGGGATAGGAATTTATTATTGTACAGGTTCCAAAGAATCAAACAAAAATCGAGAATCAAAGTGTCGGGAAAAGTTTACTTCTGAGGGATGTAAGAGTTTCCACCCCTGCCTTTCTCTTAGCTTCAGGCCATTCTCTGTCAACCTTTAGCACCCCGGGCTTATGGGAACAGTTGGTCGGTCTTGTTCCCATGTCTTCTGGTGTGCATGGCTGCATCCAAATTTCCCCTGTTTCCTAAAGACGTTTGTGTATTATGTCAACTGCCACTTAAATTCTCCTCTCTCAGATCCAGTTGCTTCTACAAAGACTTTATTTCCAAACACTAGCCCAGCTAGGCTCTGTGGAGTCAGAATTGTTATTTAGGGCTGGAAGGCGGGGGAGCAAGCATAATGTGTTGGTTTGGATTGTCACCTTGGTAGGATCAAAAACATTTATCTATGAGACAAGGGTCTGGGCACACTGTAGTGGTATCTAGGATAAGCTAACTTTTGAGCATGTGGGGTATTATCTTGACTATGTTCACTGAGATGGGAAGATCTCACTGTGGGTGGCATCATTCCCTAGGTTGGGATCCTGGACTAAGCACAGCATTTGTTTGTTGCTTCTTGACTATGAATGTCATATGATCAGCACCTTTGGCTCCTGCTGCCTTGATTTTATCATGAGTATGAATCTCTAACAGTGATCCAGAACAAACCAGTTCTCTCCTAAGTTGCTTTTGTCAGAAAAAGAAACTAAAATATGAGAGTACAATGCCCAGAAGTCACATGAAAGCTGGATACCATAGCACATGTGCCTACAATTGGGAGCATCCACAGACTCACAGGCCAGCTAGCCTGGCACACAGCAGCAATGAATCCTTGTCTCACAACAAGATGGAGGACCATGAAGGACCCAAAGATTGACCTCTGACCTCCAAACATGTATTAAAGTCCCTGACTGTGCCATTCCCACACATGGAAACATTATGAATGTAGGGGGTGAATTATCAGAGCTATAGTCAGCCTCACTGAATCTTATCCCTTGCTGCCAGACATTCTCCCTGCACTTCAGGCAATGCTTGGTGGTTCCAGAAGTGACAGCTGCCCAGCATCCTCTTTAGACTCACAGAAGCAGCATCATGGGAACCTATCCATTACCAGCGCCAGCTGACCAGGATTTCCTCCTCATTCAGGTTCTAGAACCCCTGTCAGTCACTGCCATTGTTCTTCTAGCCCTGGGAACGATGAACAGCCTTCTGCCAGGATCGGCCTCTGAGTTTGCCCAGTGATCTCTGGTCCAGGGACTCATACCCCTATGTGATTCCTTCTCCTGTGGCAGAGATGATGGGCTTCCTGCCTCGTTCCTTACAGCAGAAGTGAAGGGATACCACTCCCAAGATTGAATAAAGAGACTAATTTCATCCACAGCTTTTCTCTCTTGCTTGCTCATTCAGATGAAGCCAGCAGCCATGTTGGGAGTCCACTATGGAGACATCTATGAGGAAGCTGGAACCTAACCATGATTATTGGAGTGATCTTGGAAGCAGATCCCTTTCTCAGTGGAAAGAGACTTTGGAAGAGACCCCAGTTCTGATATATGGTAGTTGCCTTGTGAACCATCCTGGGACAGAGGACCCAGGGAAGCCATACCATCGGGGTGACTGGCTATGCAGACATTCTAACTACGTTGTGTTGTATGCTGTTTCCTTCTTTCCCCATCCTCTAGTAGATGTTGACCCAACTCTGTATTCAATTTTGTTTAATTTGCTTGCATGATACCCATCTTACAGATTGGATGCTAGCTGTCTTAAGATCGTAACTAAGCCTTGACATTAAAGACACTTGGGTTGAGCAACATGATCACATGGAAGCATATTTCAGGAACAGACAGTGACATATGCAAAGTTCTGAAGACATTCATTGCATAAACATCAATTGAGTATTGACCATCTTAGTTAGGGTTTCTATTGCTGTGAAAAGACAATATGACCATGGCAACTCTTATAAAGGAAACATTTAATTAGGGCTGGCTTACAATTCAGAGATCACGGCATGACATGGCAGCATGTAGGCAAACATGATACTGCAGGAGTAGCTGAGGTTTACATCTGGATCAGCAAATAACAGGAAGAGAGGACACACAGACATCCAGGACACACAGACATCCAGAAGACACTGAGCATGGCTTGAGCTCTGAAACCTCAAAGCCCACCCCCTATGACACACTTCCTCCAATGATGTCATACCTACTCCAACAAAGCCACGCCTCCAATAAGACACTCTCTGTGAGTCTATGGGGGCATTTTCATGCAAACCACCACATCTACTTTGTGCCAGGCCCAGTGCCAAGTGCTGCAGATGAAGCTATGGGTAAGAAAGTGAAGCCCTGGCTTCCAGGAGATTGCCTCAGCATGTCTCTTTGATCAGGACAACAAAGAGATCCTCCCACCCTGAACCCCCCCCCCAAAAAAAACCCTTTGAGCTTACTTACAACAGACCCCAAGCATTCACTACAGTTTTCTTAATCTAGGCATGAATTAAGTCAATCCCTCTTAGTTTGGACCTTTCATTTGTAAAGGGAAGAAAATGTCTTTCTCCAGAGAACTGCAAGGTCAAGAGGGTCTGGAGGCTGGAGCCAAAAGGAAGCCTTCTAGAGAAGAAAGAGCCCCATGGTATTAAGACAGAATCAGGCTATTTTAACAAGAGCTCCTAACTTGAAACAATATGAGATTCTCATCTGCCCAAGTATCCAGCAGCCCTCTGCTAGTTGTAACCAAGGCCTGGATTAGCAGGATTAAAAAACAGCCTGTTGCTTCTGGCCTCAGCTAGCAGGTCTAGCAGGTCGCCTGCCTGGCCATTGGTAAAACACAGGCTGTAATACAAAGAGCAGCTTCCCAGAGGCCACCCATTCCATAAATCATCAGCTTGCAAGGGCTATTGAATTACCTCGGCAAGATGGATGACATGGAGCTGGAAGGCCGTCTGATAAAGTTTCCTTCTAAATAATTCTGTGTAGAAAGCTGGGTTGAGAAATGGGGTCTTTCTACCAGATTGGCCCTGGCTGTGCTACCTCTGCCAAGTGCTTTTGAGATAAACACATTTCCTCATGGGCTGCCAGGGCATCTGCAATGAAAAAGAAAACTCACTGCCAATCCCCAAAGAAGTATCTACTTCCACCTGAGGCCCAAACAAAATTATTATCATCTGTAATACTAACTTAATAAGACCTATCATCATCTTTTATTATCTGTTTCCTAAACTCAAACAAATTTGAAAAGCAAGATTTAACATTACCTGGTCTTTGGATCCATATTGCCTAGACCATTAGGCACACAGGAAATGCCCTGCACATATTTGAGTTGGTCAGTCACCAACTCAGTGTGTAAAGAACAATAGTAGCTATTGTTTATTAAGCATATTTTATGTGGCTTGGGAATAGGCAAAGCACTTGAGCTCATCAAGTCATTAAATATTCATAGGATATATTTCTGTCACTCTCTTCATTAGGTTGTGAGACTATTAAATCTCAGAGAGGTGACATGACCAGTATCATATTTTGGTGAAGGTCAAAGCTGAGACTCAAACCCTGATTCTTAACAGGAGTCAACAAAGTTGTCCCTGCAAAAGTCCAAGTAGTGAATGGTGTAAGCCTTGTAAAAGCTATCATCTCTGTTGCAGCTACTGACCTATGTCCCAATAAAGCAAAACCAGAAACAACCATAGGTGATACAGAAGCAAATAACTATCATTGTGCACCAATAAAACTTTATTTATACAAATGGGCGGAGGGCCAAATTGAACCCATGAGTTGTGGTATGAAAACCTCTACTCTGTACTTTATTTCCTCCTTCAACACATCTATATCCATATAGAAATTGTGATGGCTCTTCATGGGTTAACTTTAATTTATCCATAACACCTTTATTGTTTCCTTGAAGGATTCTGGCACCATAGAAAATATGGAGACCTTGATAATTATGAAGCTAAGATGTGTCTTATATTTCAGCCATTCACTGGCTATAAGGAAAGAGCCTATGATGCTATAAAAAGAGAAAGTCTTCAAATCTCAGTGACTTAGCATACACCTCTGTAAGCACAGGTCTCAAGTTTGATCCCCAGAATCTACTTTGGGGACCTTACAAACACCTGTAACTCCAGCTCCAGGGCATCCAACACCCTCTTCTGGCCTCCATGGATATTGCACTCATGGCATGCACACATACACACAGATGCATAGACACAAACATAAGAATAAATCTCCATACAACATCATATATACACAGAGTGGGGGAGGGGCACAAAATGCCTCCCAATTTGAATGTCTCTCAGTTTAGAACAAGCTAATAACAGTTTGTGAGATGATCTGGTCACCATTTCTGTTCTCCATCTCAGAACAACAAGAACCTAAGATACTTTCAGTTACAACTCTCCAACATGCATAGTGAAGAGTGTGGCTCTCTCAACTTTCTCAAAACAACAGTTTTAGTGGGGGAAAGGGCAGCCTATGTGGGTATCAGTACTCATCATGTCGCTCAAGGAACAGTGATCACCTCTTCTAATCAATAACACAGTTTTGAGGCTATCCATGTGAACCACACATACTTTCTTCATTTATATCATGCACATATTCTTAGGGGATATCCCACATGGTCCCATCCCTAGATGATGGAACCATAGGAAGGCTAGTAACTGTTGAGGGGAGAAGAATCCATTGCCTTGGTATTAAACTCCCACATAGGAAGCCCAATCCCAAGTGACTGACCCTGGCTGGACACATGTAAGAGCAAAGCAAAATGACTTATACATGTGTATATATATAAAAATACACATATACATGAAACAATAATTTAAAAAATCACAAATTGGGAGAGGAGTTGGAGGCAAAGAAGATGGGAGTAATAAAGAAACAGTACTCGTATGAAATTTGAAAAAATTAAGATAAAGGCATGTGTGTGTCATAATGGAACTATTTTAAGAGTGCATACAGAAACTAGAATAAACTCATCTCTGTGGGTCACCCTTGACCTAGACCTCCCTCTGGAATCCCGTATCAGAACCCATATCAATATATTGAGAGTTTGAACCCAAGGGCTCTTTTTTCTCTTGTTCTCATACCATTTATATGCGCTAAGGCAGAGAGCTCAGCTGGATCTTTTTGCATCCCATAATGAATCTGCTGGATTTTAATAATCTGCTTTTGCTGAGTTATGCTGTAAGCCACTAACCAACAGCCCCAAGACATACCAGCAACACAGTTGTTCTTCGTAAACTTTGTTTACTTAGAGGGCCATAGAGTGGCACCTCATCCAGACTTTGCATCTCTTGTTTATATATTGAGCATGAAAGCCTTGGAGTGACAGATATATGTCCCTGTTGTAGGCCCCACAAATGTTGGCCCTTGTTTTCTTAATTACAGACTTAGTGAGAAGCAGCTTCATTCCCATTCATGAGGTGGGGGTGGGAAGAGAACCACGGAATATGGGATTCAGAGTTTTATCTCAGACTTGGCATTGACATTCATGTTCTACTGAATTTCAGTCTGTGGAGGAAAGGCATGGAATTCATGAACTCTGACATTCATGGGGCAGGAAAGATACTTACACCCTGGAAGAGACACCAGAAAGGAGCCTTACTCAGCAGACAGGCCTATAATCTAAAAAAGAGCTCTGTCATATAGAGGCCAGAATATGCTACAGAGAACTTCATAAAACATAGAATAGAGAGTTCCAGAGCCAAGGGTTTCAAACAAATGCCTTGAATATTTAGTATGATATAACAAGGAAGTTGTCCATTTTGACCCATAAAGGGAGACTTGCAGTGTTCAGAAGCATTTTTAGTTGTCACAACAAGGAAGATATTACTAAAAATCTAGCAGATGGAACTTAAGAGTATTGGTAACATCCTATAAGAAACAAGCTAACCCCTCTGTAGCAAAGTGTTCTGCCCAAAATGTAAAGAATGTTGGAATTTGGAAAACCTAAACTATTAAACAAGATAGCTAGATCCTTTTATTCATTCACTCATCATTAATCAATGATTATCGAATGTATATTGAGTTCCAGGCAGTGAACAAGGCCCAGAGGGTGTAATAGCTAAAATAAACACGTTCCTGTCTGAATGGACTTTATGGTCTAGACATTAAACCAGCAATCAAATAAACGAGCATTTCATTACAAAAATAAATGAAAGGATGGAATGGAGTCTCTGAGTCTGTCGCAGCCTGTTGAGAAAGAAGGTGGAAGGCCAGGGAAGACTTTGCCAAGAGAGGAACAAGCATTCTGAATGGTTTCTAGGAATGAATGAAATAAAAAGGGAGAGAGATGTATTGCAATGAGGTGAAAAGAGCTCACTGGTTTGGGTAGGATGTGGGACGTGTACACAGAGAGTAACAGATGTTGGGACTTAACACAGCAGGCGTTAGGGACCCAATTCCTTAGCACCTCATAGAGCAGGTTTGATCTTTGCCTTACAAGCATGGAGAATCCAATACATTTTAAGCAAGGAATAAATAATCCACTTTCATACATTGGAAATTGTATGTGGCTGCACTGTGGAGACTGGTGTGGGAGGGGTGGAGAAGGAGCACCATCAGCAGCAAGGCTGTTACAGTCCTGCAAGTGAAGGATGATGGGAGCTCAGTGCTGGCGGGGAGGATACAAAGAAAAGAAGGTACATCTGAGAACTAATTAAAATGTGAGATGTGACAAAGACATCTTCTAAAGCCTCTGGCCTTTGCCAGTAGAGGGATGATTGTGGGTTTTAGAAAACACAGAAGAACCAGATTTGGAAGAAAAAGAACAGAAAGACATTATATTCCATAGTAGAACTAGACCCTGAATTTAAGCAGTGGCTGAGACACCATGGGAAAACAAAGTTGCTGTGTGGATGTGTAATCCACAGATACAAAGCTAAAGGTGTTCACAGAAGAATCTGAAATTAGAGGCGAGGACATGTTCAGTATGAGGATCTGATTTCAAGTCCTCAGCACCTGTGTCAAAAAATGGCTAAGGCTGTGTGTACATTGTAGGGACATAGACAGGAGGATCATGGGGAATTACCAGCTGTCAATCTCACTCATCAAGAGACCCCATCTGAAGGGAATAGAGAGTGAGCAAGACACTTGACATGTATCTCTGGCCTCTGTGTACATAGGTATTACACACACACACACACACACACACACACACACACACACACGTACACGTACTATACCACACACACAAACCTTGAATGCATCCAACATACACACACCCTATACACACACATATATACACCACACACAAGGTGAGGGAGATCTCTGGTGCATAGATGGCAGGACCATCCATGAAAGCCACTGGATTGGGCTCTGTTTTATCTTCAATTCTGCTATTATAATAAAACACCTGGACCAAAGACAATATACATTATAAAAGGGTTTGTTTGACTTCAATCTCAGGTCATAGTTCATCACTGACGGAGGTCAAGGCAGGAGCTCAAGGCAAAGACTTGCTATTACACACAGTATCGCCTCCAACCAAGGACTCACTTCACAGTCAAAGATGTATAGCCATAGTGATGGATGATGACTGATGGCTAGCAGGAAAGATTACACTTAGCTTTCTCATACAATTTCCAATTGCTTGCCTAGGGTATGGTGTTGCCCACAGTGCGCTTGGCTTTTCTACATCAGTTAGCCAGACAATCCCTCATTGATAAGACCAGATTGATCACAAGTTTCTGGATTGAAATTCTATTCCAAGAATATTCTAGGTTCTGTCAAGTTGACAGCTAAACCTTACTAGAACAGACCTCATCCCTAGTAACCATTATGACTTGGAGAATAGAATTGCTCACCAACTTTTCTAAGAATCTAATCCTTCAGGCAGTATCCTTGGATGTTTGTAGGTCCAACATTTTCCTTAAGGGCTAGAGACTCAGTGTAAATAAGCATGAAAAGATTACTGTGGACCTAGGTATGTACTGTCCTACATCTTATTTCCTCATAGGCAAGTATCGAAACAAATCACTTATGCTCTTATGTAGTAGACATTTCTGGCCCCAAAGACCTGACTCACAGTCTCTTGGTCCTAAAGAATCACAAAGAAGCTTATAATTGATTACAAACTTTTGGCCTATAACTCAGGTATATTACTTACTAATTCTTACTTTTAAACTAACCCATGATTCTTGTTTAGCCACGTGGCTTGGGAAGAGATGGCCACATCAGCTTCAAGGTTGCTGACTAAGATGATCCAGTGTTAGAACCCCCATAAAATTGCCAGCATCCCCAATAATCAGAAAGTAGTAATGGAAAGCTATGTTCAAATTCCAAAAATACTGTTTATAAATATTTGTTTATATTATAAATTGTTAATGGTCATAATCAATCTCTTTCTAGGGAAAAGGAGATATAGAAATGATAAAAAGATTATTGAATATACTTTTATCCAAAAACAATTGTTAATCTCAAAATATTGTACTTTGGAATAAATTTTGGTTTACTGATACAAATTTAAGGCTAATTTTGTTACACTGTACATTTCTACTTTTGTTTAAGATATTATGTTTATGCAATTTCTTTAAAATTATAATGTATAATTAAATACAGATTAATAGTTATCTATGACAATCAAACTTATTAATCATGTTAGTTAGGATTTTTAGATGCACAAAGATATATTTCAGTTAGATCTTCAAACACTTCAAAGACCTATATAATATGGCATTTAAAATATTTTAAGAACTTTGACTTTGCTGGACAGTGAGACATGTCTGCTCCTGGCAGCACCAATCTACTTCAAGAGGATAATGGGTATTGAAGAAACACCATATGGAGTTTATATTCTTTGTAACAAAAGTTAGCCAATGGGCAAGAAACTGTTCTTGCCTCAACTGCTTTACAGTATGCTGCATAGACTGGACATTCAGGACCCATGGGAAAATAACCATTGAATTTTGCAAGAACAAGCTGAGATGGTCCTCCATGTTCCTGCTTTACAGAAAACTGCCAAACATCCTGCAGGACACAGGAAGAAGAAACTGATAAACTATGCCAGCATGGACAGAGCAGTCCTTCAAATTTCCTACTTCACTGAAAAGTCTGCTAGAGACTCCAGGCCTGTAGGCTGAAGATGGATGCTCCAACACTACAAGGGAACTTGGGGGACTTCCCAGGTAGCCAGATGTCTCTGTCATTTCTAGAATTTGGAAGTTTCTTATAATGTCCTTCCTTACTCAGGTAATATTATATCCCTTTGTGGTCTTTGATGGGGTTGAAGATTAGATAGTTGTAAGTATAATTTTTCTTAGTTATAATAAAAGGTAAATTAGATATAAAACTTTGAACTCAACAAAAATAAGGTAGATGATAGAATATTTGATTTTGCTAAATACAAATAGGCTAGATATTATAACTGTAATTCTTGCCTGATAGCTATTTTGTTACATGTAATTTTTGTTAAAATTGAAACCTTCCTTTTTGATTAGACAGAAAAGGGAAAGTGATATGGAATGTTTTTCTGTATGCTGTGAATTACCATTGGATAATAAAGGAACTGTTCTCACCTACGGCCAAACAGCTTAGGAGCAGGCAGGAAATCCAAGCATAGATAAAGGAGAAAAAGGGCAGAGTTAAGAGAAATACTGTGAGCTGCCTCCCAAGAGAGCATTATGTAATGAAACACAGGTAAAGCCACTAGCCACAAAGCAAAACATAGATTAATGGAAATGGGTTGAGTTAAGTTGTAAAAGCTAGCAAGTAATGAGCCTGAGCCATAAGCCAAACAGTTTGTAATTAATATAAGCCATTGTGTGATTATCTGGGCCTAAGAAGCTTTAGGACTGCAGGTCCAGACCTCAGGCTGAACATGACAGAAACTTTCAACTGCACTCTAATCTTGTGTATATGTCTAATCTTGAGTAATTTACTCTACACTGAGAAATGCTTGCCTGTATAACAACCACCAGACTTCAACAGAACAATAGAATTGTAGTATTTGGGGCTTAATTGGGAAAATTAGCCCAATTATAGCAAACAATTTTTTTTCTCATTTGTCAATTTTAATTGATTGATGGTGTATATATATACAGTGTTAAGCTGAGAAAAATTGATTAAAATTCATTAGCAAAAACAAAGCAATAGTTGAGTGATATCTGTCATGAGTTTAATGTAGGAGAGCAATTACTGTTCTGTTTTCAACAAATATATCATTTTGTGCATTAATAAAAATATATTTGACAAGATTTATTTAATAATTTTATAAAGTTTTAGAAAAGGTCAGTCTGTTTTTTGTTGTAGTGTCTTCGTATTTTACAGAAATTATGATGACCCAAAATCATGAATTTCTGGAAACTCTTTGCTCTGAAATAGTGTAATTTTTGCTATTATTTTGTCCTTAAAAAATTAATAAATAAAATATGGCTGTAGTAGTGAGGAAGGGCAAGGTAAAAGGAGGTTTTAAGTTACAGTTTCAATTTCTTTAAATATAAATACAAGACTATTTACTTTCTTACTTATGCTTCTGATAGTATTAAGCTATGTTTTTCTATAAATCTATGTTTTGTATATAATTTCTCAATTTAACATAAGAAGAGTAAAAGAGTTAAAAAAACAAAAAAGAACAGTTAGTTGGTTATCTCTCATGCCATGTCCTTAACAGACATCACTAATCAATTGCTGTTTCTTGTTGTCTGAATTCTTCATAGCCTAACTCTGCTTCTTCTAAAGATGAAGCTGCTAAAGTCCAGCTGTGGTTATTGCTATGTTCAAGGTTGCATAGTAGATGACAGATCAAGCCTAAGAACTTGGATCTTCATAACCTGTGCTCTCAGACTGCTGCATCCAGATTTAGCCCACTTCCAGAAGCCACAGGACATGTCTTGGACTCTTTCTAGAAATGACTTAGACATGTATTCTAAATGCCCACATGCTGCAGTGTTTAGGACAATCTGGTGACAGAATGAAAAAAAATGCTATTCAAAGTTAAATAGCTAGATTTTAGATCTTGGCTGTCTTCCTTACTGTACAAAGCTCTGTGGAAACAAAACAAACAAATAAAAACTCATGGAAAGCACGGAAGCAAAGCTTCTTTATTTGGTTCTTTTTGGGCTGCTCCTGAAAGCACCATTCCCTTCTCAGAGCCTCCAGCTCAGTGCACAAAGTCAGCCTGTCCATGCTGATTATTCTTGCCTGAATTTGGCTGGGACACTGGGAAATAAAGCCCCAGGGTCTCTCCTGTCTGTTGTGACCTACTTAGATGTGACATGCCTGATGAGGTCTGGAGTGGCATTAATGGGGATAGACAAGAAGGTAGGCTTAGAGAGGCCCAAGGGAGATGAGCTCATAGAACTGGCCTACCACATTCCTGGGGTAAAGGTCTGTCCATGGGAAAGGCATGTATTAAATCTGACTGCAGAGTCCTGCTCTGAGAACATCCCAGAGGCACCCTTGTATGTTCCCAAAATAGTCAAGACTTCTTAATGTGGCCTCCAAGTCATGACCACTCCACACTCCTCCTCCCGCCCCTTCCCCCCAGTCTGCCTTCTTAGAGAGAGACTGGACTGTTTTTAGTTTCAAAATGACAAGGCATTCTTATGCTGCTCTAGGCCTTTGCTTAGATGATTCCCTTTGACTTTGTTCCTTCTCCTTGGCTTTGCCCTGTAAGATCCTCAGGGTTACAGTTCAGCTGTCACTCAGATGGTATCATTTCCCAAGGACAAGACTGGACCTGTCTTTGGGCTTCTACAGTGCACAAAACTCACCCTGTGGATGCACTTGTATGTTATTTGAAAATAATCTGCCTGTTATTCACCAGCACATCCCATCAGACTGTGAGCTACCTGCCATCCTCCTGACTCCATGGTCAACCATGATTCAAATGTCATCCTTTAAATGTCTATAACCATGTCAGGCTTACCATGTCTTATCCTACAGTCCCATGAGTACTCCCCCCGACAGCCCATTCCCATCAAATTGCCATTCATTTGACTTCTCAGATACTTGCCATCATGATCCCCAATTTATCCATCATGAACTGAGTGCTCCCAGAATCTGGCCATTTCCCAATCTTGGTGTTGCTAGTCCAATTCAAAACATCAATGTCTTCCACCCAAGTTGCTGCAACAGACCCCTGACCAGCCTCTCTTCTCTCGATGCTCTAAATCAGTGGTTCTCAATCTGTGGGTTGTGACCCCTTTAGGAATTGAAAGACCCTTTCATGGGGCCCACAAATCACATGTTTACAATACAATTTATAACAGTAGCAAAATTACAACAAGCAGCAAAAAAGTAGTTTTATGGTTAGGGGGTCACCACAACATGAGGAACTGTATTAAAGGGTCTTTGCATCAGGAAGATTGAGAATGTTTACCCTAAATTCTAAGGAATTGTTTAACAGAGATGACAAAGCATGCCCTGCATTTTAACTCAAAATTGGAATCCAAGTCCCCTTTGGAACCAACACAGCCTTCTACAATTCAGCTCAGAGGCCTGCAGCCCACAACTCTCAGATTCTGCTCCAGCCATATACAGATCCCTGCTTTTTCTAGAACATGCCAATTTTCTTATTCCAGCCTTTGTGCCAACAGTGGCTGCCTCTACCTGAAAGCCCCTTCCACAGACAGGCAGCCCATCATCCTGCATTTTCCTATTGATTTCAGGTCACTGCTCAAAATCTCACATGATGAATAACTACTCCCCTTACCACTTTATGAATAATGGCAATCCTTAGCCTCCTCTTAATTGTTTTTTTTTCCTTTCTTTCCCTGGGTTGATTTTCTTCATAACATTATTGGCTCCTAACCTCTACATTTAGCTATTTATTGTTAAAGATTTGTCTCCCCAGTTAGCAGGCAATAAGGTCACAGGCTCATGCTTTTCCACCTATAAACCAAAAGAACTAGAAGCATCAAAGCATACTGTTGATTAAAAAAAACCAAGTCAGCAATGAAAGAGACTAATGAGTCTTAGGACTCCCGACCCAGACCCAGGAACCTATAAAACATCCCAAGCTTGAGAATTCAGCATTACTGGGATGAAATCCAGCTGAGATCAAGGCAATCTTAGGGGTGTTTAGTCACATGCCAGGGGCCAGGATTTGGTTCTCTACAAGGAGGAGTGCTGGATGCAATTTTGCACAAAGCAGGGTTTCCAAAGAGAAATGAGATTTTTCTCAGCAACCCAGATGAGCTCTCAACAAATGTACCATCTGTTTGGAGTTCACGAGGGCTCCCCCAAAAGAGATCATTAGCTCTATTGAAAAATCGAGCTCATGTGATTTACTTGGGAGGAGACTCTTGGAAGCCTGGTGAGAGCCTAGGGTCTATAAGAGGGAAAAAATGAGAAAATCAGAGAAAGAGGCTCCATAAGTCAGTTGCTGTTGTGTGCAGATGTCGCTTGAACCTGCTGAGGACCAATGGAGAAGGGGTTCCTCTCTGCTCTTGACTGTGGGTGGCGTGTAACAGCTGTTTGGGATCCTGCTTTGGTGTCCCCTCAGTTTTGAACTATGACCTGGAACTACATTCTAAAATAAACTTCTTTCCTTCCTTTCCTGTGTTGCTTTTGGTCATCAGGGTAACAGACAGGAAATAGAAACATTCCTTCCTTTGGTGCCCTGGCCAATTCCTACCCTTGTAATGTTCTCTATTCACTTTGAAACTGGATTTGTGCTATTAAAAAAAATTCCCCACTAACATGACTACAAAGTGAGGTGCTCAAAATCTACAACATCGCCAGGAAGCTTCGTGTTTCAATCAACAGTATTGCCAGAAGGTCAGTATCATGGGATGTGGGATGTTTATTTACCAACTTCCATTACCCAGTGTGAGGACATTCACTTGCCTTGTGGGACTAGTCTTTCCCACTTGTCACTCATTAAGGTCCTAACAAAGCTGAAGAAGGTTCTATGGCAGAGGAGAGATAGGAGCTTCAGGTAAGCATTATTACCCATGTTCTCACAGACGTCTACCGGGAAAGCAAAAGCCAAGTGGGCCAAAGAGAAAGGGGTTAGGCTGTCTGTGAAAACTGTAACCCTAATCATGCATATGTCATGATATGGGAGATGTTTAATTTTTATTTTTACTCTTCACATGTAAGAACCCTCAGAAAAAAAAAAAAAGACAATGTCCAGTTTGTAAAGGTTTGAGTGTAGAAATAATAAAATATGAAGCCCCTTACCAGTAAGAGCTAAAAGGGCCTCTGGTGACCTCATGCTGAGTTCATGTTCATGGGCCAGACCAGTGCCAATACACACAAAAAAAGAATTGCCCAGTTTCCAACATGGTGGTGTTCCCACATGCTGCAGCAGTTAGAACAATCGGGAATGAGAACTGAGAAATAATTTGGTGGCTGGTCTTGCTGGCAGAGCACAGACATTTGAGGAAGAATATTTTCTGGTCCTACTGAGATGCAGAATGACAAACAATCACATTCACAGCATTTCACACTCTACCCTGTCTTGTATTCAGAAGTTTAAAACACTTGGTAGATATTTATTCTTCTGGAGTAAATGCACACACATCTGCCAGGGGAAGTATAATGTCTAGACACTTCCTCTCCAACTCTGGCATAACAGAATACAATCTCTGAGCATCTGTTAAGTATTTCTGTGGTCCTGCCTCAGTTATCCATGTACCAAGCCATGTCGCTGTCATTGAAATTGAAATCTCTTCAAGTTTCTCAAAGCAATAATGACCTCTTGGGCTGTCATCCATCGGGGTTCTTCAGGCTTCATTCCAGAACCTTCTTCTCTCTGGCCCAGGTCTTACAGACATCTAGAGAGATGCATGCAAAGATTGCTGGGACCTTAGAGAAGGGTGAGAGGTGTGGCCATGACTCTACCTCTCACAACACACCTTTTGGCAGAAGGATTTGTCCTTAAGCATTTTTCCCTGAAGCTCTGGACAGATGCCTGGTCGCCATTCACTTCTGGTAAATATTTTAATAAATTGGCTGATGCGATTACAAGCACTTTTGATAAATATTTGTTGAATAAGTTAGCGCGTATCTTCACAGAATGAAAGGAATAGTGCCTATCAGATGCAAACAGCTAGAGGTTTGAAAAAAATTGAGTTAATGAATGCCAAAAAATATCTTTTGTTATTAAAGGTTATTTGATGTTTGTTTCTGTGGCTGTGTGTGTGTCTGTGTATCTACACGTGTGTGTGTGTGTGTGTGTGTGTGTGTGTGTGTGTGTGTGTGTGTGTGCAGTGCTGTAGAGGCTGGGACAGAGCAACAGATCCCATGGAGCCAGAGTTACAGGTGAATATCATTATTAATGTTATATTGGGTTCACAGCAAGACACTATTTGGAATTGGTTTCTAGTGTGCAGGTTCTTCTCTGTGTTTTCTGGGAACCCAGCTCCCTCTCCCCTTAACTTGGCCAGCATTCTTTAGATATGGAAACCAAGGTCCAAAAAGATGTTTAGCACATAGCTTGGAAATGGCGAATTACAAACTCCAAAACACTAGTGTTTAATCTACTTTGTCTAAACAGACTCATGGAGCTTCAGCCTTAACCATTTTTGAAAGACTGGCTTTAAAAACAAAATTATTATGATTAGATCAATTTCTGTTAAGGTTTGAATATGAAATGTCCAACAAGGGTTCATGCATTGGGCTGAGGGCTTAATCCTTTCTTACTGATGCTATGAAAGGTGCAGAAACTTTGGAAAGTGGGTCTCCCTAGAGGAAGTACATACTGGAGGGGAGGTAATGCTCTCCATTCTCTCCCCCTTCTCCCCAGTGAAAGGGTGGACACTGTGATACCCTGCCTTGCCGCAGGCCCACAGAATGAGAGCAAGGCAGACCATGGACTGAAATCATAGCCCAAATAAATCTTCCCCCCCTTAAGCAGTTTCCTCAGATATTAGTCACAGGGAGAGAAAACACAAGTGCCTAGGAAGATAATAAGCCTGTGCCTGGTCGAGAAATAATTTTTTTCTTGTGACAAAGACACAGGCGTACTGATGAGCCATTGAAAACAATTATCCTACCTGGCTGGAACTGTAAGTCACCAGAAGTTGCTGCCTCAGCCGATATCACTTAAAGATGGTGATTTGGGTTTTGTATTGTTTTCGGCCTCTTGAAGTACACTTTTAAGAAGGGACCAGGAGCCCTTATTGGAAAAAATCGATCCCATATTTCCATTTTAATGTAAACATTTAGCGTCCACCGCTTTCCTCCGTATCACATTAGCACTTGAATGCAAACACCCCGCCAGAAAGGTACTTCAAAGCCTTCCTGTTATTTCTTTTTCTCAGACAGAGAAAGCAAATAGAACAAAATTGTTTCCCAAGTCGATAGTTGACTAAACACAGTAATCATGGGGAGAGGTGAACGGTGTGTGGGGGACCCTCTGGGTGGGCAACCATAAGCCATCTCCCTCACAGAAAGCTGCTGAGGGGCTTATTCGAATTCTTAAAGAGTCTCTTAAGTTCCATTTTGCAAATACTGCATTTTCTCGAAACCCTGTGGCAATGATAATAAAGAAATGATGTGGGTTTTAAGATGGCCAATGGAGGCTATTAAATGACTAAAATTCCCTTTCATGTTGAGAGAGGACCATCTGAGGTTATCAAGTAAAGGCCCTTTGGCCAGCATCCACAGGATTTGAAAGCAAAAGCAGTTTGGAGTCCAATGCTAGGTTTCTGCCCTTTTCCTACCTCCCAGGAGTTGATTCCTTTCTTCCCAAGCCGAGGAAGACCGCCAGCCCTTCTCCTAAAAATCATTCCACCTGTCTGCCACACCACATCTGCCCTGCACGCCAAGTGCAATTGAGGCAATTTAGGCTGAGTGCAAAGTGCTCTATTTCAGCTGAAATCATGCCAAAGTCTCCTACATAAAGCCGCATTCAGCACCTCCAGTCCTACATTCTGTTTTGCTAACGTTTGTCTGCCATTATTACCCAGAATTCCAAAAGTCCTTGGCCACGTTAAATAACAGGAAGAAAACAATAGCCTGGTGCTGGCTGAGGACACAGAGCCCAAATGCAGAAGAGGACAGCTAGAGGTACAGCTGAGCTCTGAAAATAGATGTGGCATGGTGAGTTCAGAAAAAGTAGGCTTAGCATCCAGACAGGCAGATTCACCCAGATCATGACCTGATCACCACACTATTGTAAATCAGTTCCTGATCCTTGCCATAGCTACTCTGGAGGGCTGCTTGGCAGTGTTTATCAAAACTCAATGGTCTATGCTCCCCAAGAATCAAAGATTTCTCTTGCTGACATCTGTCCTTAAGTAAGGATGGGAAGCAGATGGCCATAAACAGTGGCCAAGTACATAGCAAAAAAAGGGGGGGGGGAGATTAATAGCTGCTGCAGAAAACATACGATGACGTACTATGCAACAACAAAAGGCTGAATCTTCAGCGGAGTGGCATTTACTGATAGAGTTGCCCAGCGGGAGAGGGCAGGAGCGGAACCGGAATCAGGCAGCAGCCACCGCCATCATCACAACCAGTAGAAGGACAAGCTTTTTAGTATTGAACTTTGTGGGCATGCACTAAGACATAGGGCAGACAAAATAAAGTTAAGATAAACATCTAAGTCATTTTTTAGAGAGAAAAAGTCGCCGTGGGCCCAAAGGAGGTCAAAAATATCATACAACAATTTACTTGTACTTGTCCCGCGCCGGAATATTCTGGAGACTTGCCTAAGTGCATACACACATTAAACCACTTCCTCCTTATAACCATCCTTGTGAAGATTCTCTAGGTGTGCTCACAAAGCCACAGCGACACCCCATGTTCAATAGCCCACCTGGAAACACAAGAAACACAGGCCAAAGCCCAGCCCACTAGTACCCAAATCACTGCCCTCTCAGGGATTTTAACGACATTCTTTGTCTTGAGTTAAAATAAAAGCAAGTTGCAAAAGAGTGCATCCGACCTAACAGGTCTGTGTTTGCATATGAACATACTCTCACTCACTTAAAATAGTTTAAAATATTATTGTGTATTTTTCCATAGATGGCCTTTGTTATAGTGTAGAGAAGAGTATACTGTAGAAGAAGGAAGAAAAGGAGAAACTGAGGAGTTTGACTTTATTCATAGCATGATTTTTAAAAACTACATTCAGATGTGTGTGTTTATGCATGCGTGTTTGCATACACGAGTCTGCCAAGACAAGTATGTAGGGACGTCAGAGGAAAACCTTTGGGAGGTGGCTGTTTTCTCCTACCATGTAGGTTCTGGGGATAGAACTAAGTTTTGGTAACCAGCTCTTTTACCCTCTGCAGTATAAATAACATTGCCAGCCCTATAGTTTCAAAAAGAGTTGTGTAGGTGTGTAAGTGTGTGTGTGTGTGTATGTGTGTGTGCAGGTGACTATGTGCAAATGAGTGCTGTTGCCTGTGCAGGGGAGGGGTGTCAGATACCCTAGAGCTAGAGTTCCAGCTGTGAGATGTCTGATGTCGGTGTTGGATCTTCTGTAAGAGCAGCAAAGTGCTCCTAACCACTGGGACATTTCTCTAGCTCCGATGCTGTAGATTTTTATAGGATAACATACTTGTATGTATTTGTGTAACTGAAACATAATTGTGTGGGAATGTTCATGTGTCTGCAGGTATACGTGTGCAGAAAATGTGCCTATCAGAAACAGAAGGAAGTTTGAACCCCAGCTGCCCGCAAGCCTCTGTGAGGCGGATCACCAAGCACCAGGCACAGTTCTGGGCTCCCAGGATGCATTTGGGATACAGAAAGATGAAACCTCTTCCTGTGACAGAGCTCTCACTCTATTAATAAAGAAGTGAGGTCTGTCTAGGAAGTTTGAAGCAGCTGAGAGTGACCAGAGCATCTCTTGACAATGGCCGACCACATAGTAAGAACGCCAAGGAGCGAGGAAAGGCTGAGAGAGAAAGGCTCCAGTCTCATTGGGGTTAGGCTTCTGGGCAGCTCACCAGAACAATGATTTTTTAATCAAGGGCACTCAGGTCCCTTGCTAGGGTCTCAATGCTTCTATGTTCATATGTTGCAAGTTAATCCTCCGTGTGACGGGAAGAAGAACCAAGGGTTTTTGTGAAGTGACTGAGTCCTGAGGTTTCTCTGTCCTCCTGGGTAGGGTTGTTGCTTCTAGGAAAGAGGCTGAGAGGCCCACTCCCCACTTCCACTAGAGGCAAAGGCTCTTTTCTCCTTCCTTGTATTCTAGGACTCACTGCGTTAGTTAGCGTTGTTTGTGTGAAGGTTGCTTACTGAACCTAGGCCAGAAAGCCAGTGGCCACAGCACTAAGAAATGTGTCCCCTCCCTGAGCAACAGTTGCTGCCTCTAGCCTGGGGTGGGAGTGTCATGAGTCTCTCCTCCATCCATGATGGATTTTTTAATAAGCTCATTTGGAAGTGTACCTAGAACATTTCCCCATATCCAGAGTCCAGAGTCCAGAGTCGCCACCCTTTATCCTCTCCCACGTGAACCTCTCCCTCTCTATGTATGGCAGAGAGAGAGGGGTCTTCTTCAATAAGAAGTTCATTTTCAAGGCTTCAGTCATGGTCAGAGGAAAGGCTAGCTCCTCGCCTGATCCTATGGTGTCTAATTTGGTCAGGGTTATGTCAACCTTTCTCACCGTTAATGCCCAGTGACACCGGCTTTCCTGCTCTTCTTCAAAACTGTCAAGTGAACTTCAGCTTTGGAGCCTTTGTGCACACACACACGTGCACACACACACACTCACACACATACACACACGTGCACACACATACACACGTGCACACAGTGCACACACACATACACACAGTGCACACACACATACACACGTGCACACAGTGCACACACATGCGTGGGCACACTTTCTTTTCTCTTTTTTTATTTAAAAAGTTTTCTTTCTCTATCTACCTCTGCTCCCCATCCCTTCCCTCATCCCAGACCTCCCTCCCCCTCCCCCCACCCTATCCTCAACGGTCAAGGAGTTCCAAGATGGGTCAGTTCAGTCTGGCATATCAAGTTGAGGTAGGTCCGAGTCCCTCACCCCAGTATCAAGGCTGGGTTAGGTGTTCCTCTGCAGGGAATGGGCTCTGAGATGTCAGTTCATGCACCAGGAACACAGTCTGATCCTACTGCAAGAGGCTCCACAAACTGCCCATGCCATTCACAGTCATCATGAGCACTCTTTCAGTGAGTAAGAGCAAGGCAAAGACCCGCATGCCTGCTGTAATGTTTAAAGCTTATTTTTAAATTGGACTCTTCTTCCATTTAGTACCTCCATGGATAAGCCCTTCAGGCTTAAGCTTAAATGCCCACACATAGAACCTGAAGCCAGTCCTAGCACATAGTAGGTGGTCTGTGGTCCACAGACAGAGCCTGACATAGTAGGGTTGCAGCTGTATATGTCAGCATAAGAAGCAGATTATGCAACCAGATGTTATATCAATCATAGTCACAAGACTGATGTGTAAAACCAATGTTCATTTATTTAGAGTGGACATAGTGCTTCCTGTGGGCTGGGGGTGGGGAGGATGAAACAGGATCTCTAATCCAATCCCATAGATAGGACATTTAAGAACCATTGGTTTTTGTTGTTTTTTAATTGTGTATGTGTGTGTCTATGTACAGGTATATGCATGTGAGTGCAGGTACCCAGAGAAGCCAGAAGAGGGCATCGGATCCCATGGAACTGAAGTTACAGATGGTAGTGAGCCATGTGACATGAATGCTAGGAACCAAGCTCAGGTCCTCTGCAAAAGCAGTAATTGCTCTTGACTGCAGAGCCATCTCTCTAGATCCTTACTCATCTCTTATTAGCAGTTTCGTTGTGATATAACTGATAGATAAAATGCCACCCATTCTTAATACACACAATTTGGTAACCTTAGAAACAGGAGTATACTCCTGATACCAACCCTTAAACAAAATAGTAAACATATTCATCAGCTCCGATGTTTTCTAATGCTGCTTTTGTTATTATCTGTGCTTTTGTTCATTATACTTCATGTGACAGTGATTTGCTTCACAACATCTAAAATATAGAAAATGGCATTGGGGCTGGAGAGATGGCTCAGCGGTTAAGAGCACCGTCTGCTCTTCCAGAGGACCCGGGTTCGAGTCCCAGCACCCACATGGCAGCTCACAACTGTCTGTAGTTCCAGTTCCAGGCAAACACCAAGGCAAATAAATAAATAATAAATAAATAAAGTTTAAAAAAAAAAAAAGAAAAAGAAAATGGCATTGTTAGCTGCAGGTGGGGTGTGGCTGTAATTCTTGTGTGAGTGAAACTTGTTCTTTTGGACCAACTCTTCCCAGTTTGCCTTGTCTTCCAGCCCCTGACAACCACTACCCTACTGTTTGCATGAGACTATTTTAGCTCTCACATATTAATGAGCTCATATGCAAATTACCTAATTATAATAATAACCCCCCACTGTGGGACACTTTCTTTATGCCAGTTCTTGGACCCTGTATTTTATATGCACTGAGTGGTTTGGTCTTCATAATGCTGAGGCAAACTGGCTTATTGGATCTCCTGATGAGGAGGTTGAGCCTTTGCAGCCACTTGACTGGGAAGACAGGCAGGGCCGTAACCTCTTCACTCCTAAGACTTGAAATTCTATTGTCTGCTACTTTCCAGTGGGTTTCTGATTGAAGGGGCCTGAGTGACATTGGATTTCAAGACATTAGTTTACAGTGAAAGCTTTAACTTCTAAGGAGACTGAATATTTGGGGCTACTGACCAATCTACTTCTTCCCGGGACTTAGGAAAGTTAAATTCTATCAGAAAGCTGCCTGTTTGGATTGGACCCAGAGCACGGAGCATCTCTCCATGAGGCCATTTCATATCACCTACCTGCAGGATCCATATTCACTCACCAGCAGGAGGCTTAAGGACCTCTGAGCCTCCTAGTTCACCCCACTCCTCAAACGTTATTGGGTGTACCAGGCTGCATCCTCTCTGTTTCTCAGGCTCCTTGCTTCCCTGCTGCTAACATTTCATTTTAATCTTGAGACATGTTTATTCATTCAATCAGGTTTCAATCAGGTCTGGAGACCTGGGAGCTTTTTGTTTTCCTTGTAAAGATGTATCCTGTAACACACCCCTGCCCCAATCAGACCTGAGAAGAGTGACTGATGATGTGAAGTGTAGAGCCTGGTGGCTTTAAGTTTGGATCTGTGTTCTACCTAAGTGTCCATGGACAAGTGACTTCCCCTATGTTAACCCTGACTTTTAGTTTAGAGCAGATGCAGGACAGTGAAATTTTCTGCATCATGGTGTATTGTCGACAGACATGTAGCAAAATTCCTGGTGCCTTAGCTTCTCCCTGTGAAACAGTCTGAGGAAACAATACATTCTCTTGTTTCTTCCTTCACGGGAGACCCCCCCCCCACTTTCCCCTAAGTGAGATGGAAAGTGAATCCAGTTTGATGTGTGACATTTGCTGACCACACTAGACCAGAGACATCCTTCATAGAATTACCCAACATGCACTGTCTCTTCCAACTAGCATGCTGTTCTCAATTTTGAAGCTCTTCTTCCACTAAACCACTATAGAATCCTAAGGGGATGAGAGAACGCCTCTGATGCTCTGTTCGGGAGTTTGGAATCTTGAATATATGAATGAGACCATTGATATTGGGAACCACTGGACATGAGCTTTGCCATTCTTTCATTTGTTCCAGGAACCCCACCTTCTTTTACACTTGCTCATAGTTGAAGATTATGTTTGATTTCTATCACTTGCCACCCAGAATGACCCACCAAACTGCTGTATAGGAGATAATCCAAGAGAAAAGAGATGGGCAGGAGAATACAGGCTGAACATTTGCCTCCCACACCCTATTCTAGAAACCAGAGAGCAGAGACAAGCTTGATCTTGTGGGTCCATTTAGAAGTCTGGCTAATTAATGACTGCATAAGCAGTTTGGATTGCAAGCATTTAGAATGTGCCTCATTTGGAAGTAATGGGCTCAAGATTGCCTCTGGCACCCTCACGACAATTAAAAATCCAGTAGGCAGTGCAATCGCCACTACATGATTCTCCTATTACTGTGATTTTTATTGTGATTGCAAATAGCTACATTGTTAATAGTACCTTGGACAAGGATGCCCGATTAAAGATGGATTCATGCTTTTTCTATGGCCTCTGTGTGATACACTGGCTTTGACCAGCGTGTTACCCAGTTCATACCTACTCTTCTGCTCAGGCTGATCTCCTACTGATCCATTCTGGGCTGATTGTCCCTGTGTGACTCAGAAGGCGTGAGGGAGTGAGACAGTGACTCAGATTCATATCATTGGAGACTGTCTTCAGGGCTGTCTGGTCTCTATCCCAAAGACAGATGTTCCTGCTATGTGGTAGAAATGATTTGTTTTAAATATGACACATGAAGGGAATGTGAAGGATCTCAGGGCTGATCAAGGCAAGAACTAGATTAGGAGAAGCAGTAACACAGAACAGGTCATCATCCACGGGGAAAAAGGAGGTGGGTTATGTGCCTCGCTGAGGCTGTGGGTTTGAAAGCATCACAGAGCAGCATTTCCGCAGGGCCTGTGTTATCAATGGTTAAATATGGTTAAGAATCAATGGTTTTTCCACAGTGGGCTCCTAGTGACAATTTCTCTTGGTTTAGCCTATTTTCTTTTATCCTTATAGGCCAAGAATGGTGGCACACACCTTTAATCCCAGCACTCAGGAGACAGGGCAGGCAGATCTCTGTGAGTTTGAGGCCAGCCTGGTCTACACAGTTACATGCTGGCCAACGCTATTGGGTAAACTAACATATTTGTTATAAATAAATAATGTATTTATTTTTTCGGCTCTCTCTCTCTCTCTCTCTCTCTCTCTCTCTCTCTCTCTCACACACACACACACACACACACACACACACACACACCTTCTTTGATCAAAGTGCCCTCATTACCCTCTCCTACCTCCTCCCTCACCAAATCCTTTCTTTCCAACTCCACAGCTTCATTTCAACTCTCACATCTCTTTTTGGTGACCCACCGCTCTTCATGTCACCTACCTGAGCTTGGCTATGAAGGCAATCTACCCAGGAACATGATTCCAACTCCCCCCACAACCTTTAACTGCCCATAGCTCCTTGGAGAAGGGGGAGGCCTCATGGACCCAGTCCTGTGCATGTCTGATGCTGGTCGCCAGTGTGGTTGTGAGTTCACAGGTACAGTACCCATGCCATGTCCAGAAGAAGACAGAATCTTGTAGCATCCTTTCCCATCCTTCAACTCTTACATTCTTTCCATCTCTTCTGCACTGTTCCACGATCCTTGCAGAGGGTTTGAGTGTCAGGTGAAGGTTTCTGCGCTCAGCACACCGACAGTGCTGAGTCTCTGCCCCAATGCTTCCCATTGCAGACAGAAGCCTCTCTCAACCAAGACTGAGAGCACTGCTAATATTTTTAAGTATGTGTGCTTGTGTTTGAATTTGAGGGATGAGACTATGGCCACCTGGTGGTAGAGCAGGTACTCTGTGTGTTGAAGGCCCTGGGATCCACTCCAGCATCCCCTTCTCTCTTCAGGAGAAACAAACAAAAAACTGAAGTGATTTAAAAAAAAGAAAAAAAAAAAAAAAAAAAAAAAAAGCATGGGCGACTACTCTTCATTGTGGCTATACAGAAGTAACATTCAAACAATAGCAATGCTACAATGTATCTCTGTGTAGGACAGAATGTATCTATTCCATATGCTAGATTTAGTTATCACCCCACCTACAGAGGGAGGCTGTGTCTATCACATGGGATCACAATAGTACCTACTTCTGTGGCTGGGGGGTGGGGAGCGGGGACCACAATGATTCAAGGTTGTGAGGACTCTTGTCCTCCCCAAATTTATCTGGACAATGTCATCATAACCAAAGTCCCACTATATGTTTGTGCTGTTGAGAATTCACAAGGTAACACCATGATATATGTAGAAAATCAAAGGGTCAAGATTATCAAGAAGAAAAACAAAAGTCAGGACACTATTATGAGTTGCCAGGAGCTATTGATAAGGCTAGAGAACTTGCTAGAACACTCTCCAATACAAGAAAGATAAATAGGCTTGTGGAGCATGATTGAAAACTCAGGGCTAAGCCTACACATTATAAAGACAGCATGGGAGTTTGACTTTCTAAGACAGAGATTCTCATGAAGAGTAATAGAAAGACTGTGGCTTTGAAAAGAAATGGTATGGTCACTTGGTCATCCATGTAGAAAACCATTTCAGCCCTGCTCTCTACCTCATTCCACACAATCAATCTCAGGTGTGTTGTAGGTCTAACTGTGAAAGAAAACATGATAAACTTCTGAGAAGACAAACACCTGGGAGAATATTCTGAACTTGAACTAGGCAAAGATGTCTTCAGTGAGACAAAGAAAGTAGGTGTGTAGCCCAGCTGCTTCTGAGCAAGGAAGAATTCACACATCAAACTCTGTGTCTAGGTCACGTTCCTTCTAGTTTCTCTGTCTTGGAAACATTTTTGAACATCAAAATGTTTAGGCAAAAGTATTGCAAAGGAGAAAAAATTTCCCATGATGCTTTTCAAGTGAAGCATTGCATTGCTATCCTGGCTGTTACAGGAGCTCTGACTTATTTCATATACAGTGGTTTTCTGCTATGGACCATGCACTGTGCAAAGCATGTCACCATCATTTTTCTATTTATCTGTATTTCAGCCAGTGGATGATACCTCTGAGCCAGTCACCATGGAAACAACCATACAAGAAAATCTATCCCTTAATCTCCCTCTACTGCCTTTTCCTTTAGTATCTGAAAATTTTAATCTACAAAATTAAAACTCAAAGAATCCACCGCGGAATTGAAATTTTCAGGACTGCTTCTTGCCATCAGGTTTTGCTCAATGAAAATATAAATCTTAACTTTGAGTTGATGATCATAACTTTTAAAAGCATCCCTTCACATTTCCCTAATGAGATCTCTATGGAAAAGCCATAGCTGAAATTATTATTCTCATTTTTGAGGGTAAACTGAGACATACAACAAGGCTCTGTAGCTATTAATAAACAGGTCAAGCCTCAATCAGTGGGAGCAAGTTTTACTGGTTGTCCCCTTTCCTGAGGGTCTTCCCGGTAGAAGCATAGCATTGCTTGTTCTTGCTTTGTCTCCCTGTGACTAAGAACCCAAAGAGGATGAGGTGGATGCGTGCTTTGTCCTTACTTGCTGGTTTTGAGACCTCTTTGCCTCATCTCTCACCTATGAGTTCTTCCTCTGCGCTGTCATATCTCACACACCACATGATGTCATTTTGAATCAACATTCTACAGTACTCTCTCATGTCACTCTCCTAACCCCAAAAGATTAACAGGTCTTTTTTGGTTGTTTTCTAACATGGTATTTTATTCTGCAGTGCTGGGGGTAGAACCCCTTTCTATATGCACCCTACCACATAATAGGCAAGACCTATGTAAGACTATGCCCCAGCCATGACTACATACCACCCAGAATCTCATCTGAACTCCTTTCTACTTTATTTTTTGCAGATTAAAAAATTAAAGTGTGTGTGTGTGTGTGTGTGTGTGTGTGTGTGTGTGTGAGAGAGAGAGAGAGAGAGAGAGAGAGAGAGAGAGAGAGAGAGAGAATGAAGAGGATATGGAATCCTCTAGAGCTGCAACTAATTAAATGAGGTAATTTAAACCACCCAATGTGGTACTAGGAACCTAACCTCTGCAAGAGCATCATACATTCTTAACTGCTAAGGTTCCGCTTCAGCCCCTTTACTTTATTTTTTAGGGTCTCTCTGACTCTGGAGCCACAGATATGTTAAGCCAGCTGACCAGCAAGCCTCAGGGATCCCACTGTCTCCCCCTCCCAGGTGTGTGCTGCCATGCTTGACTTTTCACAGTGTGTTGATAATGTTAGTCTAAGACATGATCGCTCCACACGACTGCTGCCTGAGGAAAGGGCCACTTCTGTCTGCACTTTTCTACCCTATAAACACAAAGAAACTGCAGCCCATAGGTGCCACTCAGATCTTACTGGTTACAAAGCTCATACTTTGCTCTGCTCCCCTGGGACCACCTCCATCAAAGTCTTTGGGGGGATTCCACTACTCAAGATCTCTTTGTCTAAGTCCAAGTTGGTGTACAGAAAAGATACATCCAGTTCCAAGACCCTCCCTTTGTGGTTACCTATGTAAGAAGAACCATTCCGCCATTCTCTCAACCGCCATCTTACCTATTTTTGTTTCCCTTGATCCAAGGCTCCAACAGGGTCAACCTAAGAGGGAAAGGTTAGCTTTGGCTTGTGTGTTCAAGGGACTTCAGTCCACTGTAGCATGAAAGAATGGTAGAGGGCTCCATTCATGGTAGGAGCATGAGGTAAATGCTGTTCTCATGGTGGCAGATAGGAAAACAAAGAGCTAAGCAGGACTTTCAAGTCGTGCCCTGCTTCTGCTAGCTAGGTGTCTCAAAGGAATTACCATCTTCCAAAACAGCTCACCACGGAGGCGGAGGTGGGGCCTTCCAAACATGTACCCGTGAGGAAGCTTTGAGAGTCAAAACACAAGAACCCACTTGTGAAGTCTGACTATAAGCTCTTAAGTTTTTTGTTTTGTTTTGTTTTGTTTTGTTTTTTATAACAAATATCATCATAAAATCTGATGCTCTAGGAACAGAGGTCAAACAAACAAACAACTCCACATTCTAGAAAATACTCTGGTGGTTTAACACACAGCAGAGGTGAGCTCTGTGTGACTGCAGCAGGTAACCCCCCTCCAGTCTACCTCCACATATCTCTGAGGCAGTGGGGTCCCTTCATGGGCTCCTTCTTGGGCTTCACATCTTAGGACAGACACCAGCTCTACACTGGAGGTGGTTTTTATGATCCATGACTTTGCTAAATTCCACTTAAAGATGCTCAGTGGAGCCTTGGATCTCTTTGAAGGAGATCTTCAGGGATTCAGTAGAGTTACACTGTGTTCATCCCACCAGAGAGATCCAAAATAGGCCATGGTGCAACAAAGAATTTCTAGTTCTCTTTTCCTAGCTGTGACTAACTCCTGTGGATGATCAATCAGAGGGGTTCAACTGCTCCAGAGGCTGCCTAAGATCAGAAACAGAAAGTCCAGCAGAATGATCTCAAAGAACAGTCAAGTGAGTGATTAATACATACCCACCATATTTACATAACCAATTATGCAGTCCAAGATGTCCAAACTAAGCAAAAGAATCAACGTCAACAGAAAGAATAGTCAAACAGGAAATAGTTCACGAAGACACACAGCCAATGAAACGACAGTGTCTACACAATTATCCAGCTATTAAAGTTCTTGCCGCTTGAGGATCTTGGAAAATCAGGTCTCTAATTCAAAACCAGTCTCCTCTCACTGGCCCATTTGAAATCTGCTCAACTCTTGTGCTTCCTACAGCTAACACTGAGCTTAGCTTGGCAACCATCCTCAACAGAGATTACAATACCTGCCCTGTGAGGTTGTTGCAAAGATTACATGAGATAATAGGGATACTCAAGTTATGAATATTCATGATAATGGTTTATAGAACATGTAATACATGACTCAGAACAATGTGGTAGCATTAGTGACTGTGAGTCTCCTCCATTCCCTTCGGATTTCTAATATATATTATCTCTAAATGATGAGGAACAGCCAGTGAGCTCCTAGGTGTCTGATTTGTTATTTATAATGGAGTCTTAATTTTATGCAGATAGACTGATTGAATAAATGTACATATACAGAGAGAGTTTTCTCTCCCTCTCTCTCCCTTAATATAAAAGTAGAATAATTTGTATGAAAATCCAGAATCCTAGTTTAGTCCAAAGAATAAAACTGTAGAAATAAATACCACATGGCCCCCTCCAGGTATGAGTGTGAGAACTAATATTCTCTTTCACCAGCTTGTCTCCCAGGACTACTTTCCTGGACCCTAATGAGCTTCCCTGGTCTACAGGAATGGGTAGGGGACATATGCAGGGAAGGTCTTTGTTGACAGGAATTTGGGCAATGAGGAATGCTTTTGTTCCCTGGTCAGCTATAGGTACTAAGTACATCATGGCAATTGAAACAATGCACACAATATTAAACTATTTGTGTTTTTTTTTTTAAGAGTAACATAGCCAGGTATATACATCATAGCACATGCATTCTATCCCAGTACTCAGGAGACAGAGATGGAAAGATATGTGAGTCCCAGGCCAGCCAAGTGTACACAGTGAAAAATAAAATGGTACTATGTCTTCATGGTGGTTTCCCTGTTATTACTAGAGAGCTGTTTTCAGTGTGAAGTTTTACCTGTTGGTTCTGAGGCCCAGCTGTGTAAAGAACACAATGCTGTACTAAGGAAAACATAAAAGTATGGAAAAGAACAAAACCTCTCTATCCGGGTCTCAGCATTGCTGCTCCTCCCCCTGGAAAGCCTTCCTTAATTCCTCTGGCTGGGTTAGATTTCCTGGGACCCACTGAGTGCCATGAACTCAGCCAATGTCTGTCTCTTTGCCCCTCCCCTGGGTCCTCTGTGGCATCCTAGTGATCAGATCTGCCATTTACAACAGTGTGTGTCATGGGTAGGGACACACTAGCAGAATCAGCGAGTGGCTATAGACGTGTGCACAGGTGAGTGACTTAAACCACTCACAGCAGTGGAACTGATCAGTGAAGCCAGAGTTCCCCTCCAAGAGCAACAAGATATGGCTTGGTAAAGATCACCCCAAATACAGGGAATGGGGCATTCAGTCTATTAATAGCTATAATATTTACAAGGAGGTAAAGTCTTTATCAGTAAAAGAGACATTCTCTTGTTGCCAGACTTCTACAAAGCTCTTTGTATAAATGAAATCCATAGAACACAGTTGGTATACTATACATGGCATAAGACATGTTTTTGAAGGGTTAAGAACAGAATTTGGTGTGTGATACTAATCAATTCTCATTAAGCTAATTGTTTAGTGAATGATAAATTGATAACAGCTCAAAGAGAAGCATGAATCTGCTTGTCCTAAGAACTGGATGGGCACAAATACCCTAAGAGAGCTGTAGCTTTTCAAAGTCAATGGCAAGAAGGTCAGTCTCAGCCCGGAGCAGCAACTCTCTTTTATCTAGTCTTTTGAAGGTCATGTTCAAGTCAACCCTGCCACAAAAGCCACCTTATCTCTATCAACACACGTGGCTGAGGGACCCAGATAAACCCTGCTCAGAGGCAGAACAGACTCAGACAGGTTCCTGAAGAAGGATCCTGAGGTGCACAGTGGTGGAGGTGGGGTCTGCCCTGTGTCTCACGCATCCCTGCAACTGAGTTTATATTCATAGAGAAACTGCAGAAGTTCCAGGGGTAGAGGGATGCTTGCCAGAGAGAAAGAAGACTGGTGAGGGAGGAAAACAGAGACACATGCAGGCACACACGGTGGGATGATGGCCCAGGCAGGGGGGAAGAGATGGGAGAGACCCAGAGAAAGCCAGGGCAGGATTTATAGGAATGTGCACATGATTAAACCCAGAAAAGGAAGAACACAAAGAGGGACTGGGAAAGGCAGATGAAGAACTAGAGGGAGATCACAAACATACTGAGAGGGAGACTATGAAAAGGGAGAGAAGGAAGGAGGGAAGGGGGGGAGGAGAAGGGGTTGGGAGGGAAAGGAGCAGAGGCAGAGGTCGAAAGGCAAGGAGAAACTAAAAATTAAACACAGTTATGAGGTTTAAAATTGTTTAGGTGAATGGATAGATAGATGATATATTAAATGTCAGTACTCCATAAGCCTAGAAAATAAAGTTCAAAATGCTGGGCTGGCATTTGGTCATGATTACATGTCCATGAGCATGAGCATCCAATGGGAGGCAAAGGAACAGTATTAACAACATCTGAGACTTGGTCAAGAAAGGGGTGGAGCTTCAGAGCCAAACTGTTCATCAAGCCGCCATGGTCAAGAAAGGGGTGGGGCTTCAGAGCCAAACTGTTCATCAAGCCGCCATCCATTGCTCTCCTGAAGAGAAGCAGACATCTGCAAGAGCACTTAAATCTACACTAAGAGAGAATGGATTCAGAGCCATTGCTGAGATATTTACTTGCAATATATCATAAAACGGATTAATATTTATTAAGGGGCCATATAAACACTCACTGATCCAATTTAACCTTAAGACAATTCTTGGAGAGTGGAATTGTTCCACAATGGATGGATCGATCCACTCCCCAAGAATTCAGGAACAAACAGGGAGCAGGTCAGAGTTCGCCAGGTCTCTGTTGGTTCTGGCTATGCCCCATAGGGGTCCTGAACTCAGGAGCTACACATCTGGGCTTCCCTAAGTAAAGCCTGAATTTCACTACAGATGACAGCAAAGCCCACTCTAAGAAACAAGACTGTGCAGAGGACAGAAAAATGGTAGCATGATTCTTGGTGACTGAGGAGGCTCTATCTGCAGCTGGTGATGTGCTGGGGAAGGGCTAGATGTGGGTGTCTAGGATCTAACCAGCTCCTTGCCTTCTGAAGTTACATGATAATATTCAATAGTATCATCTGTAACCCAGTTATCTCAGATCTCAAAATAAATTTCCAAGAAGGGCAGCAATCAGAGGCAGAATAGATCATGAGAAAAAAAAAAAGCAGATAAAAGATGGGACATTCCTTCTGTCAGTGAAAATTTACATTTCTTGATGCATGCATTTATCCAGTTACAAATTATTTAACATCTATTGTGTCCAGCATATGTTCTTTGGAGAATTCATCAGGGCAGTTGTGGAATTAGACCACCTATGCTCAAACGCAGAGCATGTGCAAGTGTACAACTTTGAGCAGATGACTCAAGGCTCCGTGTCTGTTTTCTCATAGTAAATGAGAAATAATAAGGTTAAGCATATTAAAGGATGCATAATCGGCTTGCCGTGAAGATTGCATTACAAATTAATATATGTAGAAAGTACTGGGGAAAACACTTGCTATGTATAAATTAAAGTTAGCTATTTTTGTCACTGAGTTTGTCCTCATGAATCTCTTGTCTGTCGCTCTGTCTCTCTCTACCCACCTGTCCGGCTCTGTTCCTGTCTCCCTTTCTCATTCCCTCCCCCCATCACATACACAAAAAGAGGGGAGCACAAACAAAACTTGTGTGTGTGGAATTTTCTAGAAGCTCTTTAATTAACCTAAGAGGTACCTGATGCTAATAGTTGGTTTGCAGGAACAACAGATATATCCTAAAGGGGGCAAGAATCTCAGAGAAGAGTTACAGAAGAGCAAGTGCCTGCAGCATTGAGTGGTAGATGACTGTATCAGTAGGACTGTAAGACCTGGATGGAAGGAGATGGGGGACAGGGAGATAATGAGCTGGGCGAGTAAGGACCATTTCCCCTGGGAGTGAAGGGCTCAGTGTGAAATTAAGCATCTCTGAATTGAACCTAGAGAGTTCCAATTCTGGCAGGGAATTAGAACTTCTCTGGCCCTGCTTCCGTGCAAAACTGGTGAACATAATGAAAACATTATTTTTTTTAAGGACCTAACATTTTTACAGCTCTGTAAATGAGAACATACACCAAACAAAGAAAAACAGACGCTGGACATTTACCTGAAACTTAGCCCAAGGGAAAACATTAAGTATTTGAGCTCAAAACCTCCTGTGGTGGTTTTAATAAGAATGGCTCATATATTTGAATGCTTAATCATTAGAGAATGACATTATTTGAAAAGGATTAGATGTGGCCTTGCTGGAGGAAATTTGTCATTGGGGGTGGGCTTTGAGGTTTTCAAATCCCAAGCCACGCCCACCATTTCTCTCTTTCTGCCGCCTGTGGATCAGGATGTAGCACTCAGCTACTGCTTCCAAGATCTGCCTGCATGCTACCGTGCTCCAAGCCATGATGGTAACAGAATAAGCCTCTCAAACCGTAAGCAAGCTCTTAATTTAATGCTTTTTTTAAATAGGAGTTGCCTTGGCCATAGTGTCTCTTCACAGCAATAAAAGAGTGAATAAGACACTTCCTCCTCCTTCCTCTTCCTCCTCCTCCCTTACCTTCTACCCCCTTTCTCTCTCCTCCTCCTAGTTTATCGAGATGGACACTTAAATCCCATTCTAGCACATTCAAGAACCCAGAGCTCCTTCTCTCCCAGAGACCTGTCAAGGGCTGTAGTACAGGGCATCAGCCTTTCCCAAGATGCCCTTGGGTCTAGTGCCAAGGTCAAGCTCTTCATGATGTGGATGAGAAGTAAGGGGTTTCCTGCTTCTGCCTGTCCCACTGGAGACATGGGGTCTTTATCCCAAACATGGTACTGTGGGAATACTGTGGGCCTACCTATTCCTGTCCTGGCTTATGGAGTAGGGCACTACGCCTTGATAGAGATGTCAACTGCAAAGACCTGGGATGCTACTAACTTCCCAGAGCACTTGACTCCTAGGCTGGGAGTATGACTGAAAGTTGACTGCCATCTATCTCTGTATACCTGCTTTTAGAGTTGTTAAAAGAGGTCTCACCCAGGAAAGAATTGGCATAGACCAGAGGTCCCCAATGTCTCCTTCCAGGGACTAACCCCATTTGCAATACAAGGTGAGGAAGTATTAAGGTGAAGGGTTCCTTTAGGGAGTGCTGACTATAGTGATGAACAATACAGGGGAGCTATATATACTCATGGTAAATATTAAACAGTATGTCAGCTAATTTGCCAGTGTGAAGGCATGGATTTATCCTTACAAAGCTTTGTTTCAAAGAAGCCTTGGTACCTGAGGGCAGAGCCCAGGTCTGGAAGTGTGCCTGACAGTCAATAGATTCAAAGTTAGGTTTGCATCAGAAAGTTCAGCCAATAGCTACTGTACCCTGTACCCCATTGCCCCACCCTAAAATGACAAGACATGCAGTATCCCACTTACATAGGCTTTTCTTTAAAACCCCCTCCCCTTGGGGCTTGAGACTGATAGCTTCCTGCTGTGTGGGAATGAAGGTTATCAACCCAGGTTCGTTTAGAACTTGTTTGTAACAATAAAACTCTCATGCATTTGCATCGAGTCCAGCTCCCTGGTGGTCTTTAGGGGTCTTCTAGACCTGGGTACAACAGTCAGAGAGGAGAAAGAAGCTGAATTTTGTTGTTGCTAATAACAGATGCAAACTTTAGTGGGTGAGGGTACTTGCTGCCAAGTCTGATGGCCTGAGTTCAATCCCACAGAACCATATGATGAAAAAAAAAAATAACCTCTGCATACTGTCTTCTGC
This sequence comes from Sigmodon hispidus, assembly GCA_004025045.1. Taxonomy (NCBI): domain Eukaryota; kingdom Metazoa; phylum Chordata; class Mammalia; order Rodentia; family Cricetidae; genus Sigmodon; species Sigmodon hispidus. The sequence goes on along the minus strand of PVIH01000841.1, from coordinate 178,742 downwards.
CCTTCACATAAGACAACCGACACCAACAAAGTCATGAAAATCACTGTTAACCCAGGACAACTGTGGACATATCCTGGCCATGCCTCTCCAGGAAGTTTTGAGACCCCACACTGCAATGAAGGAGAATTAAGTTCATTAAAACAATCTAATCCATAACAAAATGGGTAAAAGTGCAAATAACAATGGCTAAGACCCAAAGAGGGAGAGATATCAGAAAGTGTTGTCATAGATGATCTCAGTGCCCAGCTTCCAGCAAAATGATTCAAAAGATATGCAAAGAAACAGGGAAACATGACATCTATCAGTGGGGGTGGTGAACAAGAGCTCTTTGTACAGAAGTCAACAGTGTCATCCAGGCACAGTCCCAGCACTTGGGAGGTAGATTAGGGGGATCATGCATTCAGAGCCAACCTGCGCTACATGTGTATGTAGCCCACCTTGGGTTACATAAGACCCTGTGTCTAATAAACCAACAACAAAACACAAACCAGATACTAATTTGACATGTAAACATTTCAAAGCCACCATTATAACTATGCTCAAAGGATCCAGGGGATGAGGATTAGAAGGAAAGTGAGATATGACAGCCCTGTATCTGACATAGATAGATACGGTGTCAAAAGAGCTAGGGCAGCAGTTTCGCAAAGTGGAAAATACGGTAGGTGAACTTGTGAATTGAAGACTGATGGGGAATCGCACAATCTGAAGAAAAGAGCCAGGGCTCCTCAGAATCTGGGGGTGGGGGTGAGGGTGGGGTGAGAGTGGGGACACAGGCCACGTGGGAATTAGAAGGAAGAGAGAGAAGGGAACAGGAAGAAGCATGTAATACATGGGTGGAGCTGTTTGCTCTCAAATAAATCAAACATATGTGTGTGTATATATCACATACATGTGATATAAACTTTTTAGATTTACAGAGATGTATACATTTTTAAGTAAGAGAAACTCCAAATGACTCGTGGATAATAAGAAAAATGCTGAGAGCCCAAGGCAAGGAGAAAAAAAAATATTTAGTTTATCTCTTGAGATTAGAATCTCATTACATCGGTTTCCTCATCTCTTTTCTCCTTCCAAACCCTTTCACAGACCCCTGCTTGCTTTCTCTCAAATATGTATTAGTAACAATCAAAGAAAATGAAAGTGGGTGAGCAGGGGAGAGATTTGAGAGAGAATACCAGGGAGGGGCCAAGGGGAAAAACAGAGGAGGAAGTGATAGAATCCTAACCCAACTAAAAACACTAAAAAATAGATAGATGTTTCACCTTTAAATTGTTGGCATGCTTTTGATATTTAATCTGAAAAAAAAAAACAGAAAGAAAATAAAACGTGTTTATATTACAGAAGAAAACAAATGCACAAGAGACATGTTGGCTGCTTGATAGACAGGAATGAATCTGTTTAACACTGGAGGGGGAGAGGGTGCAGCAGAGCAAAGCCTTGATAGGCTAAGAGAAGATACCAGGAAAGACTTTGAATCTGCATGAGTGAAAATGATCAGAAACGATGAGAGAGAAGGTTAATACAGCCAAAGATATCAATGTGCATTTTTCCCCTTTCTCCCAACAGCTTGGAAAGACATAAAATTTCATAAACTCATATCCACTCTGTGGTTGGATTAACATTTGTAAATGAAGTGTGTGGAACAGCCCTGGCTTGGGGAGGGGGAGCTAGGCAGGAGGAGTACCGTCTATAGCACAGGAGCTGATCTTAGGGAATAAGGTGTTTTTAGGAAACCCTTGAACAGTTAAGAACATAATTCCAAAAAGGTTTTAATAGCATTAAAGACATGGTAACGCTACATTACAAAACATTTGTTTAACAATGCCAATGGAAGTCATAAAAGGAGAGAAAAAACAACAAAAGAAATGATGTATAAAACAAAAAGTAAGAAACAGCAGGCCCAGCTCCAGCTAGTTCAATAGCATTAAGCATACATGGGTTGACAATATTATTGGTAGATGGAGACTATCAGCCTAGGAAACAGACGTGCTATAGATTCAGAGGTACAGCCTGGTGGAGAAGATGAGGGGGAGCGACCGTACAAACAGAAGCTGTGAGAGAAAGCTACTGACTCTAACAGCACACAAAATCAACATGAAAACAAAGTATGTCGCCAGAGAGTGGGAGAATTTTCACAATGATGATAATGGGCATGAGCAGGGGCCAGCAGGTTGACTCAGCTGGGGAAGTGCTCCTCACAGAAGAAAGAACTGAGGATCTGTGGGAGTCAGCCCACCTGTGGCAATGCATAGGACAGAGCAGAATAAAGCTAAGTTAGAATCCTGCTCGGGTGTGGTGGTGTGGGCTGCAATCCTAGCATTGAGGAGTATGAGGCAGAGGGATCACAGATTGCAGGCCAGCCTAGGCCCTGCCCTTGTCTCAAAATGAATACACAATATTTTGAGAGAAAAAGCAAAGGAAGAAAATCTGTCAGCATCCTAACGAGAGATTGTAGGAGAAAGTGAAGAATATTCCAGTTATCCACGGCAGGAAAAAGAATATTATACAGAGGGAAAGTCTAACAGTAGAATCTAAAACTACTGTAAGACCTCAAAACCATGCCTGAAAGTCACTGACAGACGCAAAAATTAATAAGTGACAAAGTATCTTGCACTCATTGGTTGGTGCTTTAACATTGTCAAAGGAGCAGCTGATCTCCAGGTAGAGCTTGGTCACTCTCTAAACCCCAAGGGGATAACGTGGTTCTAAACTTCATATAGAATTGCAAGTGATTCACAGAGACAGAATAATTTTGAGAAAGAACAAACCTGAAGACGCTGCACTTCAGCTGTTTTCAAATCTCACCATAAAGCTTGGGAGTCCAGAAGTAAGCCACATGTTGGGGGATCAAATGACCCTAGAGAGGACCAAGAAGGCTGTGGAGGCCATTTCATAAGCAAAGATCAATTTTTCCACAGATAAAGCCAGAGAAGCCGGTAGCCATGTGTGAAGCAATGCGGGGTCAGTTTTCTCACCCACACACAACAGTTCATTGCAAGTGGATCAGAGACCTAATAGCTAGAGCCATCAAAGGCATTGATGAAGACTCGGGGGTGGGTACCTAGGATGCAACAAGTGACAACAGACTCTCAGGTTAATAAAAGAAGCACAAGCAAGAAGGAATAATTAAACACACTAGACTTATCAAATGTTTTAAAGTTTCCATTTTTGTTGTTTTGTTAGAACATACTGTCAAGACAGAAAAAAAAAAAAAAAAGCAAATGTCCTCAGAGCCCAGTATTGGATAAAGAATGTGTACCTAAAGAATGGAAGCAGCTGTCACAACTCACTAATGAAAGGGCAAACACGTCCACTAACAACTGAGAAAAAAAAATCTGAATAGGTATTTCTTTAAAAAAATAAAAGATAATGGAAATAGCCAGTGAGTGCAGAAAATCTGCTCATTCCCACCAAGCAGCACAGGGCAGCTAGAATAACCCATCAGTTACAGCAATGCTGGTAAAAATGTGGAAAAGCTGTGGGCACCTCTAGGGGGACAGCAAGTGGTACAGTCACTTCGGAAGATAGCCTGCTGATCCTTCAGGTGGTTCCGCACAGGGCCCAGTGATTCTGCCCTACATTTCTGTCAAGAACAAAGAAAATACATTTCTACACAAAACCTTGCTCAGGCTGGGCTGGCAGGATGGCTCAGTGGTGAAGAGACAGGAAGATCCCAACAGCCTGCTGGCCAGCCAGCCTCACTGAAACAGCAAGCCTCTGGTTTGCTGAGTGACACTGTTTTAAGAGAATAAGCTGGCAGGCCATAGGGGAAGATGCCTGGCAACCTGTTCTGGCTTCAGCGTGCACTTTGTGGCAGAGTACATGCACCTACACACTCTTGTGTATGCACCACATGCACACCTATATACCACACATTCTCATGCCGATGTTCACCAGAAAGTGTATAGAAGCATTTTCATACCAATAACAACAAGCGCCGATGCAACCCTAAAGCCCATTTTTTTTTTTTTGTCATAAAAGGGAAGGATACACTGACACCTGGTACCACCTGGTGAACTACAGATCTGTAGACTTCCACTGCAGAGCCATGGCTGGAACTCATGGGCTCCACAAGCTAGGTGAGTGAGCACTTCACCACCACCAAGTATGTTTTCCTGGTTTCTTGTTTTCAATGTCAGGGATGTTATCATGCTCCAGTGATGGTCCCACAGCCATGCACATATAGTCGGCATCAACTTTAATGGTCATACAAAAAAGGAAAGATCTGACATTGGGAGGAGCAATGTTTGAGAGAGAAGTTGGAGGGAGGGGTTGTTGGTAGGAATCATCAGCATGTGTGGTAAACATGTGTAAAATTATCAAAGAGTAGGTCAATTGAATATAATTTGAAAAGTGATTTTCTAAGGCCTTGGGATGGAGCTCAGAAGCTAGAGAACAGTATATGTATGCACTCATATTTCTTACGTGTTTAGGCTCCATCATTTGACAAACACTCATCAGGTATCTGCCAGGCACTAGGCACCCTCTAGAGATACAACAAGAAGCTGGATACATTTCTCATTTTGTTGTGTTTTTTTTTAATTTGGTATCTCAAAGCAGTTTTAATTTGCATTCCCCAGATGGCTAAGGATGTTGAACATGTTTTCAAGTATTTTTAATAAACTTTATTATAAAAAAACTTGCAAATAAAAATCATCACACACTGAAATTAACCAGACCCAAAGTCTATACATCTCAATGAATTCCTATCCAGTTAGAGCAGCCATTACAAAGCCATGGAGCTTCATACTAGATTGTACACGTTTACTGTGGAATGTATATTATGTACTTATCCACCAGCAAAAGGGAAACTCCATGACCGAGTTACAACTAGACAACAATCAGTTTTATATACTCCTTCATGGCTCGTGCCTGTCACCTGCATTTGGTCCCTCCTCATGCCCTGTATTTAGTATTTCTTCTTCTCTCTTCCTCATGTTCTATGTGCCCATATGTACATTTGTTTACATTTATACATATACATTATTGGCTAGGTTCCAAGAGATTATGTGACCTCTCTTAATATCTCAATATCATACATCTTAAGTCCATTCATTTTCCTGAAAAGAATTTTACTTTATTTTTTTAGAGTTGGGTAATATATGCATAGATATGTGTATGTATGTGTATATATGTTTCCATATACACCATACATATAGGTGTATATATAAATAGATTCCAAAATTCTATTATCCATTCATCTGTTGTTTGATAACTAGCTTGATTTCAATTCTTTGCTATAATGACTAAAGCAGCAGTAAACATGGGCTGCACATATCTCTATGCTAGGTTCTAGAGTTCTCTGACTACATGCACAGGAGTGTGATAGCTGACCGCTTGTTTCTATGTAACTTATTTTCAAATGGAAGGGAAGAAAGAGAGAGAACAGATAAGTACACATTAAGAAGAAATAAGGACAAGATAAACATGTAGAAATGATGGGCATTGTCTGCCATTCAGAGTCACAAGAAAGCCTGGTTGATGAGAGATCTTGGCAGAGACTAACCCAAATTTGGCACAGGGTCCACAGACACCAGAGCATCTGACGGCAAGAGGTGGATCTGTGACTGATAATACACAAAGAGAAGAAGGTCAATGTCACTCAGGGTCATGAATGAAGCTAGAAGAAGAAAGTGGAGATACGTGAAAAGGTGGGCACAGGAAGAGGGCATAGGAGACGTAGTGGTACTCTAAAGGCATGGATGCCAATATTTGCCTCACACCCACCACCTCTTCCTCAGCATAAACAAACCCAGGACTTTCCAGAGCATTTGAATGTCCCAGTCCACAAGCCTTGAGCTTCTTCTAGCTTTATGATGATTTATTTTTGATATGTATGTGTATAGTATGTAGTGTGTGTGTGTAAGAGTGTGTGTGTGTATATATGTCCATGAGTGCTTTTGCATGCTAGTATCCACCAGAACAGAGCAATGGATCCCCTGAAATTAGAGTTACAGGCAGTTATGAGCTGTCCAACATGGACATTGGAATTGAATTTGGGTCCTCTAGAAAAGCAAAATCAGTTAAGTGCCTATCACTGAGCCACCTCTCCAACTCCTTCCTAGTGTGAGGTCTTTCAGACTATCAGCTGCAACTACAAATTGGAAGCTAGTTCTAGGGCTATGGAATTAACTTCATGCATTGAAGCCTGCCCAACAAAAACAGTATGAAAAGAACACCATTCCACAGTTGTGTGTATGCCTCTGTGTGTGTGTGTGTATGTGTGTGTGTGTGTGTGTGTGTATAGCATAGTGTACTGGTTGTGAAATAAACTACATTTCTTACTAAGAATCACATTCAAATATTTGTGTCTGACTCTTACCTGTCCCCCCAAATCTCCCTAGCCTTGTCCGTGAGGTATCTAAACCTGCCTGGGCTAGCTGTCAACAATTTAATTGATCCAAAGACAAACCTGCCTGCAGCTCTGGAATTCCAAATGCCACCTGTGTTAATTGAGATGTTTGCTTTAAGCAAGGCAGTGATTGCATTTATAAGCAGTGCTGGGCAGTCACAGCCCCCCCAGTATGCAAAAGGCCCCCTAAATCCCTCCACCATTACTCACCTAATGTCAGATATGACCAGTCACTGGAAGACCAGGAGCGACTTCTCCAAAGAGACCCAGCTCCTAAGAAGCAGAGTTAGAAAGTCATGTATGGACAAACTGTAAACTCAGGGTGGCCACCTGCCAGCAGTGTGACACATAGCATCAGTCTTTTGAGCCTCGGTTGCTTTGAAAAAAAAATTGAAGTGATGAAAGTACCAACCCAATTGGGTGCCCTAGGTATATATACATATACATATACACATACATATACATATACATATATCTGCTTCACATCTGAATATACTTTCAGCCTTGTTGTCCCTCTAGACCCCTGAGTCATGAAGAACTTATTATACCCATTTTACAGATGAGGAAGACCCAGAGAGGTACAGTGACTAATGTCACACAGCTGTTTAGTTGACTTGAATAGCCCTTGTATATTGTATACAAGTTGACTTGTATAGTTAGACCCAAGGTGGTCTAACCTATTGTAATGGATTCATGTTGTTTTCTTTGTTTATGTGATACTGGTGACTATAAAAGACCCACAGAAGTTCACTAACTTTTTATGAACATATACACCAGCCAAGTAACTACTTCCTGTCTGATGGTTACTAAACACATTTAAAAATATGATGTCATTTAATCTTCAAAACAATCTTAGAAAGCAAGAGACACTATGGTCTCCCAGACACAGGGACATTAGGTACACTGTGCGTGCAGATACACAGACATAGCGGAGTGAGGACTTGTCTCTCTAGAGTCTGGAACATCATCCAGTCTGTGAAGGTGCTTTCCTTCCCAACAAACATCCACCGTCCAGGACCCTCATCATATTTCAGACCCCACCAGCAAGGAATTATGATTAATGCTTAGAACCAGGTAACCAGCCACTGAGTGCTGAGATTGTACAGGTCCTCAAGAGCTATGTAAACTTTTAATAGGCATCCATTCCTCTCTGGGATTCACACATCCTCAAACTAGGCCATTGACAATAGTGGCAGCTTCAGAGGACTGGAACAAACAGTGCATGACGCCATTCACCTGATTCCTCAGCATAGAGCCAACACATAGTAAATGCTCAATAAATGCGTCTGCAGTAATGCAGTGGAGGCTCCATAGATTCCTTTCCCACACTGTACTGTGGCCCTAGAAGTCAGGAGTTGATCATTCCATGGGGTCAGGAAAGGGCTGGTATTCACAACCCAACAGAAAGAGTAGAAGTGGAAGACTAGACTAGGGGGACTATGGCCATCTCTCTCCTCCTTTCTTGCTTGTTTCCTTCCTCCCTTGTGGTGATATATTGTATATTTAATAAACTCAGTCTGGAATATCAGAGATAGCAAACAGACCAGAGTCAATTCTCACCCAACCAACTGCTCAGGCTGAACAGGGTAACTGCTATCTTCATGGGTCCTCAGCCTAACTAGTTACTCACACAGAGTGGCTGAATTTCTGCCTTCTCCTGCCTTATATATATTTTCCCCCACCTAAATATTTTACTTCCTGATTCAAATGTATCATAATCCCAGAGTTAGGATTAAAGGTGTGAGCTACCTGCAAATAATCAAATATCTTGGGGGTGGTAACTGTAAGCAAAGAAGTGAAAGACCTGAATGACAAGAACTTTAAGTCACTGAAGAAAGAAATTGAAAAAGATATCAGAAAATGGAAAGATCCCCCACACTCTTGGATAGGTAGGATCAATATAGTAAAAATGGCAATCTTACCAGAAGCAATTTGCAGATTCATTGCAATCCTCACCAAAATCCCAAGACAATTCTTCACAGACCTCAAAAGAACAATATTCAACTTCATATGAAAATAACAAAACACCCAGGATTGCCACAAAATATCCTGTTCAATAATAAAACTTCAGGAGGCATCACCATTCCTGACTTCAAGCTATACTATAGAGCTACAGTAACAAAAACAGTTTGGTACTGCCATAAACAGAGTTGTGGATCAATGGAATTGAATAGAAGACTCCAACATTAATCCACACACCAATGAACATCTGATTTTTGACAAAGAGACCAAAAATATACAGTGGAAAAAAGATAATATCTTCAACAAATGGTGCTGGTATAACTGGATGGTAATATATAGAAGAATGCAAATAGATCCATATCTATCACCCTGCACAAAACTCAAGTCTAAGTAGATCAAAGACCTGAACATAAATCCAGTTACATTGAACTTGACAGAAAAGAAAGTGGGACATACCTTTGAACACATTGGTACAAGTGACCACCTCCTAAATATAACACAAGTAGCACAGACATCAAGAAGAACAATTAAGAAATCCTGAACCTGAGAAGCTTCTGTAAGGCAAAGGACACAGTCAATAATCAAAGCCCACAAAATGAGAAAAGATTTTCACCAACCCTACATCTGACAGAGAACTGATCTCTAAAGTATATTGAGAACTCAAGAAACTAGATGCCAAAAAACCCCCAAATAATTCAATTAAGATATGAGGTTCAGAGCTAAATAGAGAATTCTCAATAGAAGAATTTCAAATGGCTGAAAGACACTTAAGAGAATGCTCAACAACCTTAGCCATCAGAGAAATGACAATTAAAACAACATTGAGAAACCATCTTATACCTGTCAGAATAGATAAGATCCAAAACACAAATGACAGTCTATACTAGAGGGAATGTGGAACAACAGCACACTTCTCCATTGGTGAAAGTGTAAACTTGTGCAGCCACTTTGGAAATCAGTATGGCAGCTTGTCAGAAAACTGGGAATCAATCCACCCAATGATCCAGCAATAATACTATTGGGCATTTACCCAAAGGATGCACATTCTTAACTCCAAGGGCATTACTCAACTGTGTTCATAGCAGCAATATTTGTATTATTTGTAGTAGCCAGAATCTGGAAACAACTTAGATGCCCCTCAACTGAAGAATGGATTTAAAACTTGTGGTATAATTATACTATGGGGTACTACTCAGCAGAAGGAAAAATGACATCCTGAAATTTTCAGATAAATAGATTGATCTGGAGAGTATCATACTGAGTGAGGTAATACAGACCCAGAAAGATAGACATGGTATGTACTGACTCATAAGTAGATTTTAGACATAAAACAAAGGATAACCAATCTACAATCCACAACCCCCAAACAGCCAAATAACAAAAGGAACTTGAGAGACATCGTGGATCCCCCTGGGAAGGGGAAATAGAAAAGATCTCCTGAGTAAATTGGAATCTATGAAGGAGTGAACAAGGGGAGGTGGGAAGAGATCACGAGAGATGGTTGAGTGGAAGAAGCAACAGAGAGGGAGAGCAAGGAAATAGTTATTTTGATAGAGGGAGCCATTGTGGGGTTAGAGAGAAACTTGAGGCTAAGGAAACACCCAAGAACCCACAAGATGTCCCAAGCAATAGTGGAGAGGGGTGCCTAAACAGGACTTCCCCTATAACCAAATTGTCATTATAGAACCTTCATCCAGCAACTGATGGAGGCAGAAGCAGAGATCCATCGCTAAGCACCAGGTTGAGCTCTTGGTTCAGTTGAAGGGAGTGAGGAGAGAGTATAAGAGCAAAGGGATCAGGATCATGAGGAGAAGACCCACAGAGATGGCTGACCTGAGCTATTGGGAGCTCGCTGACCCTGAAATGAGAGCCTCAGGAACCTTCATGGAAAGGAACTAAACCCTCCGAATATAGATGATAGTCAAACCATGTGGGCAGTTTGTGGAGTGTCTTGCAGAGTTTATTCCTGGTGCATGAACTGGCTTCTTGGAGCCCATTCCCTACAGAGAAACACCTTACTCAGCCTTGATACTTGGGGGAGGGACTCAGTTCTACCTCAACTGGATATGCCAGACAGAGCTGGCTCACCTTGGGATTTCTTGCCCTCCCTGGGGAATGGGTGGAGGGATGGGGTGGGGGAATGTTGAGGGAGGACTGGGATGGGGGGAGAGGGGAAGCAGTGGGTGACAATGGGAAGAAAACTTTTTAAATAAGAAAATGATAAGAATATGAATAACTAGATAAATCAGTGTTCAATATTCTTTCACAAGATAGCTTTCTCCAAATACATCCTTATGTGGCGCATGCTCCTGTTTGCCACAAAGTGATCCCTCAAACAACATCTTTGTGTTTGAATAAAAAAGCTATTCAGTGTGATAGGCTTTTCTCTGAAAAAACATACTTTTGGAATTATTTATTTTTTTTAAAGGAGTGAGCTACCACCACTGCTTAGCTATAAGACCTTGGGCTCACAGACATCCAGGAAGATCTATCTCCCGAGTGATGGAATTAAAGGCGTGGGTCACCAGCCTCTGACCTTCATGGCTTGACAGTGGGTGACTCTGTCCTCTGATATCCCAGACTGGTTTTATTAAATATAAAATATACCACCACACCCCCTCTCTTCCCCTCCGTTACCTCCCTCACCCATCAGCTACACATGAGCTCTGGACAGAACTATGCTGGAATGCCAAGACCAAGCACTTTAGTTCCCTAGACAAGAATGGAGGAAGGAACTGGGCATCCTTTAATCCCAGCACTCTGGAGGCAGAGGCAGGCAGATCTCTGTGAGTTCAAGGTCAACCTGGTCTAGAGAGAAAGTTCCAGGGCAGGCAGGGCTACACAGAGAAACCCTGTCTCAAAAGAAAAAAAAAAGAGGAAAGGCAACTTCTTAGGGTCTTTGGGACACAACTTCCAAAACATGTTTAGAATGCATCAACCACTAACTAGCTGAGCTCTCAGTAATCAAATTGGTGTTGTGCATCCTAAAATTCACAACAAAAGAAAGAGGGGATAGAATGCAGGGGAGGGAGGGGGAGAGAGGGACTGAAGGAGAGGGAGAGATGGGGGGAGCAAAGGAAGGAGGGGGCTTGCTCGCCTAGTTATGGGACTTCTAGAAATATTTAACATACAAATATGCATTGGAAATGCCCACAAAAAAATATATATATACAGTTGTTCCCTTCTTGGCTGACCACAGAAGGTGTCCGTAAATACAGTGGAACAAGGATGTGGCTTCCACCCACCAAACTTTGTTCTCCCAGATGCAGCTCCTAGGACATGGGCACAAGACAAGCAGTTCACATAGGAAGCTTGGAGTGTTAGCCCAAGGGGAAGGAGAGTGGCTGGAGCTGACTAGCGCTGTGGGTAAGCAGAGATTCACTGCAGGGGAAGCTGGAGCAGAGGCATCGCATAGCCTGTTTGAGGAGAGGAAACTAGGATGTTTGTGAACAGGTTTCTCAACCTCAGCACTCTTGATGCTGGACACTTCAGGATCCTGCTCCAAGGTTAGCTGCCCTGTGCACTGTGGGATGTTAAGCAGCATCCTTGTCCTTTACAGGCTCCCAACTCCTGGCAAACACAAGAATCTCCTGACACTGATAGATAGCCCCCTGCAGGTGAGAATCACCAGAACAGACTAGCTCCTGCTAAAGATGATTGAGGGATTCTGGAGAAAGAGATGCCATCTTGAGGATGGGGAAGTGGGTCAGTGGGTACAGGGCTCGTCACACAAGCCTAAGGACCAGTATCAAAGTCTCCAGGTCTGTGTGTAAGTCTGACATGAATGTCCAGTAGGCACAGCGGTACTCCTGCAATTCCAGCTCTCCAGAGGCAGAGACAGAGGATCCCCAGGCCAATCTGGCTGCTCAGACTAGCCAAATCTGTGAGCTCTGGGTTCCAATGAGAGACCCAGTCTCAATATGCACAGTGAACAGTGATGGAAAAAGACATCCTTCCTGACCTCTGGCCTCAACAGGCATGTACCTATACACAGAAACATAAACACAACATAGGAACACATATATGAGCAATGCATGAGAGAAGCATACGGCTATACTCACATAGGGGAATGTGCACACAAACATGAATACAACGTGAATATACATGAGAGAGGCATGAACCCATACCCACACACAGGAATGTGCACATATGCATATGAACAAAACACAAATGCACACCAGAAAGACACAGACACAGATTACCTCTCCAGGAAGGCAGAGAGATATATAAGAGCTGAAGAAGACTGGAACCAAACTGAAGCTGAGGTTCTAGCACTGAGCATCTGCCAGCACACAGTGGCATGGCCAGCACAAGGAATATGAGGGACCCCTCTCATCCCAGAGCTACAAGAGGGAGGACCATACTAACTTCCATAAGGTTGTATCCAGCGGACACTAACAAACATATGAAACACCTTACCTGCCCTTCAACACTAAGATTAATTCCAATTTTTAAAATTGTAAATAATGGAATATACATATTCTTTTGTAAAGATAAAGATTTATTCGGGGTTGATGTGGGATGTCTTTCTCTAGGCTGTGAATATACTTTATTACCATTGGTTAATAAAGAAGCTGTTTTGGCCTGTGGCCAAAAAGAAGCTTAGAGGCAGGTAGGAAATCCAAGCAGAGATAAAGATGAAGGAGGGCAGAGTCATGAAGGGAAGCTGTAAGCCTCAGCCCAAGAAGCAAGATGTAATAGAACACAGGTAAAGCCACAGAACACAAGGCAATACATAGATTAATAAAAATGGGTTAAGTTTAAGAGCTAGTTGGTAATGAGCCTATGTCATAGGCCAAACCATTTGTAATTAATATAAGTCTCTAAGTAATCATTTTACAAGTGGCTGAGGGACCATGGGCAGTAGAGATTCATCCAGACCTTGGTCCCCGACAGATAAGAAATCTACTGGCTACAAATGGCACCCATTGTCAGGAGTTAAAAAAGCTTTCAAAAGATTCTGAATGCACAGAAATGGAGCCACACTGGGCTTCCTAGTCTCATGGTCTCATGCCAACAGCAGCACAGAAACCCCAGCAGCTGCTTTAGAGATGTAGCCGGCCACCAGCTGCCATGAGCTAATTTGCATGGCTGATTACCACAGTCTTTCTTATGGGTGGCTATGAACTAAGAGGCTTCTCCAGCCATTGCTTTCAGTTTTAGGAACACAGCTGTAGGCTAAAAAACATAGTTCCATGCTACTTAATACTGCTTCTCAAAATTAGAGAGGTGAACATGACTCCTTGGTACCTCTACCATGTTGAAAAGCCTGGAGGGGTGGAGTCAGCAGCCAAGGATCCTAGCCAGTTCAGCAACTTACAATTTCTCCTGATCAAAAACTGATAAAAAGATACATAATAAAACAGATTTAGGCAGAGAAAACCTCTAAACAGGTTACAATGTGTGTAAAAAAAAATGTATGTAGGCTTGGAAGAAAGAGGATAAAGAATATAGGCAGTTACATAAAAAAAATAGTTTTGAAAAATAAAGTCTTTAAAGAAACAGTAAAAATAATATAAAAATAGCAACATAAAGATAAAATATACAATGAGTCTGGATTATGTAATTATTGTGTTTTTTTAATTTTTAACTGTTAATAAGCTAACTGAAAAAAATTTGATTGTAAAGGCTGCTAAGTTAAACTAACATATATATTTTAAAGGTATCTTGACTTGGAAATTTGGGTCTAAGGATATGATGCTTTGAAAAAGAGATTCTGTTTTTGTTTCCACAGAAGATGAGAACCTGTGGATTACTTCCAGGCTAATATGGTTTGATTGAGGAAGGCCCCCTGAAAAATCTCTGATGAGAACAGATGATCCAACATACACATCAGCTTCAAGAAATGGACTGAGTTAAGTTGTAAGAGATAGTAATGAGGCTGAGCCATGGGCCAAACAGTTTGTAATTAATATAAGCCTCTGTGTAACTGTTTTATAAGTAGCTACAGAACTGTGGGTGGGAGAGCTTCTCTGGACCTAGAGCTCAGGATGGGGACAGAAAGATTTCTGGCTACAGAAGGGGTGTGTGTGTGTGTGTGTGTGTGTGTGTGTGTGTGTGTGTGTGTGTGTGTGTGTTGCTTTGGTTGCCAGAAGAAGGCATCACATAAGATATCCTGGAGCTAGAGTTACAGTTGGTTATGAGTCATCCTGTGTGGGTGCTGGGAACTGAACCAGGGTCCTCAGGAAGAGCAGCTATTGCTTCTAAGTACCAACACATCCCTCCAGGCTCAGATAACATGCATTCTTGTAGCTTCATCTTTTACCATATTTATGCTAGTCCAGAATAAACTCCTATGAGTTCTGTTATTAACTGAACAATAGAGATATCTTGAGGCTCCTGATTATCATTCTTAGCAGTAAATGAATGTGTCCATTTTCTTATATCCCTACCAGCTCAAGGTGTAGTACATGTTTTGATTTTCTCTAAACAAAAATAGATACTTTTTGTTGCATTTCTTATAAATATAGGCTTTTTCTGTCTCCTTTTGGGGTGTCCCTCCTGAGCCTTGCTGGGTCTCCCAGACTTCTCATTACAGTTCCAGGCATTTTGCATGACCGTTTAGGGACATGAACATCCCAGTGCCCTTGCTAATTAGTTCTGATCCTCCTGAACAACCCACTGTAAATATCCTGCTTCTACAACACATTTCTTCCAGTCTAATTGTGCTATTTGGGAAGTAAAGCTTCAGGGTCTAGACTTTGCCTTCTGCCATGTGTCTAGCTTGCCCCATATAGCCCTTCTTAGCTTGCAAAAGACAGGGGAAGGAGGCCTGGGGGAGACTCTATCACCAGAAAACTGGGTCGGAAGGGTGGATAGAACATGCCTGTATGATGTCACAATATCTGGACTTCCAGAATGGATCACATAAATTTGTACAGTTAACATACATTAATCACAATGGATTCAAATCTAGAGAACTCATAATACATATATAGATTTTTCTTTTGCCATTAAAGATGGGCAACATATAGCTCCTTAACTATGTTATGTACCGAGAACTCTTTAAAAGACACTGTGTGGAAAGCGAGAGAGAAGGTGATTTTACAGCTGAGAAGCTGGTAAACACCTTACTCAAGTGATTGAGTTCAATCATTATCAGTCATCAATCATTTTGATACCTCATACCCTTGACATAGCACTTGACCTTGGGAGCTTTCTCCCCAACCACCTTGCACCATCTAATTATGAGAGAAATGCCAGACCAATCCCAATTGCAAGGTGCTCTATAAATACTTGACTAACACTCCCCAGGATAACCAAGGTCATGGGCAACTGAGAAAGTCTAAGAAATAGCCAGAGGCAGAAGGAGTCTAAAGAGACAAGCAAGTGGGCGTGTATGTATCTGAGAGTTCCAGCCTAGCAAATACTAACAGGCAAAAGCTCTCAAAACCCAAAAGGACTGTGGTGTTGAATCAATAACTAATGCCAATATCAGTTTACAAATGAAGGATATCTAGTAATAAAAAATATTAATGGCAGAGGAGACTGGGTATAGGTTGCCACAGGAGTTCCAAGTATACACTAATTTTATGCAAGTAGAAATACATTCCCTACTCTTCCATTTGCTGGAAATGGAAAAAAAAATGCAACTGAAGGAGAAAAGGTTTATCTTAGCTTATGGCTTGAGGGTAGTGACCATAGTGTGAGGCAGCCCCATCAGGAAGCCAAGTGAGATAAGTGCTTATATTCCACTTACTTTCTCCTCTATATTCAGTCCAGGACCATAGCCAAGGGAGATGCTACCAGACACATTTAGGGAAGATCTTCCCATCTCAATCTAAGCCAGAAAAGCCTTCCAGGGAGTGCCTAGAGGTTCACCCAGCCCAGGTAATCACTCACAGCTCTGCTTGTAGGCTTTATCTCCAGGATGATTCCAGATCCTGTCATGTGGATGACCAACACACGTCATAACAGTACCTGGTCAGGTCTTGATGCCATCAGGAAATGTTACTGTATCTCATCTCCATATCCATTCCCTACGTGAAAACTGTAAAATTGTTTTGGGATCAGGGCACAGAGAGTGACCAAGACTCACCCTCCTAAAATCACTTCTGGACACATTTGAAAACAGAAAGTGATTGTCTCTGAGTCTCCCACTTTTCAGTTCCTGGTACTATTTACAGCAGAACAGAACTTCTTTCCATCCTTCACCATTGATGCTCATTTATTGTCATCCAGCCAGTCTCACTGTTCCATGACCCCAGTGTCTTCCCCTTGGCTTAGGCAAGGGCAGAGTCAATTATTTACACTTTAGTATAAATCATGTCACATAACTCTAAGTTCTGATCTCCCTTTTGTTAAGTAGCCATGACTTTCATTATGATAGAACACCAAAATTTTATTTTCCACCATCCTGAAGAGATCAAAGAAATAGTTAGCCAAAGTAGGAGCTTTCACATATGCTCTGTCTCAACTTCTTTGCAGTCTTGCCTTTTCTGTTCAAAGCTCCTTCAGTTATACCTGGGTCACTAATCAGTATCTTATATCTTACGCTTGTTTCTGGTTTGAAGTGGCCATCAAGATCAGAGATGTGTACTTGGGGCTCAGCTCCCTTTCCCTGTCCTCATAGGGTCCAAACCTGAAACTAGAAGATGGTTCCATCCAATTCTGGGCTGGGTCTTCCCACATTAATTAATATAATCAAGACAATCCCCAACAGACCTGCTCACAGCCCAACCCAATCTGGACAGTCCTACTTGAAGACTCTTTCTTGGTGATTCTAGATGGTGTCAAGTTGATAATTAAAACTAACAATCATGCTAAGAGGATGACAAGAGGTTAAAAAGCAGACAGACATTGCCATGTTTCTAAATGAGTATATTAATAGAAATTTTGAGATATGTGAGGCCCACACACAGGAGACAATTTCCCACAGAAAGGAGGTTACTACTCAGTTCCCCTAAAAGGGCACATGATGTCACAAGGCCATATGGAAAAGAACCAGGGTCACTCAAAAGCTAGGGGCACAGTTGGATTATGGGGACAAAGGCCTTGCTGTGATTTTCACTGGCTAGTTTGGATTGCTCCTGTAGGCTCTGAGGCATATGGGCCATTTGTGCCTGATTACTGGGTAGTTACTTGGAGCATCAAAGGTTAAAAGGCTGATTCCTATTGGAAAGGTATGCTTAAAAGGTTGTTTATTATTCTATGGAATGGCTAGTCCTAGGAGAGACAGTCAATCAAAAATCAGAAAGCCATCATTCTTGATACAGACTAGACATGATAAAGACCCTAAGGTTATCTTCAATAGGCACTTATATCCTACATGTGGAACTGAGATATGTACAAAGATGGCCAGAGTCTATGTGATATTTCAGAGAGAGGCAGAGGTGTATAATGCAAAGAGGGACGAAAAGACAGGATTCCAGGTATTGTTGAAAATTCTGATGGACAGGCCAGTTCTATGTGTTTGGGTCTCTCCCCTCTCTCCCTCCCTCCTCCCTCCCCCTCTCCCCTCTCCTCTCTCCCTCTCTCTCCTCCTCCCCCTCTCTCTCCTCCATCTCTCTCCCCTTCTCTCCCTCTCTCTCTCTCTCCCTATAAAAGCGTTTCCCAGAGCTCTCCAATGGGCTGGAATGACTCTCAGTAAGCTGTTCCCCAAACCCAACTGCAATGGATATTCTGATGTTTGGAGTCTCACAACATTCACATCCCCCTTTTTGACAGTATCCTAAATGTCCTTTGGGGAGATGGTACTCTTAATTCCAAGCACATGGATGGGTAGGTCAGCTTCAGCTGATAGGGTATCCATCTCCTAAGCACAATGATTGATTTGTGAATGGATACATGAAACCACAAAGAGTGTTTGCAAAGGATCCTGGGAGAGAAGTTTTCCTTACCTTCCCAAAGGACTATCAGAAGGATGACCTTTCATCTCTCAAGATGTACAAATGTGATTCAGGGTTCCAAGGAGACACAACATAGATGCATCCCTAGGTATGGAATTTGTCCTCCTGGTATCAAGCCACCCCTCTACTTCATGCTCCTCTGGACCCCAACTACCCTGAACAATGAATTCCTGCTATTATTTAAGTACAAATTGACTTATAGGTTATTTGTAACATAAAGAGCCCTCATTTATCCACCACCCTACCTTCAAATTTCAGCTCCAAATGCCCTCTTGGGCTTTTTCCAGTCCTTTCCTCCTTCCCTCATTCTCTCTTCACTCGCTTGCATCACAGCCACCTATAACTCCAGATCCAGAGGATTCAATGTCATCTTTAGTGCTCGCGTTCACATGGCAAGTACTCACACATAGACAAATAATAAAAAGGACTTGTCCCTTTTCCTGGCACTTCTAACTTGTGCTTTGGATTCTTCACTCTATGATTCTTATAGAGGTGTCCCTTACAACACAGTCAGCCCCTTCATCACTGTTGAAGACCTATGGTATGTGCCTCTCCTTCTGCTCCATATTTACCAGCAAGCCTCATGAATATGGAGTCAATGGTGATAGAGAGAGAATGTCCCAGGCTCCAGCCTTGTTTCCACATGTTTATCAAGCATGGCTTGGGCTAGACACCAGGCTCACTTCATGTCTCCATGTGAGAAGTGAAAGAAATGTAGCCCTTCTTGCTCATGATCTGAGACCTCAGGAGCCCTTGGTGGCTGATTCCACGGCCTCTATAAACACAAAGGGGGTGACCCATGGGATAATATCACCCAATGGCCCTACTCGATTTCAACAATAGTTTATTATTGAAAAAAGTAATAAAATCGACTGGAGAGACGGGTGAATATGGTCTTATACTAAGTCTACAAGGCTGTCTGTCTACTTAGAGATTCAGGGACAAGGCAGGATTACTCTTCACACATTATAACATCCTCATCTCCACTGGCTTGTTACGTCTGCTGATAAAATATCAATGTGAATGACATGTGCCACTGATGGCCAAAGCTTTGGAAGAGAGCTCACAATTCTGCATTCTTTGCTTTCGTTTATTTCTGCTATAGTGATCCTGAAAACACGTCAATATTCGCAAAACCCTAAGGTACAAAGGCTCCCACCCTAACCCTTGTTAGTGGGTCTTTGTGACAACGAGACTAACAAAGTTTTATGTTAAGCCAGGGTGATCTAGCAGTTATCTGTTACTATAGCAACACCTGTCTTGATTGATGCTGGGCCTTTCCAGTCTGCTTTGGTGTAGTTGCCATTTCCTGTGCTCTGTGTATGAGCCCAAGCCAATACCTTACCTCCTCTAACTCTCCACAGCCCTCAACCAAAAGTCTATTAGTGTTCCCACTTACAGATGGGGAAAGTTGTCCCCTGGAGGGTCAATAAACTGGCCAACTTTACACAGTTACTAAGAAATAGGCACAGTTAGGACCCAAACCCAGACTATCCATAATTAGCTGCCCCCACCATTCATAGTTCTGGACCCAGTGTAAGAACTGGAACGGCCTCCCATCAGCTCCAGACCTCACTGTGACTTGTTTGCATCCAAGTTCATGTCTGATGGCATCATAAAGGGAGTTTACATGGTCATGCACATGCTACAATGCACTTTTTTTTCTGTTGTGGGTGGGGCCACTTTATCGAAGCATTATTTATCAGACCCTGATGATTCCAGATAATCAAACTGAGTCCAGTTGCCCCACTATGTATCCCTTACAACTCTACGGAGTCCATTCAGCATTGTTTGTATTTGCACAGGTAAAGAACCATCCACTGGAACACGGGAAACAGGGGCCACATCTCCCAGCAGCCATCAACTACTAGTAGCTCTTCATATTGCTAAGGGACATAGCATCGAACTAGGATCTAAATATTTACTCTTACACCGACAGATATGTGAAGCTCACAACCCTCTCAGAGAAACTTATTGCATTATTTTTTTTTTTTTTTGAGAAAGGGTTTCTCTGAGTAGCCTGGCTATCCTGTAACTTCCTCTATAGACCAGGCTTGACTCAAATCCACAGAGATGCACCTGCCTCCCAAGTGCTGAGATTAAAAGCATGCATCACCACTACCTGGAGAGAAACTTTTTACAACAAATGTGATTAATATAGGTACTGTCGGCTGGCCAGAGTACAGAGGACAAGTAAGTGTGGGGAGCTCGGCCCCAGTTGGTACATCTGTATCACACCCCTTCCCCATACACCGAGGGAGCATCGCAGAAAAGGGGGGAGGAAGATCATAAGAGCCAGAGGTTGCAAGGGGCTGTCTCACACATGTAGCCGACATGGCTGTGGCTGTATGGCCAAGCCTCTCTGCTGAGAGACAGCACTAACAAAGGACTCATAAAGGATTATTGATGGAATCAGAACAGAGCTATTGGGTCCCTGTTGTTTTGAGAGAATGTTGTACAGGATTGTGAACAACAACAAAAAAATGTTTCCAAGAAAGAGGAAGGAAAACACCCAATGTGTGTGCTGCAGCAGGATTTCTAGGAAGGAGGTTTTCATCTCTGCAGCATACATTTTGTTAGGTTCTGAATAATACATGAGCCAGAAGAACATCCCTAGGACAGCTAGGATTCAGGGCAGATCAAGTTGACAAGTTTGGCTTTGAGAGTAAAACAAAAAAAGTAGTGGGCAGGGGCTTGACTGCCAGACCTGGACCACATCTCACTGTTTACCCTGAAACAGGCACTGTCCAGGTCCATCTTTTGCTCTAGCTTAGGTTCCCACGGTCCAGCTTCCTCCAGGTGCCTTAGGAGCATTCAAAAAAAGTAGTGGGCAGGGGCTTGACTGCCAGACCTGGACCACATCTCACTGTTTACCCTGAAACAGGCACTGTCCAGGTCCATCTTTCGCTCTAGCTTAGGTTCCCACGGTCCAACTTCCTCCAGGTGCCTTAGGAGCATTGAACCACAAAGGCAGCTTTGCTATTCCACTTGCCCAGACCCCTGGACTCATGGCAGGGGTGTGGGGGACAGCATTGTAAGTAATACACCACACACAGAGTCACCTTGGGCAGATGACCTTGGCTTTCTAAACCTACTTTGGTCTTCTTTCAAGTGGAGGTGACAGACCTACCTCATGGCTTGCAGTGCCTGGCACACATCTACAGCCTCATATGCGGTGGTTCAACTGTTACCAGAAGGAATGAGAATTATAGAGAGACCCAAAGAAGACGCAGGACATTCTGAGAGCTTTGTTTAATTCATCATCTCTGGGCTTACTGGCCAGCCAGCTTAGCTGACTTGTCAAGTTTCAAGACAAGGAGAGACCTTGTCTCAAAACAATAACTAGAATGCTGAACAGTCCCTGAAAAATGACACCCGAGGTTTCCCTCTGACCTGCTCATGTATGTATGCACATATGTACATGCACTTGCATATATGACCAAAGGTATAGCACATTCTCCCCCCTTCTCTCTCTCTCTCTCTCTCTCTCTCTCTCTGTCTCTCTCTCTCTCTCTCTCTCTCTCTCTCTCTCACACACACACACACACACACTATCACATCACATCAAGCTTACAGGTGAGTACTGTTGTCTTCATTTTCAAGATAAGGACAAGGCAGAAGAAGGAGAGCTATTTGCCCGAAGTCATCAGTTCAGTGACAAACCATTTTCACATATGACCTCAACTCATTCTGGACACTTGGAGAGTAGTGGTTGCCTCTTCCACTTTAAAGATGCAGAGGCTGAGGTTCTGATAGTTCCATGAGGCAAGCATCAAAGCAGGATTCCGGCTGTGCTTGGCCCATGCATCCCTCCAGCCCCTATTCCTATAAATAAAAGCAGCCACCCTTAGGAAAGCTAATTAACACTGTTTTGGAAATTAGAGTAGGCAAGACCCTAGGCTAAGAGCTGGGCAGGCATCCTCCCATGTGACGGTCACAGTAAGTGCTTGCCCTAGCTTGACAAACTATGAGAACGAGGACAGAAAAGAACAGGGCTGACCAAGGTCACAAGTAGAAACTTTCATAGCTAAGACGAAGGCTCAGTCAGCTGGGATAAGTCCAAGCATGAGCTATGGAGTTTGCTCAGCAAGTACCCTTGACATGCTATGAAAACCCCAGGTCTCTTTTCTCCCTGACCAATACTGCAGTAAGCTTGCTGAGGAGTGGTGGTGAGCAACTGAAGAACAGGAGAGAAAAGAGGAAATAGGTGGGAGGGACAGATGGCCAGGCCAATAGTCAGCAGGCTGGGCCAGCCCTCCATCCTTGGTGTAACTCTTCCCCCGGGTCAACTCAGGATTCTTAAGACCCATCTACTCAGGAGTCCACTCCTGAACATGTCCAGTAAGTTAATGGACCAACAAGGCAGATGTGAAGGGAGACTATTTCTATCTCCTTAGAGACACAGACTCCGTACATTCACCTCTACATTCTCCTACAGGAAGGAGCCTGGGCTGCAGATGGGCAGAGGTAGAGAGGCCCTGCTTTGGCTTTCTTATTTAGAAAGATTAATGCAAAACCTTCTAAAATGACAGAGGTTGGGTACCCCTGGAAGATTAGAAGACCAGATATGCCCAATACAGTTAAGCTGATGTCTGCCAAAACATAGGGGGACAGGGGCATTTCCTCCATTAATGCCACTCTCACCTTGGTCCAGGGGTGGGCCCCAGGATAACCCCAAAGCAAGTCATGCACCCAAAGTCTCATGCCTTCTGTAGACACTGAGCCAAATGCTAGCAGGAAGATCACCCTACAGAATTCTGAGTTATAGAAGGCGACAGTTGGTCACCACCAACCACCTCTTAATCTTACTTACTTATCTGGGGTACAGACATGAACCTTGAAGTACCTGGTGTAGCCTTGGAGACTCTGAGTGATCTCAACTGTTGCTGCTCTCCTGGTCTTAGGTCTTGAGGTTCTTCCCCTGCCTAGGATGTCTTTGCCATTCATTCTCTCTGTAAGCATTACAGCTCCATTAGAAAGATATCCTGGCAGTCAGGAGCCAAGGAATTCCACAAAGTCACTACACACAAACCTCACATGAGAGATCTATTGGAAGTGGGGGGTGATGGGGGAACCAGGAGGGTGGCTGCCCCTGCTAGGGTGAGAAACAGAAGAGAACTGAACAGAAAATGGGGTTTCTATAGAGTTTCAGGGGGTGGATTACAAAGTGAAGCTTTTCAGGTAGGGATTCTGGGATTTCAAGTCCAGAGCTTGGGCTTTTTACTCTGTAGAATGGGAGTGGGAGGGGGCTGTGGCCAGTAGTTTAGGTACTTAGAGTGTTCTGTGTATGGAACTTGGCAATTGGCAGTCCTCAGAGGAGGGGCCTGGCCACTCACGTGTCTTGAGGGGCTTATACTGTCAGTGTCCACCTTCATCACAGATAATTAGAACAGTCCCTTAAGACCCACCCCCACTTCCATGTCTCCCAGTTCAGGACTCTGTTACCATAGAGACCCATTCTCTCAAAGTTCCAGAAGTCAGCAGAGCCAGCAGAACCTTGACGCCTCTTGTTTCTTTGACATTCCTTTGACTTATACCTGTGTTCTGGTCTGTGTCTGGGTGTGTACATGGCAGGTTTCCCACTAGCTCCTGTGTCACTACAAGGCTTTCCTGTAAGAACACCAGCCATCGGATGGACTCTAGTGTAGTACAACTTCAAGTGGAATTTTGTCATAATTTTGAAAGGAAGTCATCTTCTAAGGTTTCTGAGTGGATGTGAATTTGAGGAAATCACCGTGTAGCCCGCTGTAACCAGAATCTTAACATTTCAGCAGAGAAGAGCATAGAGAATAAGCAGCTGAAGCAGCTAGGGAAACCTGAAGCTGGCTAGGACCATCCCAGAGACAATACAAAGAAAAAGCCATGTTGGGGAAAGTGGGGGAGCTAATGGCTAAAAGCCAGGAGCCACTGAGCTTACAAAACTCCAGGTTGTTTGTACCTGGTGACATCATCCCTTAGGGTCCTTACCACTCCCCAGACCAAAAGCAACCAGACAGATGAGAGATGTCCCACCCCTGTACCATTAGCTAAGAAGACAGAAAGAACAGTGTGTCACTTGGAAGGTAGAAGTGACATCTTAAGAAGTATCCTAGTCTACCAATGACATTTGGTTTTCTGGTCTTCTTTTCCAAACAGTGAGTGACTGGGCATCTTCAGCGCTACTGCACAGCAGGTGCCACACACAGTTGGATGGCAGATGTGAACAGTTCCCAGAAGCAAAGAGGCACTGGAGAGTGATGGGGTCACAGAGTCAGAGCTCCAGATGTCTCCTTCATGGATTTCTGAGTTCTTGAGCCTCCATTTTTTCATGAGTTAAAATGAGAACAACCACTCTCTACATCCTGGCCTGGTCACAGGTTAACTGATAGAGTGAATGTGCCAGAGTAAAAACCCATGTCATAGTATAAACATTTTTAAAATAATATTTTCACTAATCATAGTGTTAGTAAGCATATCTTTATTATAAGTCCAAAAGATGATGGATTTTGACTTTTAAAGTAAATACATTTCTTATTTCTTGCCATCAGGAGCAAAGCCTTTCCATTTATAAGACTTAAAAATAGAAATTTAAAGAAAGCTACACCATCTTGTTTGAATGTAAAATACTGATATGAATTCAGGATGCACCTCCATTTTAAAAAGCATATTTATTTTCTTCCCAGCCTCTCTAAATGCCTACAGATGTTACCTGAATCTGGGAGGCAATTCACTGGAAGAGTGTTTGCCTTGAAACACAAGAAAAAGGGTGCCTAGACCCAATATCTAAACCCAAAAGCCATGAACTTTCCCAGTAGCCAGACTTTGGCCTCACAGACCACTGTCCTGTAAGACGAAATCTCAGTACCTTGGAAGAGAATACATAAAAGAAATCTGAGAATGTTCCTAAGTCTGAAGATGGAAAGCTGTGAAGATCTTAGAGACTTTTGCAAAAGAATAGAGGACCGAACTGAGGCAGCACTCACCAGCTAAAGATGGGATCATCTGAGAGTTGATAACAATGATGATGACAAAGTGGACTATGGAGAATGCTCCATCAATAAAGTATTTACCAGACAGGCATGAGAACTTGAGTTCAGTGTCCAGAACCCAAATTTAAAGAACAAAGCAAAAAGCCATGAGTGATGGCCAAGATTTGTAATCTCAGTACTAAGGAGGCAGAAACAGGAGAGATCCTGGGGCTTGATAGTCAGACTAGTCTGCTTGGCAACCCTCAGATCAGTGAGAGACTCTGCCTCAAAAACAACAGGGTGAATGCACCATCTGAGGATGGCCTCTGGCTCCTGTATGCATGTGAGAGTGTGCGTACACACACATACACAGAGGTGGGGAGTCCACACCGAGAGAGGAGGTGGGGGGAGAAAATAAGCAGTTACATAAGATCACAAATTCACAGTGATGTAATAAAACCGAATCCTCACTTCAGTGCTCTGAAGGAAGTCCTAATTAGCTCTGGGATTGAGGTGCAGAGAAGTTAAGTATGTCACCCCATGTCGCACAGCTTCTAAGGAGCAAAGGCAGAGTTCTACACCCTGTGTCCATGACATTGCAAAATGTATGACACCAAGTCTTTGATAAAGTCTAATGTTACCTCCACTGTCTTCACCACAGCAGGGCTATGGACAAAACACAAAAAGGTGACAAAAAGGGAACAGTCTCACCCTACTGTCTCTTATTTCCCAGTTACAAGCAACAGATGCTGGAGGTTGAGTGTGGCATGACATATTCCTGAAATGATAATGGCAAACCAATTATAACCACTCCTGTGAAAATCCATGAGGGCCATAAAATGTTCTTTGGTTTCAAGGTGGGAGCCAACAGTGTGTTTCTAAGGAACTTCCTGATCCCACCCTGCCTTTCTCAGGCAAAGTTTCTTAAAGAGTAGCCTGTGAACCATTTTTACTTAAGTACATTTTAAAATATAGATTCATGGGCTTTTGTCATGGATTAGACTGATTTCTGATGTACAGAGAGAGCCCTGTAATCAGAATTTTTTAGCTAAGTGCCCTAGGAAGGTTGTCAGAACATTTCTCTTTTTTTGACTTTTCCTGGAGAGATAGATGTGAAGAAATGTCTGTTAACTCTAGATATGGCACCAATTGCAGACCAAAGCAATAATGCCTAGCTGGTCTAGCTTTTCAAGGGCATTACTGGCAGATGGGTGGGTGACTCAATGACAGTGGCATCACTGAAAAGCCCGTCCCAACATGGGTTAGCACTCAGGAAAGCTTCATCATGGGAGTTCCCTACAATTTGCAGACAAGGTCACCCAAAGGCTCCTCTGCCTGTGTCCAGTAATTCTTACTGTTAATACAATCATGGGGCTGGAGCTTGAGATGTTTCTGTTGGATAGAAGAACCACACAACTGTCTCCCTTCTGTCTTAGAGACCCTGGGGCTTAGGGATGGGTTGGGTGGGAAGCTTACCTCACAACCCTGAGGTCCTGGCTTTGATCTTAGTACTGGGAGGAACATGCTAGACATTCTCTATTGACATCCTACGTCCAACCCCCTCATCCCATCTGTGCTTTTTTTTTTTTTTTTTTTTTTTGTCAGTGATCATACTAGAAGACAAATTCCCATTCAAATCTTTAAAAAAAGACAGATGCAGTGGTACATACCTATAGTCCTAGCACTTGATGAGGCTAAGACGGGAGAATCAAGGGTTGAGGACAACTGAGTAGCGACATGTGGTCAATGCTCCTCCCAGTGTTCAATGGCCTCCAAGCGTCTTTAGAACAGACCCGTGTATTTTCAGCTCTCTTACAATCCCCAGACTTATCTGCCATTTCTTCACCACCAATCTAGACAGTTCTCTGTACCCCCATCATGGAAAAGTGAGTGATTTTTTTTTTTTTTTTTTTTTTTTTTTACAATAGCCAACACTCATTCTGATGTCTGACTCTACAACAACCTTCTGATTTCACTCCCCTTGACTTTCCTTGATGTTTCTGTTAATTCACTTCCTGGATGGATGTGAATAAGATGACCTTATTCTATCTCTCTGGTGGCATGTCTCATGACTGTCAGTTGATCCAGGCATGGCTTGTGTAGTGATTTGAATGGAAATGACCTCCATAGGCCCATAGGGAGTGGCAGTATTAGGAGGAGTGGCCTTGTTAAGTAGGTGTGGCCTTGTTGGAGAAAGGGTGTCACTGAGGGTGGGCTTGAGGTTTCAGATGCTCAAGCCAGGCCTAGTGTTTTTCTCTCTCTTCCTGCTATCTGCTAATCCAGATGCAGAACTTCTGGTTCCTTCTCCAGCACCATGTCTGCCTATGAGCCACCATGCTTCCTGTCATGAGGATAACCTACATCCTTGGGACTGTAGATTAGCCCCAATTAAATATTTTTCTCTATAAGGGTTGCCATGGTAATGGTGTGTCTTCACGGCAATAGAAACCTACTGAGACAGCCTGGTACCTAAGACTATATAGCACAGAAGCCATGTTTTCTCCCCTTTCGGGTCTCTATCACCTAGCAGTCTCTGGCAGTATAAATTCCTGGAGCTCAATAAATGAGAAAGAAGAAATGATACCCCATGTTTATTTTCATTCCATTATGGTATATACTAGCCTACTCATCCCCTGGTCTCCCTTTATTCCAGTATCAATGATGATCCTCATGCAAACCCTCATTGACTCAAGACCCTCTAGAACCTGCATACTTTCTTTCCTAGGGCACACCACAATTTGCAGTGTTCTTCTTAAGTATAAATTCCAAGTCTGCCTAGGAGGCAGGCGAAGTCTCCTCAGTACCCACAGGCTATGAGTGTGTTTGTACACAGTATTTACTGAATTGACCACATTCAGGAAATCCTATAACACCTTCAAGAAGTCTCAGTCCCAGCCTCAGGGGATTGGTTTAGGACTGTATGTTTAGTATAAGTTAGCCAATCATGTTCTCTCTTGAGACTATGAACTGTGAAAGATTTCCTTAAAGTTTTATTTTTCATTCTGAGATTCCCATGAGCTGAGCTGGTGAATGAAGGAGAAACACACAACAACAACAACAACAACAATAAACAACAGCAACAACAAAAACAGAGTGGGGGGGTGGCTTCTGATATCTGTGGGTGCCATGGAAGATGCCCTTGGCCTCAGGAACACTTTCCCTGTCCTTCCAATAAAATCTCCCTTTTCACTGGAGTTAATATGTTTCTGCTCCTTGTATAGAAACAAGCCTTGATTGAGAAAGGGTTATGAGAAGGAATCCTGACCTAGATGTTAGAAGTGTTAGGTAAAACATTCAGTTCCAGAGTCTCAGAATCTGTGCTTGCAAGCTAGATACCTAGCATGTATGATCTACTGAGAAACAAACACACTTTGTAGCTGTGTACTTACTGGGTAAAGAAACTACCTCTAGTTCCCCACACATTGAATACAGTAAGCATCAAGGTAGGTGACCAGCGAAACATTGAGAAGAGATGGGGCACCATCCAACTGGGGCATCCCTGCACAATGTCTTGGAAATACCACTGCCTGTGGGGACAGACATGATGGGTGCAATAGCTTCCGGTACCTTCTGCCCAAGAACTGCCAGCTTCCAGGAGCTGTAAGCCTGGAGAGAAAGTTCAGAGAGAACTGGGGTGGGGTGTTCTGTCATCTTTCTCTCACTCTATGTCTGGGACTCCAATTGTAAGAGAGGAGTCTCTGCTGCCAGCCACCCATCTCCTGAGGGCACCAGCCTGTCTGTCCTATTTGCAGAAAGTGATGCTCGTTTCTATCCACCAGTCTGTCTCTGCGGTCCCTTGTTCTGATGATGTCTGTCCCTTTTCCTGTCTCCTTCCCACCTCATCCCACCCCTCTACCCCACCCCCCACCCTCAACATATACTGGCACCTGCCCCTGACCAACTTCCCTTTGTCTTGGTCCTTCTCCAGTTGCCTGGAAACCATCTTCCCCACCAGCCCCACAGAAACCATAGCAACGGCAGCCTGGAGATGCGGCCATTCATCTTGCTTTTGTCCTTTGCATTTCCGCCACTGCAGGCCATACACGTGGATGCTCCAATTACAGGTACTCAGGCAGGGTGTCTTTGTCCAAGACCCATTCACAGCCAAGTGGACTCAGGGAACAGAAGCTGTTGGGAGCTGCCACACAAAGTGTCTTTGTGTCTCCTCCAGGTGCTCCCTGTAGAGCTCAAGGACAGCGGGATCTCTGAGCTCATGTTCAAAAACCCACATGACAGACAATGACAGGGGTAGAAGAAAAGGGGGTGTCGTAGATAGACAGATATCTAGCCTGAAAGGCTCAGGAGAAAAGCCAAAGGACATACAAACAGAGTAGGGGAAGCAAGGACTCTGCTCCTGCTCACTGAGTGCCCCTCCAGATCCTGGTACTCTGTCCATCCTCCAGCACACAGATCACTTTAAAGTCATACACCTCTTCTCTCCCACTCAGGTCTCCAGGGTCCTCTTTGTATATTTAACTCCTGCTCAGTCTCATAACCCTGTTTCAGCATCCCCTGGGGTGAAACTTTCCCAGAGAACTTCTCTTGACATTGATTGGAGCTCCCTAGGATCTCCTCTCTGTCTCTCTGTCTCTGTCTCTGTCTCTGTCTCTGTCTCTGTCTCTCTCTCTCTCTCTCTCTGTGTGTGTGTGTGTGTGTGTGTGTGTGTGTACACGATGTATTTATCTCCAAGGGATACTGTATCAAATTGCCCTAAACTGGCTATCTTAAAATAAGAGGCATACCAATTCTCACTTTAGAAGCTCCAAGTTCAAAATCAAGGTGTAGCAGGGTCGTGTATCTAAAGAATCCAGGGGAATATTCATCCTTGAGTCTTCCTAGCCCAGAGGCAGCTATCTATTAGTTCTTGGCTCCCATCTGTCTCTATGGTTACACACTTCCTCTCCATGTATATCTACACTTCCTTATCTCCAGTCTGTGGGCTAGCATCTATCCTAATTAAGATGACTTCATCTTGTCTGCACTTACAAAGACTTCATATTCAAATAAGGTGATAGTCTGAAATTTCAGGAAAATGAGAAATGAGAGAGGAGTGGACACAAGCTAATCTAGTCTATACTGGTTTCACCCAGCTGTGTAATTCCTGCACCTATGACAAGTCTTTGCTCATTGCTCTGACCACTGCAACCAACCAGTGAGCAGACTGACCTCTGCATTAGTGACTTTTGTCAACACTATGCCAAAAGCAACTCAGGAGGAAGACTTCCTTTAGCTCACAGTCTGAGAGGGTACAGTCTGTCATGGTGGCAGAGGCATTGCAGGATGAGCTGAGTGTGAAGCAGCTGGTCACACAAGTCAGGAAGCAAGGAGAGGTGGATGCCCATGCCCAGCTCATTCACTGCCTCCATTTTATTGTCACAGCCCCAGTCTGTAAAATGGTGCTACCTACGTGTCACATCTTTCCATGTCAGTTAATCCATCTGGAAACTCCCTCACAAACATAACCGGGAGTTTGTCTCCTACACAGGTCTAGATCTTGCCCTGTTAACAGTTAAATTAACCATCATAACCTTTGTGAGCCTTGTATCTCCTTATTCAAAACATGAATACCTGCATCCTGCGAGAGGTCACCGAGGAGGTGTGAACAAAGATGATCTGACGCAGTGTCTGACAACGCAAAGGTGTTAGCTGCCAACTGGTAGATGTGAGGAAGCAGGAGGACTCGGATAACCAATGCCGTAGTCACTGAAGGACCAACACTGATGACATCATTGAGAAGCATTGGAAACCAGGCGGTGGAGCCCAGCTGTAAGAAGTACCCATTGGGAGTCTGGAGGACATGTTTTGCTCCTGACACCCCCCTCCTTTACTCTCCTCTGCCCCCCCTTCTTCCTGGATGCTTGGGGTTGAGCAGCCTCAGCTCCGCCCCCATGAGCTCTGCCTCCTCTTCCCCTTCCTCCCTCTCTCCTCCCCGCCCTTTTTCTCTCCCATCTTCCTTTCCTTTCCCCTTCCTCTTTATCTCTGATCCCCCCTTCCTTCCTCTTCCCTTTTCCTGCCTCTTTTAGTCCCAGGAACTCATCAATGTGTACACAGGGCTCAGGCTGTCTCCATAGAGATTCTTCCATAGCTCTGTCCTCCCTTCTAAGGATCCGGGACCTACCTACATAGTTCAAAATGGCCCTATCCTGGGACCTTTAATTACAGCCAAGAAGATCCTTTTCCAGATAATGCAGACCGGTGTTGGGGGTGTGAAGTAGACACGTCATTTGGAGGACCGCCTTTGCCCCTTCTGCTACAACATAGTCATGTTTCTTCCTTCTTCCCTCCTCCTCCTCTTCCTCTTCTTTCTTCTTCTAGACAGAGTCTCTTATGACATCCAGGCTGACCTGAAGGTTTGTAGCCTAAACTAACCTTAAAAATAAATTCATAATCCCCCTGCCTCAGCCTCCTAGATGCTGGAACTACAGGTGTGTGCCACCATACACAGCTTACTGTGATTAAGTTGTATTTTAATAATTCATCTTGGGGTGCATGTGTGTAAATCAGAAGGTACCCCAAGGGAAATAGTTTTCTTATTCTCTGATATTTGTTTTGGGGACTGAACCCAGATGGACAGGCAGGCTGGGCAGAATCTGTCCAACCCTCTTTTGTGATTTCTAACATTAGGCAGGAGTTTGGGCTGCTGTTGATCTCTTTAGTCAATATTTACGAGAGCCAGGGCTTCACAATTTTAAAATGTACTGATTTTTATTTCACTTTTAAAATGATGCAGAGAAGGCAAGTATCACTGTTTCCATTTCAAACTTGAAGCAAATGAAGCAAGGACATTAGATGACTGCCTCTAACTCACAAGCCTGCGACTGGTCCAGCACACTCCAAACCTGCATCCCACTCCCACGCCAATGCATCCTGTCTGCTGAATGAACCATGCAGCTGAGAGCATGCCCATGCTGTTTTCCTGCCTAAAGGGCCTCTCTTCTCTGGTGCTTCTCCCCAGCATCCAGGCCTGCCTATCTTTTATGGCCTCATCAGCTATCTGATTCCTCTTTGGGGATCCCTCCCTGCTCCACAGGGCTGTACTGGGACCCTCTCTAAGCACATCCTGCTGTTCCCACTGTCTGTACCTGTCCCTTCCCTGTGAACTGTGACTCCCTGAGGATAAACACCATCACTGTCGCATCATCATAGCTTTACACGCTCACCATGAGACAAGAACTCCAGGCTAGTTATTGCAACTGAATTATAGATATGATGGCATTGCGGTGACATACAAAACCAAAACTTGTCTTATCAATTTTATTATCTCCTGCTCTTTGTCTGAGATCCAGGTCCCTACAAAGTCCTGGCTTATAAAACACTAATGTTTATTTAGCCCCAAAGCCAGGTCATTTCAAAGGTTCAAGACTCGGGAATTGGAAGGAAAAAAAAAAATCCCCTATGTAGTAAACAGAAACCGAGAGATTTCATAGTGTGAGTCAATCCTTATCAAATACTAATGTGTGCAGGAGTCACAGAGTGGGGGGTGCTCATTGGAAACTCAGCCGTGGCTGTGGCAGTCATATTCAAGTTTGTGGGACAGAATGGAGGCAGCCGCTGCAACTGACCCTGAGCATGCTTGAGAACCAAGGTGGCAGCTGATTTGAGTGAGAGGTCAGAGCTATTAAGATTGGCTTAGAAATGCTGACACGAACTTGATGGGGTGCTATTCCCATGAATACGTCAGTGAGGCACATCCCATGGGAATGGAAGCTTGCATCCTGACATTCCAAACAAGACATGAAGGGTTGAAGAACATCCACACGGAGCCTAACCTGAGAAAGAAGGAGAGGCCAGGAAGGCTGGGGTGTGGTGGGGGTTACAGACCCTGAATCTGCCAAAGAAGATGGAGATGATAATCCAAGAACTTGATCATAGAATGCATGGCCTGTGCCCCAATGTGAATTTACCGGGACTGTCTGTCCCCTCAATGGCAGGCATTGCTGTATATCCCAAGAAGTGTCCTGAGCCTCAAGGAATCTCATCGTGGATGTGCAGACAAGCTAACTTCTTGGGAAATGTCCAAGAAGACCCGCATGGGAGGTGGACAACGAGCCCAGCGTCTCCATTTTCTCAGGAGGTGACTCGAAGGCCTGCTTCCATGGCCACTGTGCCCAGAGCAGCTATGCACTCAGTCCCACACCCATCGATTCTTCTTCCTCTCTTGTTCCCCCATCCCTCCAGAGTGTTTCTTGCTATCATCTCCCTAATAAATGGCTTGTACCTAAGTCTCTGCAGGTGAGTAGGCATGAGGCCAGAGTAACTCAGGAGAAACACACACACACACACACACACACACACACACACACACACATACACATACACACACACCGAGGGGATTGATGGGAAAAGGATGCAGAACCCTCACTGCTGCCCAGGAAGGCAGTAGGCTGAGCCAGACAGGAAGTACAGTGACTAGATCCCCCACTGTCTAGACAAATAAGTCTAATCCATTGTGGAATATTCTCTACAAGTGCCTCTAAGCATCACCTCCGCCATCAATCACTTAAATGCCTACAAAGCATCGGTGAACACTGTCCCAGGACATGAGCAAAGTTTGAGGGGGTGAGGTCTGCCCTGCTCGGCTCCTGACTCTGGAGAAAGTCCCTGAGCACAGCTGAGTTCACCGCCATATGTAACACACAACACAAACACAACCAATAAAACTGACTGTAAAACACTTTGCAGACCCAAAGTGCCACATAAATGCTAAATAAGAAAATTAATCTTAGCTACAAAGAACTCATGTTGCAAGACTAGAGTGGTTTGGGGAGTGAGCCAGGGGAAAGGGAAGTGAAATGCCATCCTTCACTCTCTCTCTCTGCTTCGCTCCCCGCCCCCAAGACGGATAGAATACAGCTGGTGGTATGAGCATGCGGAGATCATATGCACACCCCTGACACTCATGCATAGCAACATACACATGAGTGTATATCTCCATACATAAACACATATATAACACACAACACAGGTGAATCACAGCATACAACCACACAATCTGGACCCAGACATCACTTTACAGTCATACATAGGTATCCACGTGTACCTCTGTCACAGGCACATAGAACTCTACACATGTGTGTACAATATACTCCACATATGTATACAATATATATGCCTCATATACACACACATATCCAGACTTACTTGTAGCCCAGGCATCCTGGAATTTCTCATGAAGTTTCATGGTTCACAGACACGCAGGAAGAATGATGGCAAGAAAGAAGAGGAAACAGAAAACGGTGGCGAGAAAATTAGGATGAAGAACAGAAATCATAAAAGAGGGGAGGAGAGGAAAGGGGGGGACAGAAGGGAAGAGGAGGGAGGGGCAGAGAATACAGGGAAGCTGAGAAGGGGGGAGGGAAGGGGGAGAAATGGAGAGGGCAAACAGAATAATGACATAAGCTTAGCCCATCCCCATCAGATGGGTGAAGCTGGACACAGCCTCAGTCTGTATGACTACTTTCTTTTTCAAACAGTGTGTTAATCATTACTAAAAGCAGGTATTTTTCTGAAGATAGCAAGTGATAGTTAAGACAGGGATCCTTGGGGTGTAGGATAAGGGAGAGACTGTGTCATGGGAGCGATGACTGGGAGGGATGGGAAGAGGAAGGGAGCCCATGGCTATTCCCCCACAGCCTAGGTCCTCAGTCCTGCCTGCCTGGAACTAGAATTTGGGAAGAGCTTTTCAAAACCCTGCTACTGGAGCTAGAGAGATGGCTCATTCACTAAGAGTACTAACTGCTCTTGCAGAGAACCTGAGTTCAATTCCTAGCACCCACATGACAGTCTAGAGCTTCAGGGGATCTTATGCCCTCTTTCAGCCTTCTTGGGCACCTGCATACATGCTCACATGCATACGAGAGCACACACACACACACACACAAAATCTTAAAAAAAAATCCTTAAAATTCTGATATTCAGGCCATACACTGGGCACTGTCTCCAGTCCTTAGGAAAGGCTCAGCAAAAACCAGCCTCCATCATCTGTGATTCCAAAAGCAATGCAATCTCTCCCTTTCAAACGTTAGAAAAGTCTCCACCAGCCACTGACACCCCCAACTTCCACACCCCACAAACCCTCTCTTGTTTAGATACAGTAAAACCAGAGTCAAGCCTGTTTGTCAACAAGAAGCAGAGCATCCAATTTGGCACAGCTGGAGGGCATCTGGCTGTACCACACAGGAAGATGGATGTTACTGGCAAAAGATGAGATGTCCAAGCTTTCCAACCCAGAGGAGAGACATACACGGAATTTGTGCTCAGCAGGATCACCTGGAGTCTCTGCCTGGGCCTGAGAGGGAGTAAATTAGACACCTGATCTACCTGTGCCTGCTGGAGGTGTTTCTCTCTTGCAATGAAGGTTTAATCAAAAGAAACAGGGCTAATGTCCCAGCACCCAGTTCAGCAGGCCAGTCTTTCAGCTGAGAGGCCCTGGGTCCATCGCATCACCTCTCACATCTCCAACACATTATCATTTTACTCAGTGTAAGTATACATGTTCCTCCAGATCCATCTTAGAGGAAATCGGTTCTGCAGTGGGCCACTGTGTTATGTCACATGGCTATGTGATGTCTCTGTGGGATGCTGATGTCTCTTTGGATATTGGCTGACTTACATTTCTGTTGCTATGATGAAACATCAAGACCAAAAAAGCAACTTTGGAGGGAAATGGCTTATTTGAGCTTATATGTCCATAGCACAGTTTATCACTGAGTTCATGGAGGAACACTGTGGACTGGCACACTCCCCATGGCTTTCTCATCCTGCTTCTGTTTCAGCACACAAGACCACCTGCCCAGGGGTGGCACCGTTCTCAGTGACCTAGAAAATGACCCAGACTTGCCTACAGGCCAATATGATAAAGACATTTTCTCAGTGAAGGCACCTTCTTCCCAGATACATCGGTCTCTGTCAAGTTGACATAAAACCCAGGCAGCTCAGGTACTTTACCATATTATTATTAATAGTTGAGCTGGGTCTTGAGCTAATAATCTAATTACCAAACATTTTATTTTTGTATTGAAAATAGAACTTTTTCATACATTATATTCTGATTGTGCTTCCCCTCCCCAACTCCTTCCAGGTCCCCCCCCACCTCCTCAACCACCCGAATTCACACCCTTTCTTTTCTTCTCTCATTAGAAAACAAATAGGCATTTAAAATAAATAAATATATAAATAAATATCAAGTAAGACAAACAGAAAACTAGTTTGACTTTTGGACATTTTTCTAACATATGACTTTGCTAATTATTTGAAAATTTCATACATGCATATGGGTATTTTGATTATATTTACCTCTCACTTCTAACTCCTCCCAGATCTACCCATCACCTCTCCCAGCTTCATGGACCCTCTAATTTATCTTCATAACTATGGAGTGCAGTCTGTGATGCTCACACACACACACACACACATACACACACACACAACTGTGGGGCCACCAACTGGAGCATTGTCAACCTACCAGGAGCCACTCCCTTAAGAAAACTGACATTTCGGTTCTGAGGAACCACCACACTGATTCCCATAGTGGCTGCTCTGATTTACAATAGCTGTATTAAAGATCCCACCCTGGTATCTCTCTTCTTTATATAGTCAACCTAAGTGACCATTAACAAATGAACTGATAAAATGCACTCTAGAGACGTGTGGAGTATTAGTCGGCCAGAAGGGAGTATAAAATCATGAGATTCTCAGGAGAATTGGTGGAAGTGAACACCATCATTCTGGTTAGAATAAGACAGGGTTGGAAACAGATATTGCACGTTTTCTGTAATGAATCTAGTGAAGACTCTAGATTATACAAATACATAATGAGAAAATGAAGGGATGACTGGGGGGGTGAAAGATGGGGTCCAGAGGGCGGAACACAAGTAGGTGATGGGTGGATGAAGATAAACATTGCATACATTCTTTCATATATGACCCTGGATTTTTATAAAGATCCAAGTAAATTTATATTTACTATGTCACCAAGGGGAAGAAAGAAGCATGGCAGTAGAAGGTGAGCCAGTTGGGAGGAGGAAGAGGTCAACAGTTAGAAGGCGACACGGTATGAATGTATGATCGAAGAACATTATGTTCATGTATGAAAATAGTGAACCCCATTACTTTGTGCAGCTAATACACATGTGTAAAAGGTTTAAGTAGAATAAACAGGAAATGTTAGCTTACACTCAATAGCTGGCTCTGGATCCCTCCACCCATGTCAACGTTTTCTTGCACGAATCCCAATCCTAACCCATCTTTTAATAAAAACCCAGAGCCAGATATTGTGGAAAAGCTGAAAGGATTGGAGAGACAAAGGAGCAGACCACAGCCACTTCTCACCACTGCTGAATCTTCAAGCCTAAAGGGGAAGATCCTATCTCCACTAATCCTCAGACTGAAGGGAAGGCAGAGGGAACTGCAGGGGGAATTCTAGTCTCCTCCCCGCTTATATTCCTTTCTCTGCCCAGCCTGTTCACTTCCTGTCTTAACCTTCCTAGTGCTGGAATTAAAGGTGTGTGTCACCACCGCTGGACCTCTGTGGCTAAAACTCTTTGTCTCTGTCCTCTGATCTTCAGGCAAGCTTTTTCTTTAGAGCATACACAATATGTCATATATCAAAACCACAAATGTTTATGGATCTGTTGTTGTTGAACGCCGGAAGGTCTCCTCCCATTCTGGCATCTCTCTTGTTTATTTGCCCCATCCCTCTGTCACATCTTCACCCAGAAGGTCCTCCTCAGCTTTGCTTGGGCAGCACATCAACACTCATGTAAAACAAAGCAACACCAATGACCACAGAGCTTTTGCATCCTTGAGGTTCCTTCCATGACAGAATTCATTAAAGCTCTGAAGGAGGAAATAGATACAAGTTTCATTTGTGTGTGTGTGAAATGTTTTCCCACTCAAGGGAGAATTTGCTGCAAGAGTAAGCTACAGACTCCAGGCTGCCCTCTGTCCCCTCTTACAATAAACATTTAACATGTCGGAGTACATTTAAACCCCCACAGTCTCCTGATGTAGGTACCACATGGATCCATTTTCTCTATTTCATTTTTTGAGACAGTGTCTCAGTATTCCAGGCTGCCTGGAACTCACTATGCAGATAAGGATGCCCCTGAACTCCTGATCTTTTTTGTTTCCACCTCCAGAGTGCTGAGATCACAACAGGGTCTAACTAGGTAGCCCAGGCTAGCCTCATATTTGAAATCCTCCTCCTAAGGGCTGGGATTACAGGTGTATATACACTCCATATCCAATTCAACTTAGTTGGGATAAATGTACATATACACATATATGTACACACATACCCATATACATCATAAATATATACGTGTGTGTGTCATGGTAACAGAAAGGGGACAATTGTGGAGGCAAAAAAGGACCAACAGGAGGGAGTAGGGATGGGGAGCACTGGAGAAAGAAGAATGAATTAGAATGAAGTAAAGTGACTTATGAAAATGTAATGAATCTGATGGTTTTGTATGCTAACTTATAATTTATACCCTTAGAAAAGTGCACTCATCAAAATAATGTGAATGAATTTTCACAAATGAACCCACAAAAGAATCAGCCCCAGGATCAGGGGCTTCCATACATCACCCCACCACCAAGGCCAGTCAGTCACTCATCTGATGTAGATATCACATGAATCCATTTTCTCCATTTTATTTTTTGAGACAGTGTCTCAGTATTCCAGGCTGATTCCAGTCTATTTTGACATTGATCTAAACAGACTCATGATTGACAGGCTCCGAGTACATCACCTTGGGTAGCCAATGTGATTTGTGATTTGCAAAGGACTTCAAGGTAGGAGATGATCTCAGAATTGGCCCTAGTTTTAAAGATGAAGCCCCAGCTGTTAAGTCTAAACCCAAAGGTTCCCTCCCCCCATTACTTACAAAGCCAAGATTTGAACCTATGAAGTATCTACAATCCATACTCTGAGCCCAAGCCCTCATAGATAGTTACACTTAAGTTCTGAGGCACATGGTGATTCACCTTTCTCTCAGGCCAGTGGGCACAGCCAGTCCTGGATAGATGGCTGACTTTGATGGCATGGGGCTCCTGCTGAGTCGACCCCTCCCAGACATGTCCCATAGACCTGTGACACGGGACACTTCTATTTCTATTTCTCCTCCTAACAGGCTCTCTGAGACTGCTGCTCTTCTGCCAGACCTAGGAAGAAAACTATAAGAGCTGTTCACCAGGGAGCATCCTCAGCCTTTGACATTGTGTAGGGAAGGCTATCATCATCCAGCCCCCTGATGCTTACTCCAGAAAGCACAGACAAGATGGAGCATGGGCTATGGAATAGCTTAAAGGGGGCTGGGCATGTGGTACCATGAGAAGGCTTTCTGTGGAGCTGAGGGGATGTCATCAGGTCCTCCTCACTTCCAGTGAGGTGTAAACGGACCACAGGAGCTGAATGTGAAGCCAAGGGCACTGAAGCCAATAGACTCATCGAACATGTAGATTCTATGGGGAACTTTGGAAGAAATGGAAGATGATGGTGACAGCTGGTCTGATGAAGTTCCCACCAGGTGCCTACACAGTGCTGGGCCTGGACTGCTTTCTCTACCATTCCAGCCGCTGTCCTCTGGATAAGAGGTTTATTTAAAGACTAATTAACACATAGACAGTGTGTGACTCAGAGTAGCTTGGCTGCACTGCTGTCACAACAGGCTTGATGGAACCAGCTAAAAGGACGACTTGATCCTCAGTTTGCTAGCATGTATCACCCAGTCCCCAGGAAAAGCCATAAAACTGACGATGCCCAGGAATGAGCCAATCAGCATCCCAGAAAAAAAAATCTAACATTACAGAAGAAATACCTAATATTCCAACCATTATAGATATCACCAGGTGACCTTTGGCCAAGGAAATACTTATTTTTCTTTTAAGGACACCCCTAGACAATGTCAACCAATCAGGGTCCTGAACCATGAAAATCCTCTCACCCCCAACCTCTACCATTATAAAACCCCACCCTAACTGGGCTGGGCACTCTCTCTGTTCTAACCATTGGGTTGGACAGGCAGAGAGTCCAAACTTAAGTTTTAATAAAGGCTTTTTGCTTTTACATATGAATTCAGACTCCTAAATGGTCTTTTGGAGGACCCTGTGATCTAGGCATAACAAACAGCAACATGGTAGGGATGGAGCAGACCCAGGTAACAGAGAGGGATTTCCTTTTTTATAGGTCTGAGAGGAAGTGGAAGGTATTACGGGGCATGATTGATGGGTAGTCCATTGTATACACTTGCAGTTGGGCTGTCTCTGAATCCATTATATCATCAAGGAGGGTGAACATCTTTTTTAAGTTATTTTAGTTCTGGTAGACAAATTACTACAGTTTCAGGAATTTTCAAAGTTGAGCCAAAATGGAAGAACTTCACAACATGGCCCCAGGCACTGTCACAGCTCAGCCAAAACGGAGGCACTTCTGGCTGACACTGGGCACAGGGGTGGAATGCCACACTCTACACCTCCCAGAGAGGAGCAGGCTCTTTTCCTCACTAGACTCCAGATTGGACTCAAGCTGAGCTCATAGCCCATCTCCTACCAGGTTCATCTTGCACATAATGAAACCATCTCCACAGCACAGGTGTGGACAGGCCACTAGCTCTGAGGCAGATGACAGCTCACTGCTTCTCATGGTGGTTTCTCCCTCCCTCTGTTTACCCACAGGGAAAGCCTAACTGTCTAGCCTGCACTCCCACTCAGATTGATCTGAACATGAAACATGAAGCTTGGTTTCTGACCAGGAGCTTCTAGAAAATTAGAAAAACGTTCCCTTACTCCAGAGAGAGAGAGAGAGAGAGAGAGAGAGAGAGAGAGAGAGAGAGAGAGAGAGAGAGAGAGAGAGAACAAGAACCAACAAGAGGAAATATTTCTTGTCCAAATAACAGTCTGTGCTTGTGACTCCAGGAGCCACACCTGTAACCTTGAGAGAAGCCATACTAGAAGCAATTTCTAAGAGCTTGGAGATTGTAAAAATTCAAGTTAGATATTGTTGAAACCCTGATAGGCCTCTGAGCCAAATGGCCACCAGACTGCCTGTTACAAACTTAATGAATGTCTCTCACAAGTGCATCAAACCAGATTTTTTTTTTCTATCACTTAAAGGCAGAAGTACTACTATTTATTGATGAACTTTATTTATAAAATAAAGCCTTTTTTATCCATGTATCTCCATGTATCCCACTGTTCCAACCCCTCTCAGTCAGCCTTCAGCCTCCCTCCTCCATATCTTCCCATCCCCTCCCCAGAAAGGGCAAGATGTCCCAAGGTGGATCAGCTCAGCATCACTCCAGGCAAGTCTGATTTCCTCATCCTAGTATCATAACTGGGTCAGGTGTTCCTCTGGAGGGAATGGGCTCTGAGGTGCCAGTCCATGCATAGAAACACAGTCTGATCCCTCCCCTTGAGGCTCTACATACTGCCCATGTCAGTGGACAGCTGCCTATCCTTGGAGGGCCTAGTTCCTTTTCCTGATGGTTCCCCAGTGGCTGTTCTTGATTCAGTGAGCTCCCCAGAGCTCCAGCCAGCCATTATTGATGAACTTTAAATTCTGG
The DNA here is from genome assembly GCA_004025045.1 of Sigmodon hispidus. Taxonomy (NCBI): domain Eukaryota; kingdom Metazoa; phylum Chordata; class Mammalia; order Rodentia; family Cricetidae; genus Sigmodon; species Sigmodon hispidus. The sequence continues at coordinate 137,068 of PVIH01000841.1, read as the reverse complement.
CACAAAACTACCACTGTTCTAATCTCCACTTGACCAAAGGTTGGCCATGTGACCCTGGGGCTTAACCTTCCTGACCTTGGTTTTTGTTCTTCTTTCAATCCCATCAACAGTGACAATACAAGGTCACTGCAAGGCCACAAAGAGAGGATAAACATCAAAGCATCTTGCAAATTAAAAAAAAAAAAAAACCCAGGTCATGGCTGGGTATTACTATTGTTGCTGATATTACACTCTCAACAGGGCCAGAGAAAGCCTGAGGCATCCTGGGAGGTGCAGTGCCTGCCCTCGGTTCCTGGGGATATGCTGGAAGAAAGGAGCAGCTGGAAGGACCAAGATAAGGTCATATTTGCATTCTTTCAGCCTCTCCTACCCTGGGCTCTGCTGGCTGAGCCAGGCGCAGGGCCAGCAGCCTGCAGCAGTGGATGAAGGCAAGGATGCAGGGGTGAGAGGGCTGTGCTCTCATCCTGTCAGCCCTGCCAGAGAAGGTCACACGCCAGTCAAGGTACAATGTCCCAGCTATCACTTTCCTGACAGCCTTCCTCGTACCCAGACTTCTTATTCTGTACGTCTCATTCAGTCCCCGTGACAACTTCACCAAGTAGATTTATTCCTGTTATATGGGCAAGACAACTGGAGCTGAGGGGTTAATGAATGTGCCCATGTTTACACCACCAGGTCTAGAAGGTTCAAGCCTGTGTGAGCACACTCCTGACCACAGTACTGAGACCACCAATATGAACTGCCACTCAGGCTATCTGCAGAAGTATCCCCGTTATAACAGGCTTTTGGAAGCTGCTTTTGTTGGCTGGAGAAATGGCTCAATGGGTAAACGTGTTTGCCTGCCAAGCCTGATGACCTAAGTTCCATTCCTGAGAACCAACTCCTCCAAATTGTCCTTTAACCTACACTCACACACCATGGCAAACATGAATCTACACACAAACACACTCGTACACATATACACAAAATAAATACATAAGTGAATGACTAAGTGCATGGTGTATGCTTGCATATGTGTGCTCTCGCGTGTGCTTAGTGCTCACAAAGTAACTAAAACCAGGCAGAAAGCCTGTCACCTCTCAATTTAAACCCTCAAGGATGCTGTGAGAGGCTTTGTCTCCATTTAATATTGAGATGTTTAGAACTCAAATTTTGAATGGTTCACCTAATCTCACAGGGGAAAAAAAAATGACAGTGTGGGATTAAAAGGAGACACATCATGAGGCCTCTGTTCTCAGGTGTGTACCACCCTGCCTCAGCACCCTCCTAAAGGAGCCTAAACAAGATGGGTGAACAGCACATTTGCAACTGTTCAGTACGTGTTGGGCAGATGCAGAACAATGCAACCCCTCTCCCAAGGGCTTGGGAAGATGATGATGGAGCAAACTTCCCTGAGATAGAAGAGGTGACTCATCATCTCTAGCCCTTCACTCTCCAGGAGGATTTAGTTGTCAATTTGACATGACCTGGGAAGAGACTCAGCCATTATCTAGGTCAGGTTGGTCTGTGGGGAACTGTCTGGACTGTTCTAATGGATATGAGAAGGCACAGCATGGAAACTGTTCCTGGTCTGGGTCTTGGGCTGTTAGTAGAGGAAGCTGTGCTGGGTGGTGGGCACACATGCCATTCATCTCTCTCTGCTCTTGACTGTGGCCATGATGTGACTGGCTGTTCATGCTGCCTAGCTCTGCTACAACAGACTGTAAACCAACCCGTGAGTTTAAACAAACCATGTCTTTCCTAGTGTGTTTTCCATCAAGGTATTTTATCATGGCCACATAAATGAAACTAAAACCAATACTACATTTTTGTATCCAGTGGGCACATCTTTGGAGTAAAGTTGCTGGACAGGTAAGATAAAAATTCCCACCTCTCCATGGAGAAAAGTTGGAAGACCTTCTAGGAGATCCTCCTAGGAGCAACAAAGCTAGGATTGCCAGTCAGCACAGACTGAGTCCAAATGGTTTTGCTCACACCACTACACTGGGGTGAATCCTGAGTCATGGAGTGACTTCCCCAGGGTCACACAAGATGGCATCTGGAGAACAAAACTCAATTGTTATGGTGAACTGTGAAATGCTGCCCCACCCTCAGACTCTTGGTATCAGATGGTGGTGCTATTTGGGAGGGGTCTCACTGGAGGAGATAGGTCACCAGTGACTGAGCCTTAATGGTCTCTCTCAAATGGCACTTTTAGCTCTCTGGTCAGCAGAATGTAGCACGCAAGCTGCCTCATGCTTTTGCCAACATGCCTTCCTAGCTACAACAGACTGTACTCCTTCAAATCAAAAGCCAAAATAAATTCTCTTTCCCATTATTGTTGTCATTGGATAGCCCAGCTCAGCCCCCAGCTCCTGCCTCACGTCTCCATCCCTGGAGAATTCATTCCCCTTCTGCCCCTCATCTGTCCAAGAGACATCTAGAACTGAGAGATGCCTCTAGCCTGTTGGCAAGATAAAGGAGAGACATATGAATTCGTAGGGGAGCTCTTTGATCCTATCTCCCTGAGGTGATATTAACACAGCTTCCTAAACTCTTAAGTGTCTGCCTGCTCTGTCTGCAGGGAGGGTGTAACAACTGTGCACACATCCACCAGAGGAGGTCTCTAAAGAGTATCGATAGTGGGTTTTTCCTACCACCAGAAGCAGCAACAGGGCAAGTGCTTGGGGCTCCTTTGGGGTTCATTTTCTCAGTCGAGGCTTGCAGTTTTAGAACAGCTGTGCACACAGAGGAAAGGAGGGCTGCTGGGCAGAGGCCTCTGAAGCAAGATTAGATGTGTGTGTGTGTGTGTGTGTGTGTGTGTGTGTGTGTGTGTATGCAAATGCAAAAGCCCTCTGTACTTAGCTCAGGATGGCTATTAGCTATTTTATCTACCTCCTGCTCCAAATCTCTAGGTTGTCACCCACTGCCACTCACCAAGACCACATGGCTTCTCCAAGATGTCCTGTTTTGTATGAATACATTGTATCATTCTCCTTGGTTCTAAAATTGTATTGCTGCAAGTTACTCTTCCTGGACACTGGCTGAAGTCCAGGTTCCTAAGCAGCTGCTGCCTTGATTTGTACAAGTGATTGACAGACCATATTTACAAATAGATAACTCATTCATACACTCTATGGGCTGGAACACTATATGCCAGCATGAAGGGATGCAGCTTGAGAGCAGAGGAGGAAAATGTCTAATACAGGCTACCATTTACTGAATGCCAACCATTGCCCCAGCCCTGCATGATGCCCAACACTAATGTTTAATCATCACAATATCCCATAAGTCAGGGGGTGTCATTGTCTTCTCATCACAGAAAAACCCATAGATAAGAATTGCCTCATCTATGGCCTGGCAGCTGGACTATAGTTTGGAAGTCCAGAAAACTGTTCTTCCAACTCAAATCTGTCTAGTTCTACTGAGGTCTTGTCTTTAAATTTTTGCCGTATACATTCATTCATTTATTTATGTGTGTGAGCACATGTGTGCCTATACATTCATTCATTTATTTATGTGTATATGAGCACGTGTGTGCCATGGCACACACGTGGAGGTCAGAGAACAGCTTTTGAGAGTTGGTTCCCTCCATCTACCATGTGGGGCCCGGGAATTGAACTCAGGTCTTCAGACTTGGTAGCAAGTACCTTTTCTATGCTGAGCCATCTTGCTGACCCCTTACTGCAGTCTTAACCATGGACATAATAGCTTCTTGTTAAACTTACAGGTTACTGGGAAAACCAAGCTGGGATGTTGAACAATTACAGAAACACAATAGAAAATAAAGAGGTGATGGGTGACACACAGTATGTGACTTAAGGTGAGTGAGGGTGGGTCTATCACTTCTTATCAGAGAAGTTGTGACAATGGGGTCTGTGTGCAAAGAATATGACTTGAACCAAGTAGTGGTGGTCCAGATCAGAATGTTCCAGAGAGAGTAAGAACACTAGAAACAAGATAACTGATGTAGGAAGTTGGTGAGACATGAGCACAATCCTGCTTGCTCCAGATTCTGACAGCCAGCAGACCTTACTATGTCATCCACCTCAAAAATGCAGCTCTTAGCTCTGCTGTGCTTTCTCTAAGGTTCTTTCAACTTCCCAGATACCATCACAACACCCCAGCTTTCCATCTATCCTGCCCACTAGGAGATGATAAGCTTGAAAAGGACAAGGATTCTTGTTAGTTTTGCTCATGGTTGGATCCCCATAGTGTGTAGTGGCTGAGGCTGGTGAGCCGTGTGGGTGCTCTGTAAGAACCAGCCGACATCTGAGAATGGGAAGCCAGAAGACTCACTGGTGGGGAGGACAGAGGGTACAGGACCATGGACAGAGGTGTGCTGCCCAGACCTTTTCTCACTGCTGGCTCAGAGGATGGAACAGAAATCCCATCCCTGGTTCCTTCCTTCTCCCTCCTTCCCCCCCCCACCCCTTTCCTCTCATGCTTCTTTCCATTTTCCTTTTATCTTTCTCTCTGTGCCCTCTTTCTCTTGGGCCCATTTTCTTTCTTTCTTCCCCTCTGTCCCTTCCTCCATCAATTCTTGTTCTTTCTCACTTCCTCTGCCCCTTCTTTTCTTCCTCTGCCCTCCCCATTTCTTTCTAGATCTCCACAGATGATGCTCAGGTACAGGCAGACACAGCACTGGGTCCCACTCAGCTACACAAACCACAATTACAGATGCCAGCGGATTCCTGGATCCTGTATTCTGCCTAGCCTCACCACACAAGCCACCCCAAGCCTGGTGTTCATTCATTAATTTGGGTTCAGGAAGCCCAAAACAGTCCACTGAGACAACTCTCAGCTCAGTCCTACCCCATGACAGACTCCTCAACTCTTCTCTGATTGAACATCTATGACAGACTCTCTCCCTCCCTCTGTCTGGTGAGCCCTCAGAGACTCCAGCCAGACTGTTGCAATCCATATTTATCAGCTTAGGACTGTCTTCCATTTCCACCATCACCCTCAGATTCTCCCCTGAGTTAATTGGGAAAGATGGATAGATGACAGCGCCCTATGTAACTCAATTAAGATAAAAGCTCTTGCTTTATGGTTGCCAGCAATAACTCCCGGTGCCGACATGTCTGATGTAAGCTACCCTGTGGTGGAGGCAAGGGTCTCAGTAGCTGCTCTCAGTGCCAAAGCATCCCAGTTCCACAAGTCTTACAGCTATGAGAGGTGGGGTAGGTAAGCCCCACCCATGATGGCTGGGGGTTGTGATTTCTGTATCTAGAACGTGGCCACTTCTGACCACCTCCACCTGTCCCAACCCTTGTGTCTCTCCACTGCATTGGTAGGTGCTCACCCCCCCAATCTACTTGCTCTTCTTCCCCCCCCCCCCGCTACAGATCACTCCCAGCACATGACTGTGTTGTGTTCCAATGACTGTGTCAGCTAAATTAGGTCATTCATGGAAGCCACCCAGAGTCCTCCATGCCAGTGTAGGGAAGAGCCATAGTCCCCATGATGGCCCCTGTCAGCTTAGTCTCTGCCCTCTCTCTGACCATAGAACTTCCCTTTCTCCCTTGCTTCCTGTGTTCCAGAAACACCAATATCCTTCACCTCAAATCCACACAGCATGCTCTGGGCTCCTGAATGATTCTCAGACCACAGTGCCACCCTCACCCCCGCCCCATCTCCCATGACTCACTCCACTTTATTATAACTGTCACATGCTCTGCCAATAACCATTATTCTGACCTGTTTTTAATTCTCTGCGGCACTTGTCATCTGGCATTGGCTAGCTCATCTGCCCACTTGCCGCCCCACATGAGTGCCAGCATCACAGATAGCAGGTTTTCTCTTAGCTTTCTGCAACCCCAGCCCCTTGAGTGGCCTGTGGCAGACAGGAAGCACACCATAAATACTTCCTGAATAAACCATGCATTGAATCAGTAAGAGTTTAAAGAGGTAAACTAGGATTCCCTGAAGGATAAACTTAGCCGTCCCCAGGCACAGCCGTTCCCCGGGCATGTCCTCATTCTGACAAGTATGCCTGAGTGAGGTCAAATTAACTTCCTGACTCTGCTACCTTCTGGCTATGTGAGGCTTCCCCTTCAAGAAACTCCACACAGACCCAGAATACCCTGCACTCCATGAAGCAGTCAGCTATGACCTTCTAAAAGGGGGAAAGGGGAGGCTTAATGTGTCATATGTGAGTTGAGTATGTGCACCATGTGTGTAGTGCCCACAGAGGCCAGAAGAGGGCATCATATCACCAGGAACTAGAGTTACACATGGTTCTGAACCATCATGGGGATGGTGGGAAATTTTAGATCAGGAAGAGCAAGGAAGAGAAAAGAAAGTTGCTCTTTCTCTCTTTCTCTCCTGCCTTAGTTTCTCTTCTTCTTTCTATCCATCATTAATAAATATATTCTTGGACTTTTACTGGTTCATTTCTCCATTTATTTGGGAAATAGGGTGTACTTCCTACTTGCCAGATGCCATTCTAGGGACTGAGGATGGAGAAGACCATGAGGCAAACCGGTTTCTCTGTCCCTTTACTTACGACCCAACACTAGTTACCATGAGAAGTCTGGGAACAGGAGAGATCACCCAGTCAGGAGAGAACTTGTGTTGCAAACATGAGGCCCTGAGTTTTATCCTCAGGATCCACATCGAAAAGCCAGTTGTGGTGGTGATGTGGGCTTGAAATTCAACCACTGGGGAGGCAGACACAAATGGGAATGCCCCCCCTGCCCCAGATAAAATACTTCTACCAAAAATCTCTCTCTTGGAAAGCTTATGTCAAACACTGTATCTGATCTTTTAGCATAGTCTCGGTTACTTTCTACATTTATAGATACCTGAGACACAGAGAGGGTGAGCAACAGACCCAAGGCCGCATAGTTAAGACAGCAGAGCAGGATTTGAACGCAGGTCTCTGCCCCAGGAAAGCTTACCTTCCGTTTCTCTGCTCCCCCTTCTCCCGTCTGCTTTAACTCTGGGGCTCCCATCTCCACCCCATTCTTTTTTATATCTTAAGACCTTCGGTGTTCCAAGCCCTTATCCCAGTACGGCCCACAGCCCACAAGAAGAGCCTGTAAAATCAGTCCATCTCTCCCAGCACCATCACTAGCCATGGGGCAGCTAAGTCTTTCTCAAGATGCCTGTCTGAAGAGTAATTCCATTGGTGGACTCCCACCAGCTATGTCTTTGGAGACACAAATGAAAAGGAATCTGTTGAGAAAATGGATACTAAGTGAGTTCTTCTGCCTCACGATTTATCTCAGAAGCTCTAGGTCTGGGAGATGGCTCAGTTAGCAAAACAACCTCCATACAAGAGTGATGGCTGGAGCTGGATCATCAGAACCTTGGTTAAAATGTAAAGATTTAAATACAACCACTAAAACAAGAAGAGGTGGAAGCTATGGTGTGTGCTTGTCATCCCAATACTGGGCAGGAGGAGGCAGGCAGATCATTGGTGATTGCTGGCCAGCCAGCCTAACCTACTTGAAAGATTTGCCTCAAAAAGAAGGTAAATAGCATCCAAGGAGTGACCCCTGAGAAGGTCTTCTGGCATCCATGTGCACATGTAACCCCATATGCCTACACACAGTTACACACACACACACACACACACACACACACACACACACACACACATACAGTGGGTTTGCTTTAGAATGGGAGAAAACTCTGTGCTACAAGTCATCCCTATCATTGTTGAGTCAACCAGTGTCCAGCTTATCACAGGCATTTGCTAAGTCTATCTAGGGATGGGTTCATAAGCTGATGACTCCTAGTATGCCATCTAGCTAAGCACACAGCCCTCAGCTGAGACCCCATACATCCTTTTGCCCCTCGGGCCCATTGGGCAAAGGATCAAAATGCTAAACTATATAGGATAATGATTTGAGCCTCATATATACGTCCATGCAAGCAAAGGGCTGCCCAAATCTGTCAATCTTACTACCCACATTTCCCATGACACCCTCTGGGTTTCTTGGAATTAAAAATAGAAGGCAAATAAACATAGATGAAGGACCTTCAGCTCCTCAGGCCAAAGGATGCTAAGCTGCTGCCCTGGGTCTAAGGCCATCTATCATTGTCTTGGTCTGTGACCTTCTAATAGCAGCCCCCACTTCTCTGAAGGTTGATTTTCTTGTTCATTAAAAACAACAAAAATAAAAAAATAAAAACAATCTAGACTGCTTTTGATGGTGGTGTCCCTTCAAGTGTTACTTTCTGGGATTCCAACATCCACCCGAGCAGGAAAGGAGAGAAAGGCAGGTCCCCAAATGTTGACACCTCACACTTCCTGGTGCCTGGTCACATCTTACATGCCTGTCTCTGGACATACCTGTTCCCTAATAACCTTCATCCATGCTGCTTTTCTTACATAGCCTCTGTGGAGAACGTTTGTATCCTGAATTGCTGTGCTGAAATATTGTGACTGAAGCAGGTTGGGGAGAAAACAGTTTATTGCCTTACACTTCCACATTGTTGTTCATCATCTAAAGGAGTCAGGACAGCAACTGAAACATGGCAGGAACCTGGAGGCAGGAGCTGATGCAGAGGCCACGGAGGGTGCTGCTTACTGGCTTGCTCCCCATGGCTTGTTCAGCCTGCTTTCTTATAGAACCCAGGACACCAGCCCAGGGATGACATCACCCACCAAGGTCTGGGCCCTCCCCCATCAATCACTAATTTAGACAATGCCTACAGCTGGATCTCATGGAGGCATCTTCTCAAGTGAGGCTCCCTCCTCTCTGAGGACTCTATCTTGTGTCAAGTTATCATAAAATCAGTCAGCACAGTGGACCCCTTGTCAGCTTGACTCACAAACACAGCACCACTGAGCCACAACCTTTGCTTTCTCATTCAGTCCCAAGGTATCAAATTAAAATCAAATGACTTTAAAAGTCCCACAGTCTCTAAAAATCCAAACACATTAAAAATTTAGTCCCTGCAAAATAGCTAGTCTCTTAAAATTCAAAATCTTTTCAACATTCAAAATTTCCCAGCTGTGGGCTCCTGTAAAAATCAAAATTAAGTATTTCCCTACTTCAAAGAGAAGAACCAGGGTACAGTCACAAACAGATCAAAGCAAATCTGACTCCAATGGTGTAAATGATACAATAAAGATGTCTGGGATCCACTCACCATCTTCTGGGCTCCTCCAAAGGGCCTGGGTCACCTCTCTGGCTCCGCCCTCTGCAGCACACACAGCTTGTCTTCTAGGCTCTGGCTGGCTCCACTCCACTGCTGCTGTTCTTGGTGGTCATCCATGGTACTGGCATCTCTACAATGCTGGGGTCTCTGCAGCAACTGGGCTGTGCTTTCACCAATATCTTCTTTTGAGCTCTCTTTAGGGATTCCAGACTTGCCAGAGTGTCAAGCCTCAAATGCTCTCCATGACCCCTTCATGCCTTCAAAACTAGCACCACCTGGGTGGCTCTTACACTACCATGTTCAGCTGCCAGCATGAGGTACATACAACCTTGGCTGCCTCTGAAATACAGTTTCTCTGTGCTCTCAGGAAACACTTCCCAGAAGACTTCACCTTGGTAATGGTGGTCTTTTCTCATTCACAGCTAATGTCTCAGCTCCAGCTGACCAGCATCCATTGACCCAGCAAGCAAAGGTTTTTACCTTAGTGGTTCTGGTTCCTTGTTAATCACAGCCATTTCTACACCTCCAGCTGACCAGACACCAAAGATCCTTCACACAAGAGGCTCAGTAAAGTCTTCGCTTCCCTCTGACACTTCACAAGCCAGACCTCCATCTTCTTCACTGAGCTCAGCATTCTCATCGTCCAAGCTCACACAGAGCAGATCACTGAGCTCTCAACACTCAATGGCTTTTTCTAGCTCAAAGTTCCAAAGTCCTTCTACAGCCCCACCCCAAAAACAACATGGTCAGGTTGATCGCAGCAGTACCCCACTGTGCTGGTACCTACGTGTCTTAGGTTTACTATTACTGTAATGAACATTCATGACCAAAGCAGGTTGGGGAGGAAAGGGTTTATTTGGCTCACATGTCCACAATACTGTTCATCACTGAAGGATGTCAGGACAAGAATTCAGGCAGGGCAGGGACCTGGAGGCAGGAGCTGATGCAGAGGCCGTGGAGGGTGCTGCTCACTGGCTTGCTCCTCATGGCTTTCTCAGCCTGCTTGGATAGAACCCAGGACCACCAGCCCAGAGATGACACCACCCACAATGGGCTGGCCCCTCTTCCATCAGTTACTAATTAAGAAAATGCCTACAGCTGGATCTTATGGAGCCCTCAAATGACTCTAGGTTGTGTCAGGTTGACATAAAGCTAGCCAGCAAATCTTCTACTTCATCTTGCTCATTCCTCACAGGGTTCTGGTGAGGCTAAACATGGTCTGCCAACTTTATGGTATGATACCATAAGGGCATACTCAATAAGGGTAATAAATGTCTTGCCATTGATCCAGTTTCTCAATGATGTCACTAAGAATCTCAGTCCCTGTGCCTTCCTGATCTGCCATGCTCAGTGTAACAAAAGATCTCTTCCCAGGTACTATTGCCTTCTGTATAGGAGGAAAAAATATCATTCCAGAATTTTCTAAGGAAGCTTTTAGTTTATCCTATTAGCCAATTCAGCTATCTTTGGCTGGGAGGGAGGATATGCTGGAAATACATATGGTTTGGCTCATCTCAGTAGTAAGAGGTAGATGTGAAAATGAGAAATAATAATGGCCACTGGAAGAGGAACCAACAACGGCTGCCATACCATGTGCTACCATTTAATACACAGAGAGGTTAAGTGACTTATCCAAGGTCACACAGCAAACAAGTAGCCAGATCCATAAATACAGTTATTCCCAACTCCAAAGTCTACCTTGGTCATGTAAGGTCTATGTTCTTCCTGACCTTCAGCTCATGTCCCAGATACTGAATGGACTTTTCAAAAGGACCAATGGTAGACAACAAGGTAGAATTTTCTAGAAATATATTGATAGAAGATAAGGATTTCAAGTCAGGCTTAAAGATCTGATTGTCAGAGAATATTATGCTCTCAGGTTTTTGTTACTGTGATAAAATACGCCAGGAAAATTCAACTTAAAGGTAGAAAGGTTTGCTTTTGGCTCCTAGCTCCAGAGCTTTAAGGCTATGGTTACTTGGCTCTGTCATTGGGCTGTTTGCCTTGTGGTAGCCATGGTCTAAGAAGCCAAAAGAGGGAGGATATGGGTGTGCAATCTCAGCCTGCCTTTTGAAGGCATGCGGCTATGATTTAACTCCGCTCCACAGGCCCCAGGCTTAAAGGTCCTAGTACCTTCTCAACAGCTCCATTATCCTGTAACCAAGCCTTTGAAGACAATCTAGATACAAAAGAGAGACAGGAAGTGGATCCAGAAGGCCAGGGAATTCTCCAAAGAGCCCAAGAAGAGACTTAAAAGATGCTTTCTTCACCCTCATCCCTCAGCGAGAACCCTGGGAAGTCTGGTCCATCCTGGGCCATGTGTCAAGGACTTCCCAATGGCAGTCACCTCCCTCCACAGAGGCTTTTGGCCGAAGGCCCTTTAATGATGGATGGATAATGGTGTTTTGCATTTAAATTCGATAAACCAGAGGCTTCCCTCAATGGCCACTGAAAGAAATGGAGGAGGAATCTGAGGAGCCAGGCTTGAAACAGAGACCCCAAGACTCTTGAGGCCAGTGTGGTCACCCAGGAGGTCCCTGCACCTCTTAGGATGAGAACTGAACTGGGTGGGTAGCATCTTGTCATCACTTTAGAAAGTTCCACCTAATGGCCCTCATATGCAGAGGGAATAGAAGAAAGGTTTGATCTCCCAGGAGAAAAAGCAAGATGGAAGGTGGATGATACCAGATTTTATCTGCAACTTCCTTAACTGGTGGAGGCTAAGGGTCTTCTCCCAGAGGACATGGCAATTATAAACAATTGCATAAACACAAAATTCTGCTTAGCGTTCCAGAGAGGTCACAGACTCCTGGAGGCCAAACAATATGTGATGGCTCTGGTCCTGCATGGTGTTCAGGGAATTTCAGCAAGAGGACCTGGGGACCTTGATTTGAAAGCCTCTGTTGTCTGGGAGCCATCTCCAGGGCCTCCTTTATTCTCCACCCGATGCCCTTAGTCTGGGAAGGAGAAGAATTTGTCTGTATTTCTAATTATGGGTTAAGACACAAATGATGCAAATATTATGCTAAATGAGTTCCCTCAAAATAGCTGAGGGCAAAGACTGCCTCAGAGACCCTGTCCTTCCCATTTGCATGAATTGGATGCTTTCCCCTCCCCACCCCTGTTGTTGATGTTAATGTAAATCCCTGAAGGATGAAAACTAGAAAAGGAGGTTTCATTTACCCAGCATTCTCAGTGGGTCAAGATGAAGGCTCCTCACCAAGTGCCCTTCAAGGATCAGTGGATGGCACAAAGCCCAGTGACTTAATTCTCTCCTTCTGTTCAAAGTCAGAGCACAGGGCTGAGGAGATGGCCCAGCTGGTAGAGATATTATGTACAAGCATAAGGGCCTGAGTTCAAGCCCCCAAATCCACATAAGAGTGCTGGGCACAGTGGAATGTACTTACAGCCCCAGTTCTGAAGACATAAAACAGGTGGGTCCCTCAAACCCGCCCCCCAGTCCTATCAGCCAAGTTAAATCAGTGAGAGACCCTGCCTCAAAAAACAAGGTGAGGCCCAGAGAGATAGCTCTGAATCACTGGCTGTTCTTGCAGAGGACCTGGTTTGGTTGCCAGCACTCACATGGCAGCTCACAGCCATCTGTAACTCCAGCTCAGAGGATCAGAAACCCTCCTCTGTCTCCATAGGCACCAAGCACACCAGACTATACAAACTTCTTTCCTGCTTTCACACCCTGCTCCTTTGGGGTTACTTCACACCATATAAAGGCAGTAGCATCAGACATGGCATTATGCTGAGTTGACAGGGTTTGATACACTCCATGGACTCATGATATCAGCCATGGTGGTGGTAATGGTCACATTCCCAGTGTCACCTAGAAATATTTGAGGGTGTTGAGACATGCAGGCTCAAACCTCATGCTCCAAAAAGATTCTGCTTTGATTGATTTGGGGGATGGTCTGGCAAGCGGAATTTCCTTAAAGCCTGGGTTGTTGTTATTGGGAATAATATTTGAGAAAGACTGGGCTAGAGAAACTAGGTCATTGGTTGCAAGTTATGCAGGATAGGGGGACTGACACCTTAAATCCATATTTTTAAATTTTGAAATAAAAAAGTTAATATATCTGATCATGATTTAAAAATTAAATATTTTTGCACCCTCAAAATAAAAAAGCTAAATTATAAAGTGTTAAGTCCAAAGGGTTTGGTCTCTGCTTACCAGGAACCTCCTTGAATACACCCCAAAGGTCTCCTTCCTCTGACTTGGGTGTCTAGTCTCCATCAACTCAAATAGCCTGTATCAGCTCAAAGATTCTTCCCCACAGACCCTGCCGATGGTCATGAAGAAAGGTTGCTTTCCCTACTTCTCTCTGACACACCAGCACCAACCCGAACAGATACCATGGCAGCTTGATCCCTAATAAACCTGTTTTTCTATACATGGAGTCGTCCAGTTTGATGGTTCCCTGTCCCCACTTACAAAAAAAAACCCTCAACAGCCGAATTCTTAGAAAGAAACTGTGGTAGATATGAAACCAAAAGAGGACTGTGTCCATCTTCAAGTCAGCCTAAGCAAACAACAAAAAGTGCTGTCATATACCAAGAGTTCTAGGGAATCAACAATGTAAAAGGACAAGATCAATAAAAGAAAATTAACAAAAGGTAGAAACAAATAATTCTCAGCAGTATAAATACATTTACTTAATACACTTTGGATTGGAAAAAATAATGAAGCCTTTCTAGTAATAATTAAAAAAAAAAAAACAATGACAGAAATACAAGTGGAAACAAAGATATACCAGGCTTAAAATGTATCCAGTTAGGAGAGACAAAAATAGAAAGGAAAGGAAAAGAAAGAAAAGAAAAAGACCCTTCTACAGTGGCCAGGGTGAGGGAAGTGCTCTCAGCATGGCAGGGGAAGGTGAATTAGTTCCACCTTTCTAGAAAGCAATTTGGCAGAATAATCCCAATTATGTTAAAAATATATATGCATATGCATTTCGGCATATAAAAAAGCCTGGGTAGATATAAAACAAATGTTAACAGCAATTTCCTTCGTGTAATAAGATTAGGGTGATTTTTATTTTCTCCTTTATGCTTTTCTGTAGTTTCCAAATTTTCATGTTGAATACGAATCCCTTGCACAACGAGGAGGAAAAAAAAACAAAATGAAAAGGAGGTGTTTTAAAAACCTTGTTATGTCCTTTAAAAATGCACTTCTCTTTATATTTATTTATCTTACTGTTTCCCTGCAGAATGCTTGGTTTTGCTGAGCTTTTTTTTTTTTTTTTTCTTTTTTTTCTTCCTAAAGAGTTTTGTGCTTGATCCTTAGAAAGTCAGTCAATAAAAGAAGCAGGTTACTCTAGTCTGTCTGGAAGAAAGAGAGAGAAAGGGAGAGAGGAGAGAGAAAGAGAATACCAGCTCTGTCCTCAGCAGACTCTCCTGGGCTGTCCCCCCTCAGACCGACCTAGGGTAGGGCATGCAGATTTTCTGAGGCCTAGACTTGGTATTTTAAGTAAAGATGAACACTCCTATACAACATGCTGTGATAATGATTTTCAACTTGACTGGATTTAGAACTACCTAGGAGACACACTCTGAGTATGTTTAACTGAGAAGGGAAGTCCCACCTTCAGTGTGAGCAGCAGCATCCCACAGGCTGGGGGTTTCTGACCTAGAAGAATAAGAAGAAAATAAATGAGCTAAACATCATTATGCATTTGTGTGAGTGCTGTGTGACTTCTCCTGGGGAGATGTGGGCAAACATCCATTCCCTCCAGAAAGGGCACTAAGAACTACCCAAATCTAACATAGTGAACCCCTGAGTCTATTGGAGTTACTTAAAAGAGTATAGGTGATAGAAACAGGAATATGAGTAGCTCAAAGCCAGCTCAGCTTCCAAAAGCCCACCCTAGCATATCTAGTCACAGATCCACCTTGCTCCAGCAATTGTTACTGCTGATAAAATCTTGGAGAGGGACCTTGTTAATCTCATAAATTTCAGGAACTTCCTGAACCTTGTAAGGTTTGATGACTTCCTAAGCCTTACAAGGTTTTATTTTTTTCTGGGTCTTAACGAGCCTCCCTCTAGGACTGAATGTTACAATGTGAAGGAAAAGAGCTATACCACTGGATTCCAGACTGCAGACATTCTCTGACCTTGGGCCTCAGAATCCTGCCACCATGCCTTCCCCACACAGTGAGCCAAAATAAAACCTTTCCAGGGGCTATATAGAGGCAGATTAGTTGGAAAGGTGTTTGGGTTCAGATCCCTAGTGCCTATGTCAGTGCTGGGTATTGTTGCACTCACCTGTAACTCCAGCACTAGGGGGTGGAGACTGGTGGGTTCTAATGGGGGCTCACCGGTCAGCTAGACTAACTAAGACAGCAAGCACCAGGTTCAGTGAGAGACACTGTCTCAAAACACAAGGTGGAGAAAGATTGAGGAAGACAGCTCAGTGTCAACCCCTAACCTCCACATGCTCCTGGATCAGTGAGTACTGACAACCCCCACCCCGCCCCCACCAAACCTCTCTCCTTTAAGTTGTCATAGCAGCAAGACAAGTATGAAGTACAAACTAACTGACATGGTCTGGAGAGTGCCAAGTATTCAGTAATGATAATTTGTGCAAATTCAATGGTGAGGGTAGAGGTAGACTGAAGAAGCCATCATTCCAAGGGAAATCCATCCTGCATGGAGAAAAATAGTCCATTGTGTGCTCCATGTCATCCATCCCATCGCAGGTCCTGGGCTTTGGAAGCTCTCTGTATCAGGACTGACCAATGGCAATGCCCACCTCCCTTTATTCAGGGATGGCATTCTCCTCCTGTGTCTTCAGGCTAAAAGAATATCTACTCATCCATCTACTCATCCATCATCTGTCCATCTACCCACCACACATACACTTAACCATCATCCATCCATCCATCATCTATCCCACATCTCCCCATACTAACTAAGGCATCATCTTCCATTGTCAAAGATATATGAAACCTCAGGTGTCATGGCAGCACATTGATCATGGAAAAGTGTGAGTACCATCTAAATGTCTGTGAGTTCCACCTACCCAGTGACCAGTAAACAGGTGAGGCCTCCTGAAAAAATGCCCCAATGGGGAGACTTTATTCGCCAATACATGCAGAACAGAAGTCTGTCTTTGGTCTCTTAACTAATATTTCCTAATTCCAGGTTAGGTGGTAAGTACTTATTCCTCAAGACCAGAGATATTTTCAGTCAATCCCCCCACATCTGGGGCTCCCATTGTTCTTGCCTTCACTATTCTGCTATTATTATCATTGCCAATACAGCCACCCACTGCTGTCAGACTGACTAGACACTCAGCCTTTGTGCCGAGCTATCTATCCTGGAGTAAAGTCTGCATGTGGAGAGACACATCTGTCTCTGGCTCCTGCTGAGAGTCAAAGCCTTTCCCACAGGGAATAGGAGCTCATCCCACCATCCAGTACAGTCACTTGTCTGTTGCTTTTGCTATGATGACCTGACCATGTGCTCCAAAGTCCATCCAGGGGGCTTTTGATGATGTCACCTGCTCTTGCTCATAAAGCCAATCAAAGCCAGTCACATGCCGACACCAGACCCTAGGAGATGGCAACCATGACCCTTACTTTATAGATGAGATGCTTTCCAATGTTTGAAATCTCATACCTTGTTTTTGCCTCCAAGGAAAAATAACAGAAGATTTATCTACCGTAACTATGGTCTCTTTTTCCTTTTCTTTTTTTATGAAGAAAACTGAGGCTGACCCTACCCTCTCCCTAGGTTGTCTTATCCAAACCCATAAACTATGCCACATGTTAACAGACCACTTCCAAAGAGCTCTCAACTGCAGACTCACATAAAACTCTTCATAATATCATGTTAAATTCACTCTCTTTTACTGAATACATTGCATTACAATGGTTCTCTAGTGTGCAAATGGAACTCAATATATCCAGGCTCAATTGGGAAGTCCTCAATTCCAGCCTGTCCTATTAAAGTAATTAATCAAATCTGATACATCATACAATGGGTTGATATTTATTAAAGGGAGAGAACGAACTTACAAATTCAAGAAGCAATCCTAGGGGAAACAGAACTCGGGGATGCTCAGTTTCCTCCTGGAGACTCAGGAACCAAAAGAGGGAGAGGCAGTCTGGGTTTCTGGCCATGCCCCAGCGGGGTCCAAATTCTTGAGGTCACAAGGTCACATCTGAATCCCCACTACACTGTCCTAGCTTCAGCAACCACTCCATCCCCAAGTCCCCGGACATCATTCCTACAGTCCTCTCTCCATGTTCCTCCCTCTTCTCTTCTTCTCTCCTGGCTCCTTCTTTCTTTCTCTTCCTCTCTCGTACCACCCTTTCCTCTTCCCCCTCTTTCCCTCTCCCTCCCTCTATCCTCCCTTTCTACCTCCTCATCTTCCTTTCCTCATCATCAGTTTTCTCTCTCCCATCTCTCCCTTCTCCCCGTCCTTTCCCAGCTCATTTTTAGACTCTCATTGACATGCCAGTTACCTCCTGAACATGCCTCATCTGCCTGCCCGTCTCCCCACCTGTACCATCCTGGGCAGAGGAGAGTTTCGTCTCTCCCATGGCTGGTAGCAGTTAGCACCTTCCTGACTCTGTTCTTTTCTACATTTTAGACCATTTTTTATATTTTTTTCTCAAAACACACGTGCTATTGTTTCCGTCTTAAATCGCCTTAAGTGGTTTCTCAGGGTTCTTCAGAAGAAGGACCAAGGTTTTCATCTCAGCTCAGAGAATCATACAGCAGGCATCCCCCAAACTGCCTTCCAGCACCTTTTACCCTGCAATGCTCTTCCTACAAGCCACCCTAACCTCCTTTCAATGCCTTGACTATCTCAGCTAAACCATGACTTGGGACACTGGTTTCCAGCATCCTGGTCTCTCCCTTGTCTGGTAGTTAATTTTCGTACTATGTCAAATCTAATGTCCATGCTTTTAACTCCCATGTGTTTTCACGGATGCAAATATGTCCTTCACAGCAGTGCCTGCATTTATAGTCACAGACCCGTGATGCAATTGCTTCCTTTATCTCCTCCACTCAGACCATAAGCTCCCTGGGGACCAGAGCAACATTAGTGTTTGCAAATCCAAGGTTGTATCCCTCATTTCTGGTGTAAATCAGAGTGGAGATGGAGTGTTCATTCCCCTAATTTCTTTCTGTAGGAAGGAGGGGCTGCAGCAGGAAATGTAATATCAGCCACTGTGAGGAGCATCACTCCAACTATAGTCATAAAATGCAAAGAGTTGGGATTATCAAATAGTGGTATGCTTTCAGGGAAAACACTTCCCCTCCCAGTTTTACTAAAATATGTTTTCAGTCACCTTTTTAGTTTAAAAACAAGGGCAATTTTACTCATTATAAAGCTGCACAAAGATCGGAGAACAGTGGATAACTGTCAAGTGTCTGCTTGCATGGTGCAAATCTTGCCCGGACACAAGAAGCACCATGGGTACACAATGCATTGCAGTGGGCTCCTGTCTGCATAATATGCCTATTCCTGATGCTGATCAGACAAAAGATAAGCATCTTTGAAGATGATCCAAACAGATTCTACTGCCTGGGCACATAGCCACAGAACTAAGAAACTCTGGGTTCTGGTGTCCAATAACCCGAATCTGTCCTTGGAGATGAAGCGTAGAGTAACCCTATCTGTGGAATGGAAGGTGGGGATTCCTTTTTCCAATTTCTGCTTTAGCCTCTGCAGTCCTCACACAAACCCCTGCCCTGGGATTCCTGTGGCTCCCAGCATCACCCTCACAACAAATGCCCTTCTAAATTTCCCAGGTCAACAGCATTTCTGCAGCTGGAACCCAGAGCCAGGGTAACAATTGTGCCGACCTGGTTCCCATGCAAATGCGCGATCGGAATGTTTTTCTCCATTGTCCTGGGAGTCTCACACCTTCCTTGTCCCTTCTCTCTAATCTCCCTGGCTTTATGTCCTTCTAAAATTTACACATATTAGGATATATAGGTGCAATATACAAGTACTTTAACATTCTCTCTGCTTTTTTTCCCTTTGGAATAGAACAACTCCATAAAACAGAACTTTTGAAGACTCCCTACACAACATAGCTAACCAAAAGTAAAAGGGCACTGTAAGTCGTAAAGATGAAATAAAAAAGCAAGCCACAGTCTGGAGAAAACAGTCACAATATGCATGGCCAAGAAAGGGTTAAAGGCAAGAGTACTTCCATAAATAACACAGGGCTGGGGAGATATCTAGATGGAGAAAGTGTCTGCCTTGCATGCATGAGAGCTTGAGTTCCATCAACAGAACCCATGCTCACAACAGGGTGGGGGGCAGGCATGGTGGCACATGGTTACAATGCCAGTGTTAGGGAGGCAGAGACAGGCCAATCTCTGGGGTTCAGTGAGCAACCAGCCTGTTACTTGGTGAGTTCCCCGTCCCTGAGAGACGCTATCTTATAAAACAAGGTTGATAGTATCTGAAGAGTGCCATCATCCCTGGCTGACCTGGACCTCCACACACATGCACACAAGTGTGCAGCCACACAGAGAACACTTGAAATAGAACGAGAGGATGAAATAAAAGGAGGGGGGTGTGCACGTCAGAGGGGAGGGGGGAGGGACAGCAAGAGAGGAGCCACGGACCAAGAGAGGTGGCCCAAGCCAATAGGTCAAGAGACCCATGTAGCCAAAATGGCTGAATTACACAGGCTAGAAAGAAGGGAAGTGGAAGCCCCGCCCCTGGGAGGCCAGGGGCGGAGTCAGAAGTGCTGGGAGGAGCCACAGGTACTGAGGGATACTGGGAAGGCTGACCCATACTGAGTGTTAATTGGCACCTCATTTAGCCATTTGTCCCTGGTTTGAGACATAAGATAAACTCCAGTGAGAAATCCTCCAAACTGTAGCCAAGGAAATATAAGCTAAAACAAGACAGGATGACACTCAGCCTTCCCCGATGTATGTGAAGGGAGGGCTGACTTCTTACTCTTCGATTAGTTTAAAAAGCACCACTGAGCAGTCGCAATCGGCATGGGCTGCCTCTGGGAACTTCAAATAAAACAGACGCCAAACAGAATTCTCCGTCTTTCTGCAGCTTGGAGACTGAATGCAATAGTAAAAAGAGAATGCATAAGGTGTCCTCGTCTGCTTTCTGTTGCTCTGACAAAAGAAACTTGGGAAGCAAAGGGTATATTTGGCTTACAGTTTACCATTTTCCATGGAGGGAAACTGGAGTACAGACTCAAGGCTGGAACCTGGAGGCGGGAACTGAAGATGATCACGAACTCCAAACCAGACTGAGCTACACGAGAGAACCTGCCTAAGACAAAACAGGAATGAAAATAGCGACTGGATTAGGGGGGAGGGGACACCTCATAAAACTGCAATAGACATGGTCTTTGGGTGCCAGTGCGGACTTTGGGTTTTTATCTGAGGGCAGGGACTTTTTTGTACATTTGTTCGCTGATGAATCCCGAACATCCATAAGAGTCTCTGGCACATAGCTGGTCAACAAACAGTTATAAAAAATGAATATATACTGGCAGTAAAGTAGAGCTATGAAATAGTAATGCTGTGGGGCTCAGTGGGCCTCTTAAAGGCAGATTACAGGAGACTATGAAATGCAGGTTCTCAAGCAGGTACCTGTGGTTGTGTTATCCTTATCCCCATTTCTTATCCCCCTATCCTCCCTCTATTCTCCATCCATTATTCCCCATCCTACAGCATCCCTCATCCTCCGTCCCCCATCCCATAAATTATCCCCATCCCCTCTCTCTCTCTCTCTCTCTCTCACAAACACACACACACACACACACACACACACACACACACACACACACACCGCAGCCCTACAGCTTTTCTTTCTTCCCTGCAGCATTTCAGGCAGATGCCCAGCATCCCCTTGCTATCCCTTGTCCACAGTGTTTGCTGCATGCAAACCTGCAAAAGCTCTGTTTATTGCCCCCTCCCTAAAAGAAATAATGACTCTTTAGGAGGAAAACCAGAACCAGCTCAGTCAGGAGCTCCAGGCTTAGACAGAGAGGCCTCATGGAGACACACATAAATTGGAAGAGATGGGTCTCACGTGACCAGAAAGGACACTGCCTTTAGGCAGATGTGCAGTCCAATGAGCAGAATAGTTTCCTGGCTGACTTTCTGCGGACTCTACACTAATCCTATAACATGAAATCAGATCTGTAGAGGCTAAGAGAACTGGCCACAACTCCTCTCTTGACCATTATTAGCTGTGTGGCCTTGGGCAAACCACACTACCTGTCTAGGCCTTTTCTGTAACAGTGATAGCACCAGCAGGAACAAGGGCTATAGATGCTTGTAGAGCCTGTGAGCCTTCTTCCCACCCCTTCTATGGCCCATTATGTCATAGTCTTCCTCCAAGGCTCCATTCAGATGTCACTCCTGTCCCTTACTGCTTGGGAAGGGGGCCCCAGTGTACACACAACTCACCAGTAGAGGTTAGGCTCATTGATTGTTAGAGACCTGAACAGCTTCAGCCACCATGAAGTATCATGGGAACATATTGGAAGGCTATCAGAACTCAGAAGCCATGGTGAAGCTAGAAATGGGGCTATGGTGTGAAGTGGAGGCACACTGGGAAATAGAGCCTGAACAAGATGGAAACGGAGGTCCCCCCACTCCAGACATATGCAGGACGCTGTCTCTTTGTGGTGTTTGTGGTGAACTGGCCATGTTTGGGGGAACAAGTCCATTCTGTAACCTATTTATGTACAGTTTTGTTTTGTTTTTTACCCTTTGGGGCCCTCCACCCAGCTCCAAACTTAACACAAGGAGATTTATTCTTACTTATGAATGCCTAGCCTTAGCATGGCTCATTCCTAGCCAGCTTTTCTAAACTAAAATTATCCCACCAACCTTTGCCTCTGGTCTTTGGCCTTTTCTATATTCCTTTATTTACTTCTTACTCCGTGACCGGATGGGTGGCTAGCCCCTGGCACCCTCTCTTTTTCTCCCTTCTAGCTCTTTTCTTGAGGAGTAGATTTCATCTCCCATTTATTCTCTGCCTGCCAGCCCCGTCTAACAATTGACCATTCAGTGTTTTATTAAACCATCAGGTGTTTTAGATAGACAAATTAACACAGTTTTATACAGTTGAACAAATGCATCATAAATGAATGCAACACATCTTTGCATCATTAAACAAATATTCCGCAGCATAAAAACAAATGTAACACATCTTAAACTAATATTCCACATCAGTTTGTGACCCTGCCATGCCATTTGCAATGGGAGTCGGTCACCCCCAAAAGGCTCTGACCTGGAAAGTAAGAGTGGGTGCTGGTCAGTGAATGTATGCCTGACTCGATCTTAGTTATTCATCTGAGTCTCTAGCACTGTGTTCAGTGTTTCATGAAACTAGATGGATGGGTGGGTGGATGGACAGATGGTCAGATGGGTGAATGGACAGACAGATGAATGGATGTGTGAGTAGGTGAATGAATGAATGGATGGGGTGGGTGGATGGATGAATGGATGGGTGTATGGGTGGGTGGGAGGATGGATGGATCTATTGATGGGTGAGTGGATTCGTGGATGAATGGGTGGGTGTGGGTGGGTGAATGGGTGGATGGATGGGTGGGTGGGTAGGTGGGTGAATGGATGGCTGACTGAATGGATAGGTGTGGGTGGGTGAATAGGTGGATGAT
Organism: Sigmodon hispidus; assembly: GCA_004025045.1. Classification (NCBI taxonomy): domain Eukaryota; kingdom Metazoa; phylum Chordata; class Mammalia; order Rodentia; family Cricetidae; genus Sigmodon; species Sigmodon hispidus. The sequence goes on along the minus strand of PVIH01000841.1, from coordinate 114,340 downwards.
ATAAAAGATGTATAACAAGTGGTAAAAAGGGGCCAGCTGAGGTGGTGGTGTGTGGTGGTCAGGAATAGATTTAGGAGTTGTGTAAGAGTGAGTTCAGATTTAACTCTGAAAAACATCCGTGGACTTCAGTTTGTTTCTCTATAAAATGGTGGTAGTCAGCATCTCCATTAAGTTTACTGTAAGGATCAAGGATTTACATAAAGGAGTCATACCATGTCTGGGGCATGCTCAGAAAACAACTTTGTGAACATCTGAGGCCTATGATGCTGTTGTGGTGGTGGTGGGGGGTTAATATACTAACTTAGGGAGGATCACAAGCAAGGGGGGAGCTTCCCCTTAGAAGAGATCAGAGTTGAGTTGAGGAGAAGGATGACCTCTCACCGGGTTAAAGTGTGAAAGCCATGTTTATAACGCATGCAAAGAGGGGCTGGAGAGGTGGGCCAGTGGGAAAAGCACTTGCCTTGAAAGCATATGGACCAGTTTAATCCCAAGAACGTGAATTTAAAAAGCTGAACATGGTGCCCTGTGCTTGAAATCCCAGTTCTGGGCAGGCAGAGACATAGAGAGATCTCTGGGATTTTCTGGCCATCCAACCTAGCCTACTTGATGAGTTCCAATAAGGGACTCTGCCTCAAAAAATAAACCAAAACCACTGTCCTTTGGCCTCTACATCCACGCACTCACACATAGCCACATGCACACATACATTCACAAAGAAGAAATCTCAACTTTGAAAGAGGACCCAGCCACTGACCTAATTAATTCCATTTCACATTGCTATGATCTGCTCGGTTTTGAGTTATTCTTTCCTCTTTGTACCTTAAACTCCAGGGTTACAAGATACACATCTTTGAAGTGGAGGTTTTAAAAAAAGAAAAACTCCCCATCTCCGAGTGGCAGGAATTTCTTTGGCACCAACAAGACTGTACAGCCAGCCTCAGGATGATGAGGAGTCTTACCACAGCATGGGAGGGCCTGGTAGTTATAGGAACACCCTCCACTTTGGTCCTGGCCTTCCTCCTTCCCTGTGTAGTCCCAGAACTCTCTTTAGCACCTACAAGACAGGTCTTAGGTTATCCGACTTCTGCATTCTTCCCAATGAAAATACATCTCTTTTCTGTTTTACCATTGCTGTTTTCCTCTTTATTTGAGGAAATTTATTTGATCCTTAGAGGCAAACACCTGGGCCTGGTCCACTGGGATCCTCAAAGCCTAACTCCAGGAACATGGAGCTGAAAATAATACAGACAGAAAAAGTACACATGGGAAGAAGCAAACATTAGTAAAGTCGGGGCTGGCTTTTTGGACTCCCTACTAGTTAGGGGTCATGAACTACAAGGCAGCTCAGTCTCAGTGACTCGACAGGACTCTGTTTGAGAAACTTCACACTGTTAAAACTTGAGCTTGGTATGGGATAAGAGTGATGAGACCCAGAAGAGGAAGAATATCCCAGGCAGGGGAGATACCACCCACATGGGACATGAAAGTCAGAAATTTCAAGTCTTGAATAACTCTTTCAGGCAGCCCCAGCCGCTAAAACCAAATATCATGATGTCTGGAGAGTTTGAAGGTCAGGTTCCAGCATGCCGGGCTCTTGAAGGTTCTCTTCCTACTGTGGGAATGGCCACCTTCCTGCTACATTTTTTGCATGCTGGGAAGGGAATTCAGCTTTCCTCTCTTCATATAAAGGTCATCCTGGAGATCTTCCCTCATGACTTCATCTACATTTGCCAACTAGCTCACATTTAGATCAGGACTATCTATACAGGTGGAGTGTAGACAGTCCAGACAAGACAATGACATCTGAAGCAGGGCATAAGAGAAAAGGAACAGAAATGTTTTGCAATGACTCACATCTTTGGCAGAATCTGCCTTTCTGGATGGAGCCATGTCTTTAATCCTGGCTTAGATGGGGGCATTCAAACCTGACATTGCCTATGAAGCACCTGCAAGATTTTCACATGTAATTTAGAGTCCTGGGCTCTGCCTCAGATATAACAAAGCAAAATTACCCATGACAGAGGCAGGAAATATTAGAGGTTTTTGTTTTATTCCTCAAATGATTTTTTGTTTATTTTATTTTCCAATGAGCCATGGGTATGTGGAAAGGACAGATTCCCTGGAGCTATAGTAATAGGCTGCTGTGAGCATCCCCAACATGGGTAATGGGAATCAAACTCTAGTCCTTTGCAAAAGCAGTGTGTGTGCTCTTAACTTTGGAACTATCTCTTGAATCCCTCAAGTTATTTCTAATTAGCTTTTATTGAGGTGAAATTCATGTAATTTAATATGAACCATTTTAAAGTCTGTGTTTCAGTGGTGCTGAGCCTACACAATGATGTGGTGGCCATCAGCTGTTCTAATGGGTCCCACACATTAAGCTTCCTTTCCTGGCTCCAGGCAACCACCACTCCACCTCTGTCTCTAGGCTTGTCTGTTCTGAGTATTTTATACAAACTGAATGACAGCATGTTTACAAAAGTCTGCCCATATTAGGGCATCCATTAGTCTTTTGCTCTTTTTAAAGGTAGAACAATATTTCACTGTATAGATATACCACAATTTGTTAATCCCTTCATCACCTGATGGACATTTGAACAACTTTCTGCCTTTGATTGACTGTAACTGTCTTCAAGTGAATTTGTTATTTAGATTCGATTTTTTTTTAAAATGACAAAGAAGTAACTGTAAATCTCCATATAATGTGTTGTTCTGAGACATGTAGACATTTTGCCATGATCAACACAGGTTGTCTAGGCTTTCCTATATCTGGAATATTTGCCATTTCTTTGTGATGAGGACATCCAAAAACCTTACTTTCTACTACCTTGAATTATCCCAGGTACTATCATTAACCATAACTCCCTCCCAGGTTCAAAAACTAATAGTACCTAAGAACTAATTCTTCCCTTCTGCCTGTGATGGTGATTGGCAGTGACAGGAATGAACCTAGAGATTGTGTTATAATGAAAATTAATCCAGGTAAAGAAAGCAAACATCACATGACTTTACTCCACTGTAGAGCCTAAATGAGCTGAATTCACTCAAGCAGAAGGCAGGATATTGTTGTGAGCCTGGGTGTGGGTGGAGACAGGAAGGATGGAAGAGACTGATTAGAGTGGGCACAAGCCACATATCATGTGACTTCACTGACTGCTATTTGAGGACTGGCCCTCAGTCACTATCACTTACAAAAGCAGACCTCCCCAAGTCCATGCACCTCATCTCAATTTACCTCTGAGTCATCTAATTACACCGATCTGAGCAGGCTATACATGGACATCTCCGTGTATAATAAGATAATTTATTTTAATTGTATATCTGAAGCAATTTCTGATGAAAGTAACCTACACACCAAGGTGTAAGGAAAGGTGATTTCCAAGAAGGTTATGGGCTGGGAGGGATGGCTCAGCCGTTAAAATACATACCACTCTTGCAGAGGACCCAAGTTCAATTTCTTGCACCCACATCTGGCAGCTCACATCTGCCTGTAACACCCTTTTCTGGCTTCCAGGGGCGTCTTTACTCACATTCACATTGACACATACAGATGTGTGAGTGCACAGATATACACATGCACATGCACAGATACATAAATTAAAGGAAAATAAACCTCCAAAAATGTTAGCACTGCTTGCTTGCATGAGTTATATTTTTCCTATTTTTAAATATTTGTCTGCATTTATCAAGTGTTTTACAGGGCCCAAGATACAGTTCAGATGGTAGAAGGCATGCCTTGAAGATCTCCTCCAAACCATTTTCACAGGGAGGGTGTTTTACTTATACTGAGGATTAAAGCATCAGGCAATAAAGCTGCCTGTGACAGCCACTAACACAGCCAGTGTCTGGACTGATTCCTCTCCCCAACCCGCTCTCCCACAAGCAAGCACATGCCAACCCCCTCCTGCATCACCCCAAGTTCAGGCTCTCTCTGAAATGCATGCACATATATTAAGAAAGCCAGCATCTAATTTCTATGCATAGGACACTTCTGCCCGGGGCGAGTGGTACAGTTTCCTTACTTACTGTGCACTCTCAGAGCATCTAAAGAAAGAGGAGCTAGGGGCCAAAGCTCTGTTTGTTCTCCTGCAGATATCCATATTCCCCCACGACCTAAGTTAACAGATTGAGGCTTTCGGGCATTTATGAGTGGTGTCTTTAATACAGCTATGGAATATTCACTCTATAAATTCTTAAGAACAGACTTATGGATTGCCTATTACCTACTGGCATTATGAGCTATTAATAAATCAGTTATGGTCATGTTGTTGGGTTTTTTCTTTTTAATTGAATTTCTTCTGTTGGTGTCCCCATTTCAAGCGCTAAATGTTGGTGAGAGATGGACCGTCCCTGTCACATGAAGGCTGTGATCTCCCATAGAGAGATAGCAGGGAAGAGGGTGGCTGTGAGGTCTGAAAAGATACACAGTTTGGATGGAGGAGGGAAGAGGAATCAGCCCCTGCCAGATGGGTGTTGTTGTGACATTTTAGTGCCACCATCAATCTCCCAGTACCCTCCAGCAACAGAGACTGAATCCATGGCTCCCCGCTGTCTGCTATACATCCCCCTGGTATTCCTCTGCCCAGACTTCTCTGGGCTCGCTCTGCATTTACAACTTTTCTGCTCAGCATGGCACCCTTGGGCACAGTCAGGCTTGACCAGCTGCTGATTCCAGGTGTAATCACCACACCTCACCGGCCCCAGTTCCCCAGCTCCCGGGGTCCCTCCCACCAGGTTATTCACAGGCCTCCTGCCAATTTTGAGGTTCACATTCCATTGTAGAAGTTCCCTTCCAGAAGGCATGACCTAGCAGTGTGGGAGATGGCATCTCCTTTGCAATTGGCATTCTCAGAAGCAACTGTCTCCCAATCTTCCTCTGACTCTTCTTCCTCCTCTTCTACCTCCTTTTTCCCTCCTCTCCCCTCCTCACCCCTCCTTTTCCTCCTCTCCTAGTGTGTATACATGCACAGCATGAATACATATATGCCTGTATGTTTGCATGTGTGTGTATGGATGCTCGCGTACATGGGTGCACATGCTTGAGGAGGCCAGAGGTTGAGCTTGGCTGTCTTCCTCAATCACTCTCTACTTTATTCACCAAGGCAAGATCTCTCCCTAAACCCCAAATTTGCTGATCCCAACTACTCCATCTAGCCAGCTTGGAAGGAGGAATCCCTTGTCTCTACCTTCTGGGTGCTGGGATTATAGGTGAACAGCTAGGTACACCCCGCATTTGCAGGTGTTCTGGAGATATGAACTCTTACTCTCTTGATACACATTAGTGAGTCTCTTCTCACTGATTTCCAGTAATGGAACTCACAGGTGCCTAGGAAAGGTGCTCACCCGCACTCTGTATGATCTACCCATTGCCCACTCCACTGGAGACCCCACAACAACGGGGCTGTGACCTGCTGTTCCTATACTTTGAATTCAAACAAACCCTTCCTCCCAACCTTTCTAAATCCAAGATGACAAAAGAACACCACCTCAGCCACTTGTCCCCTGGGATGGAGCCTCATGGTCAAAACTTTGTTCCCTGGCAGCATACATCCTTAAATGAACCCTGCGGTCCCTTTAGAATCCCATCTCATTAAGCCTAACCTATCTGCTCCCAGCTGTCATAGCTGCTCCTTAAGTCTGAACATGTCACTGAGACGAGTGCCATTTCTTTATTGTCCCACAGAAGGATTGTCACCAATCAGCTGTAATCAGATGCAGGAAGAATGGTTTCTGGAAACAGACCCCATGGTACAAGGAGTTGCTGGTTTTTACAATAAAGCACCTTGCATTGCAATGGCTCTATCAGTCACGGCATGCTTCTCACTGGAACTCTCCTCTAAGAGCTGACTTGGGGACACAGGCTCATCTGCACATGCGAAGTCATACTCTTCAATGCCGGACCTCCACATCAAGTCAGGAGAGAAGAATGAATTGGGGAAGCCGTCAAAAAGCGCCCGAGTGTCATTGGTGAGAACCCAGTCGTGTTGTTCCAACTTAATTGCAAAGGAACCTGGGAAATTTGACCTTTCCCATGATGATGAAAGCATTTGATCCATGTCAGCGTCACCACTCAGCACAGCCAGGAGCCTGAAGACACGTAGATTCTTCCTCATCCCTTCTCTCAATGATGTCAGACGTTGTCTAAGGGTGAAAATAATCCTTCCTGGGTGTGGCGCACACACTCATTATCCCAGCACTTGGGAGGAGGCAGGATGATTGAGTTTGAAGACAGCCTATGCTAAATAGTGAGTTCTAGGATATCCTGGCCTAGTGGACAGACCCTATGGGCAAGAAGGGAGGGAGAAAAGAGGGAACAGGAGAGGTAGGGAATGAGGAGGAGGAGAAATTAATGCTCTCTTGAGCACACCCCTGGGCAGTGCTTAGAATACAACTGCAGTCCTTCAGTGGTCACAGACTCTAAGTGAGGAAAATCTGCAGAGGTCATATAGGGCAACTCTCACTTTAAAAAATTCCCAACATCTTTATCAACAATGTATTATTTATGTCTCATCAACTCCCCAAGGGGTAGACAGAACCCTTATAGACTTGAGGCGCCAATGTGCAGAATAACACTAGAACAACAGTCACTGGATGTGCTAATGGTTAATTCCATGTGTCAGTTGGACTGGACTCTGGTGTGTCCTGATGTTTGGTGGAACATATCTCTGGGATATAACAACTTCATTCACCCACTGGACTTATTTCACTGTTCCACGGAGTCCCACAATGCTTGCAATGTCAGATTTGAGATTCACCTGGAAAGCACAGCCTTACAGGTGGCCAGACACAAGGTGTAATTGTGAAGATACTTAAGCTGGCCACAAAGACCAGAGTGAGGATGAGGATGAGGGTGAGGGATGGTCCGGGCATTCAGAAGTGATTGTTGGTTCCCCTCCGCCTCTGACATAACTTCTTAGCACTTTCTCTGCCGGTGATTTCCAGAGTTAGGACCAAAGTGTTCTTTCTAATCATGTAAATGAGAAGCCTAAATTGACAAGATCACTCAGTGCAATTGGAAGCCAGGAAATAGGCTGCAGCTCTATCTAGTGACCCAGTAACAATGTCATTTCTTCTCAGGTCTCAAAGTCCCTTGTGTACCTGAACCATGTGAGAGATAACGAGGGTGAAGAAACTAGGTTTCCACCTTAGACAGTTGAGCCCATGTGTTCACACAGTGACTGTAAGAAAACTGGGTTTTTCTCCCCAGAGATATCAGAAGATAGGGTTGGCTGTGGCCATGGAGGAGATGTTTCTAGGTAGACAGTCTCTTGAGATAGACTCCCAAAGAGAAACACAGGTGTGCCCCAAACACCTCTCACTACCGGGATCAGCAAGAAGATGCAGGTGCTGCATCAGCCACTTCTGGAACTATGAGAGAAAGAGTGGAGAAGGCTGGAGGCAGGACATCCGAGAACCCTGAGCCCCTGAGGATGCTTGTCAGATGGTAGCAAGTTTCTTGTTTTATGGACCAGTAGAAGCCCCTAAGAAACACCTGTTATTCACAGACCTGTGACACTCTAGCTAAGCTTGAGTCTGTCATCTTTTGTTTTGCAGTTGCTCTGGGCTCATTTAGTGCAAAGTGTGTGTCCCAGTCCTGTCAACAAGTCATTTCAGAAATGCACAGTCAAAGCTCAGAAAAGGTGAATGATTAACACAAGATAACACAGCTAATAAATTTGAGCTCTGTCTCTCTGTCTCTCTCTTTGTATGTGTTAGAAGCAAAAGAGACAAACACAGAAAGACAGACAGACAGACAGACACACACACACACACACCTCACCCTACCCAGGACACCAGTGCAGAGGGATAAAACCTTCTCAGTTGCAAAGCAAACATTCTACCATTGAACTCAGTTCCCAGCCTTACATTTGTTTTCCAGGGTCCAAGGCTCTCAATTATAACCTGTATTTTGTTTTGCTGCATATCTGTTCCCTTCTATAAAATGAAACAGCAGAGGACAGTGGTGTGAAGAAGCTAAAGCTTTGGGCTTTAAATCTTTAGACTCATCAATTCAAATCTTGCACCCATCCCTTTGTGCTGTGTGACTTAAGAAAACTGCTAAACCCTCTGAGCCTCGATTTCCATTTTACTAAGTTCTGAAGTGTGTTTGTCTCATAGAGTTGATCTAAGGATTGACCATCATGTTAGCATAATGCTCAATCACAGAGCTGGCATGTGATGGTCTCTGAGGTTCCAAGGGCCTCGCCTGGCCCTTCAGACACAGGGTTTCCATAGCATTCATGATGGCCTTGGTACTCAGCATCCTTCCCTGGGAAGGAGGTGCTACTGCTGCCATCTATGTACACGAGACAAATTGAATCCATAAATGTTTCATCCGAAACCAATCATTTTAAGGCAGTTGTTTATAACTCTATTTACTCCTCAAAAGGGCTATCCCTGAGCATGCAGCTCCTTTCTGCCATGGGCAACAAAGGAGAGAGAATCACCACCAGGGGCTTCTCTGGATCCCAAAACTCAAGACCTCAGAAGCTTCAACACAGGAGGGAGGGGCTACATGGAAATGATAAGGAACAGGTTCTGGGGGTTACAGAAAACAATGAAATTGTAATATTTTCACAGCAGATTTCATCAGTGCCGCCCGAGTGCATTCCATTAAACCTCATTTATTAAATTTTGAGGAACATAATTTAGATATAAGATTCCGGACAAACAGGTTTCAGAATAGCTGATTCCGAGTGCGTCAATGAGCCCCCATGCGTGGAAAATAAGCTGATGCTTTTTTTTTTTTTTTTTTTTTGATGGTCTCTGGAGAGTCTGCTTCTACAGCTCATGTGGAAAAAGGAGACTTGTGTCTGGGGGATGGGAGAGGGCTCTGTACTGTGATTTGGAGTCTGCCCCCATCATCCCAAAAGCCATCCCAAAAGGAGAGGTTCCCTGCCCTGTAGCATAAACATCTCTCAAGTCCAGCAGGCTGTACTTCTCTGTGTTCTGGGATTTCTAAGAGCCAAGATGTGGGTGGGCAGGAGCCAAGGGCAACAAGGTACCTACACAACACAAAGCTCCTTTCTTCATCCCAGGGTTTCTCCCCAGTGCCTCCCAAGATGCTCCCTTGTTCACTTACAATCTCTTAATCAGGATCTATTACACTTTTATTCCAAAATCTCAAGGTCATCGGGAAACTCTCTGAGCCTCCACCAATCCCCAAAGGTTTCCTCTGCCCTTTAAGCCAAAGCTGACCCTTTGCATGAACAACAGGAGAAGAAAACGCCAAGGTGAGCCTGAGACTTAGTTTGTGAAAATTATTTCTTGTCTGCCCGTAGGCTATACAAAGTATGGATATACCAACCCTGAAAGAGGGTGCTGTATGGCCAATTCCTATGAATTAGGACACCCTTTCCAGGAGGTAGGAGAAAAGTTTGTGTACTTTATAGGGCCCAGGAAGCTCAGAAAGTTACCAGAGTCACGAGGTAATAAAAGTAGAAACAGTTCCTGGGAAAGGGTCACTTCCATGAAAATGCCTTCAAATTGTGCATGGAGCTCCAGAGATGCAGCCTTCCTGGATTATGTTGGAGAGGAATTCCTGGTGATGCAATGCCTTTGAATCACCCATGCTCCTATAAGTGATCCCAATATACTCACTGGGTCACCAAGTCAGACCTGGATGGAATGATTTCTTTGATCTGTCCTCAGTGTTCCATCTAGGATCAATAGATATTGGTTCACATCTCCCCAAGTAAAGTCACACAAGAAAGAAGAGCGATGGCCCCAGGATCATTGGGGGGTGGGTGGCAGAAGCAGGGATTAAGCCCTGATAGTGTTTCAGGAGACTAAAGGCTGAGTTTTGATGCAGGATGCATAGTGAGTGGCAGAGTGGCAGAGCTCTGTGCTACGTGCAGCTCCTAAGAGAGTCAGTTCTCTATGTGAGGACATACCCAAGGGTAAACATTAGGACTAGGCAGAGACAAGCTGGACCACAGAGGAGACTGGTGGGAGATAATAAACTCCTGCTAGATCTAAAAGGGTGAATCACTTCATAATCTCCAGGAGAAAGAATGCCCTCTGTCTGATATCTGGCTTTTGGTAATTAGGATTAGTATGTGAGCCATGATCCCCATGAGGAGATTGCTTACAATGTGGGCTTGCTCAGTTTCTCAAGAAGAGGATGTGGTCAGCCTATAACCAAGACTTTAAATCTAGGTCAAGACAGCATTAAATACATGCCAGATTGGCTTTGAACCAAATCCTACCCCCACTGATTACTGCTTGCTCCGAGACCCTCTTCCAGACAGAACAAATTCTGACCTCACACTCTTTGTGCTGCAAACGCCTCAGTTTGAGAGTTTCTCCACTCAGACTGAATCTTCCACTCAGACTCCCTTGGTCACATGAAGTCCTTCAGCTGAGGGCCTTTGATGGGGGACTCTTGCTCTTGTAAGTCTGGACAGACACAGCCAAAGAATTAATACAAACCCCAGCCAGAACCAGTACTTAGCCAACCCAATAGAGAGAGGTAGTGATGGCCATTCTTCTCATCCATTGGTGGGTATCTAAAAGGCAAGGCTCCACCTCCCAAGCTCCCAGGGTCTCCAAATAGGATTAAGCTCCTACTGCCCAATACAAAAAAAAAAAAAGGCTTGGTAATCCAACTTTAAGTAAAGGCCACCTTTTTCTTATCTTCCTCCTTCATGCCTCTTCTCTCCTACCATTGAATTAAAATCCTTGTCTCCAAGGCTGCTTCTGGTGAGATCCAAACGTAGAATGCTCCTCCTGTCTGTAAAAGCTTAAGCATGTTGTTGAGGCACTCCACTGTGCCTCAGTTTCCTCATTCATCAATAGAACTCATTGTCTTACAGCATTGTGTTTTGAGCATGAGGTAAGTTAAAATGTGCTAAGTCAAGCTTTGAAAAGTATCTAACATGCAGAAAATACTAGAAACAATAGCATTGACAATGCTCAAGGTCTAGAAAGGGGGGTCTGGCTCCTGCTGGGAGTTGAGTGTAGTGTCTGCTTTGTGAAGTAGATAGAATCTCTGGGGACCGAGGGCAGCTTTTCTACAGAATTCTATTCATCCTGTATTACAGCTAGGTTCTTCTGGTTGCCTGGAGCTCACTCAGCTTCACACAAGCAAGGACGCTTGCCTCAAGGAAGCGGTTGAAGGATACAGATGAGCATCTCTGGGGGACTATGGAACAACTCATGGCATCATTGTGTACCAAGCAGGGAAAACAATAGGGGCGGGGGTTCAGACTGGGAGACACTTCTGATTGGCTGAGCTATCTTGGTACTCTGGTCCTGAGTACAGGATGTTTGTACTTTCTCTAAAGATCTCCTGCTAAGGCACTCTCCACTCCCCTCCATCCCCCATTCTTACTCCTCCCTTTGTATAACTCTCTGGTTCATTGAGAGCCCTGTGGATTCTGACTCAATAGAGAAATAATCAAAGGAGCTCCAACCCTAAATCCAGTGCTGGGACATCCTCTCATACAGGTTCTCCTACCTGCCCCCCAAGTCAGCAAGAGGGGTATAGAGACTGTATCACCTTACAAAACAGAAGCAAAAGTGGATGTTCCTGGGAGTGGGATGCCTCAGAAAACACTTTCAAAAAGACACAAAAGCATGTGTGCTCAGGCATTGTCCCCAGTGCCACCAACACATCATCTATTCATCTGCACACTGGGAAGACTGAGAAAGGGGGGGGGGGAAATAACAGTGAAGGCTGTTATGTGAAGAGAACCACATGGTGGGCTGAGCAGGAGTAAGGCAGAAGGACTGGTTTTCCTGCATCCACCAGCCAGCTTTACCAACTGGCTAGTTAAAATCCTCACTGTCTTAGAGTTTCTATTGCTGTGAAGATACACCATGACCATGGCAACTCTTTAATTTCCTTTAAATCTTTAATTATAAGCTGAGGTGGCAGTTTATAATTTCAGAGGTTCCATCCATTATCATCATGGCAGAGAGCATGATGGCATGCAGCTGGAGAGGTACCTGAGAGTCCTACATCTTGAGAACAACAGGAAATCAACTGAGACACTGGGTGGTATCCTGAGCATAAGAAACCTCAAAGCCTGCCCTCACAGTAACACACTTCCTCCAACAAGTCCATAGCTACTCCAACAAAGCCATACCTCCTAATAGTACCACTCCCTATGAGATTAGGGGGTGCCAATTACTACTACAGCCTCCCATCCTCATTCCACACAAGAGAAATTAATAGGTCAGAGACCAGCCTGTCACTAACACACCTGGGATTGTTCTACTTATGCATTTGCCTTCTGTTAGTCCTGCCCCTCATTAGAATATTCCCAAAGAGCAGGGGACCTTGCCTGAAATGCTTAATGCTATGTCCTCAGGGACTAGAATGTGGTTCATGGTTCCACGCAGGGGTAACGATTAAATGATTGGAGTATTGAATACCAAAGGGAATGAATGAATTAGAAAGATATTCCTGAAAAGCTCCTCTAAAACAGTAGATCCTCTCTAATCTTACCCAGAGAATCATCTCAAACCCCAAATGTACACAGCACACTGGGAAAAGCCCAGCAGAGTAACAAAAATGCACTTACCTAGAAGGAAAGTGAATGAGCCTGTAGGTGGGCCTCTTAGCCCTGTCAACAGAGCAACTTAGCCAGGTGTTTCAGCCACACTCCAGAATTTTCCTCAGAGATAATGCAACCAACACAATTTCCTCTATATTATTTCATCTCTAGGGATGTTTTAGTCCCTCTTGAAACTGAACCATTACTCTGATCACTTGCCTCTTTTTCCAACTCCGAGTCTCCTGGTGAATTCCTATAGAACAAAACTCTCCCATCAATCTACTCACTGGAGACATTATTTAACAGAAACCTAAAACAAACATGGTAACAAAAACAGCTCTTGCAAATGTTCATTAAAGGGATTTAAAATACCATTTGAAAGATGAATAAACATTCATGATGCCTCAGGTTTGCTTTACCCAGAATGCAGATAGAACAATAGCATGCACAAGGCTTGTCAGCCCCTTTGGGAAATGTATGTGGCTTCATGGCTGAGCCCAACGCAGTGTCATAAGATAGCTTTGAAAATCAAGGGGCTTGGTGGTGTAATATAGTGAAACGCTGATGTCCAGATGAATACACACAAGACTTTGAATTATTTTCAGCATTAGGTAAAGGTTCTGGAAGGCTTAATGAGGAATCTGCAGGGTGAACAAATCAGAATAATGAGGTTCTTGTAAGATCAGTGTCAATAAATGCGCAATAAAAATGACTGCTGATGTGACATAATACCTAAGACAGGCAGAGACCTGCAGGGACAAGCTTCCCAGCTAGGAACTTCAATACCTGGGGATGACAGACTTTCTGCATGTGGCCAAAGTGGAAAAGTCTGTAGCTCTGGACGTTCCAAGCTCCAGATGTGCTTCAAGACTCCAAAGGACCAACTTTGAAGGTCTCTGAGGTACTCTCCAGTTCCTCATTGCTTATTGTTTGAGATACAAGAGCAGAGTCTTTAATTTGTATTTGTCTTGAACTACCTATTTCTCCATCCATTTTATCATTAGCTTTCTTTGCTTGGCATAGCACTGTAGGTTGACTGACAGCTATTTACTTTCAGGGCTTGAAATACACATAATTTCTTACTTTCCTGATTTGGGGGGTTTTCTGATGAAATATCCAATGTTTCTCTGATAGCTCTGCCTTTGTGTGTGTTTTCCTCTATAGATTTTATATTTGCCTTTACTTTTTATTTTTGACATCTATACTGTGATATGCCGTGGGGAAGTTCTTCTCTGGTCATGTATTTGGGATCCTAAAGCCTCTTGTGTTTGGCTGTCAATTTCTTTCCCTAGATTAGCAAGCTTGCCTTGCTATGACTTGGTTTTTTATAATTTGTTTATTATTCTTGATTTTAGCTCAGTTCCTTCTGTCCCATAGATTCTTAAGCTTGGTCCTTGAATGTAACCCAGACTTCCTGGAATTGTTAGTCATGTCCATTGTGTGAATGACTCTCACTGTCTTGAATTTGTCCTATATTCCTGGGTTTCGATCTTCTGAGTGGTCTTGTCTGTTGGTGATGCTCTCCAATGTGGGTTTTTTTGTTTGTTTGTTTGTTTTGACTGCTTTTTTCTTTCCAGAATTCCTGGTTCTTGATAAGTATTCCTTCAATCTGTTGCTGAATTTATCTTTTATATCTTGTACTTTCTCTTCCAATTTGTGGTTTCACCTACTTTAGACACCATCTTGTCTTAGGGTCACTACTGCTATGATGAAACACCATGATCACAAGCATGTTGAGAGGAAAGGGTGTATTTGGCTTAGACTTCTACATCACTGTCCATTACTGAAGGAAGTCAGGACAGGAACTCAAACAGGGAAGGACCCTGGAGGCAGGAGCTGATGCAGAGATCATGGAAGGGTGCTGCCCACTGGCTTGCTCCTTGTGACTTGCTCAGCCTGTTTTCTATTAGAACCCAGAACCTCCAGCCCAGGGATGGCACCACCCACAGTGAGATGAGTCCTCCCCATCCATCACTAATTTAAAAAATACTCTGCATGCTTGTGTACAGCCAGGGCCATCTTCTCAGCTGTTGCTCCTTCCCTTCAGATGACTCAAGCTTGCATCAAGATGATCTAGAACTACGCAGCAACACGACTGGGGTTCCTTACTTTGCTCACCGCCCTCCAATCAATTCAGTTTTTAGAGTAGGATTCTGGATTCTTCTTCGGGCATCTCACTTATCTCAGTGATAGAATGGGGAACTGGGAATTTGGGGATGGGTTGTGATGGGAGGTTGTCTTCCTCTCTGCATTTCCTTGTTGTTTCTTTCTGTATGTTGGGTTCATTGTGTCTTCCTGTTTTAAATGGCTTTTTCCTCTGACTCTATGCTGTTTACTGGTTAATATAAAATGGTTTCCTATTGCTAGGTTAAAAAACAAAACTGGCAAGTGAGGGGGTAAGGGTGTACCACTGAGTCTCACCCTAAGTACCTGCAGGGGATGTGACACCTGCAAGAGTCATTAGGGAGAGTCGGAGCTTCAGTCTGAGCTGAGGAACTGCCAGTGTGTTCTCAGCTGTGTTTCAGAACAGCTGTAGACCAATGGCTCCTGGGGGCCTCACAGATCACATACTCTTTGTTTTGAGTAGGAAGATCAGTAGCCTGTCCCGTTGGTCTTGTCCTATTGGTCTGTCTGAAACAGGTTGTCTCCAAGCCCTGCAATTTGATACCTTGAGCACTTTCAGGAAACCTCAATTTCCTGGTCTGTGAAATGGAAACAAAATAGCACACAGTTATCCCATGAATTGCCATGAATGCCGGTAACTCTGTGGAGCTAGTGACTTTCCTGTGGCGGCGATAAAACACCTTGACCAAAAGTGAATTAGAACAGTTTATGTTAGGCTTATGGCTCCAGAGGTATCAGAGTCCATGATAGCAGAGAGGCACGGGAGCAAGCAGCTGGCCATGGTGACAGGGCCAGGAAGCTAAGAACACACATCTTCACAAAGCATTGTGGGAGGGAAGGAGGGAGGGAGAGAAAGAAAGAGAGAAAACTAGAAGTGGCGAACGGTTTTCAATCTTGAATCCTGACCCCAGTGATGGGCCTGTACCACTTCTGCAAACAGAGCTTCCAGCAGAGAACATTTTCATGCAAACCACCACAACAGGTAGGAGCTGCACACAGCACCTGCCTCATAGCCTCCATTATTAATCTTTATCTTCTCTCTATGCAATCTGAGCATTCTCTGATTCAGCGGCTGCCATTCTACATTAGAATTATGAGTGCACCTATCTATTAGGCTCTGAGCCACGGCCGGCAAGTAAGATCCTACTTGTGTCCACGTCTTCAATAAGCCTCAACACCCTGACACAGAGGAAATATTTGTTGAATACATGAATGGCAGAACAAATGTGTGAAATAAATATTCTGTATTCTGCTCTGTGCTCTTGGTGATTTTGACACCTAGATTCACTGCGCCCTCCCGACTGTCACTGTAAAAGATGAGTTAGAAAAAGCTCAGGTCCTTCCCATGGTCCTGCTCATCACACATCTGACCACACGAGCTGGTGACAAGTGAAGAGGTGAGTCCAGCAGCAGAAGCTGCCGTGACTGGGATGAAGACCCTGGAGAATGAAGAACCTGTCTCAATTTGGGGACACTAGTGCTACAGAAACATCAGAACTCAGCCCTTCCTTAAGCTAATACCATCACCCAAAGCTCTCTCTGAGAAGCTATTCCAATATGTTCTGCTGCCCCAGACATTTAAAGGCAAACTGGAATGAAGACACAAAAATCAATGGATAGGCTTTCTTCCAACGCCTTATAAAAGGTATATATATATATATATATATTATCATATCTGGCCAATTTAGGAAGTAAACCAAAATATAAAAAGAAATTGAGTAAGGAGAAACAAACACTGTTGTGAGCCAAAGCACTACTGAGAGAACATGGTGAGTTATGTATGACCTCCTTTAAAGCCAGAGTCCTTATGATCAGCAACACTCCAAGCCTGGGGTTGGAAATTGATGCTGCTTACCCGTGGCAGACATCACTAATCAATTACAGCACGCTTTCGCTTTAGTTGGTGATACAAATGCTTCCCATCCCGTTGATTGGAGCAAGCCGCTACTAATCTATTAGCCACCGTACAACATTAAACTCCCTTCCCAGACCTGACCTAGATGCCCACACCACCTGTGGAATCTACAGACCTCCTTACTTGGTTTCTCTAATGACTTAGATGGTGTGGTCATTTAATAACCTCAGCACATCAGCACGGAGCAGACCATTCATGTCTTTCAGTGCCACCCACCCACCTCATCTCCCCAGTCTCCATAACTCTCTTGCTTTTCTTAACCTCATTTTCCACAATGGTGGGGCTGGAAAAATGGCTTGGTGGTTAGGAGCATGCATTGTTGCAGAGGAGCCAAGTTTGAGTCTAAGCACCCACTTCAAGTAGATGACAACTGCCTGTAACTCCAGCATTGGGTATCAGGTATCCTCTGACTCTCTAGGCGTAAACACAAATACATCAAAATAATAAAGTGTAAATAATAACAATAAACAATGTTACAATGCAATCTGTATCCACTATAAATTGTTACTGAGGGGAACCAGCATGGAGCTCATTTGGTAAGTGCTTAGTTTGAGAGCCTGAGGCCCTGAGTCTGATTCACTCAGAACCCACCTCCAAAGCTAGGCTTAGCATCATGCAACTGTAATCACAGCTCTGGGGACACAGAGCCAGGAGAATTCCTGGGGTGTGTTCAACAGCCTATCCAAACTGGTGAGCACCAGATTCAGTGAAAAGCCCACTCTGAAAAGGTACAATGAATGGGCCTGTGCGAAGGCTGAGCAGGTAAAGGCACTTGCCACCAAGCCTGAGTTTGATCCCTGGGTCTCGCATGATAGAAATAACTGACTCTCTCCAAGTTATCCTCAGACTTTGTGCACCATAGCATGTACATGCATCCCACCACACACACACACACACACACACACACACACACACACACACATACACACACACACACAGGTGTACACACATCCAATAAAACGTATCACTGAAGTTGTTCGTGACTTTGTGTAATACCTTCTCTCAGAGGCTCTAAGAGGGGTAATGAATGCCTTCCTGGTTTAGAATCAGCACTGAATGTTTTTTGACCTCCAGACCCTCATGTCTTGTGATCTCTGTGCACTCCTACCCAGCATGGCCCCTCCTGGCGGCAGCAGCAAAGAGCTCACAGCATTATTGTACTGTCCACATGCTATCCCCTTATTCACCACTCCCCTGAGCCCAGTTGGCTTTCTGAACCAGCTCCCTTTTGTGTCTTAGCCTGATGGCTATTGCTTTACCTCGAAATGCTTGGGGGTCATGATGAATACCTTGGGGAGAAGTCTGGTATAAATAAATAATGTCCTGATAAGTGTGGGGTGATAGTTAAGCTCTTTAACATCAGATTCAGGAGCAGGAGTTGGGGGCTGGAACTCACTGGGGAGAAAACATGATATACTCTCTTATCAAACCTCTTTCTCTTCTCTTCCTACTGTGCACCCGAAACAGCAAATACATAGGGTGACGCAGTTCTGTGTCATTTGGGTTCCTAGAGCCCAAGATCACTAAGTAGCCTCCTAAATCAACTTTGCAATAGGCACACAGACTTTAATACCAAACACGAGTGTTCAAGGCGTTGGGGTGGAAGAACCATTTCTCTCACGGCCCCCATAACTCCCAGCTGTTGATTGCCTCACTACCTGTGAAACTGCTATGCTCTGAAGCTGAATATGTGGGCTTTGGAGTTAAGGTCCAGGTTCTGCCATTCAAACCATGCTCTGCTCACCCCTGTTCATGAGCCTTGGTTTTTTTTTCTGGGATTGTTCAGTGGCTTATAGGAAATAACATATGGGAAATGTTTAACATGGCCCTTAGTATAAGAAATTACAAAGTAGCCATTATTTTGTGTCTCTGATTAACCCTCTCCCTAAATCTTGCTAACTGAAGGCTCCACTTGGCTGCATTGCTGGAGCAGGGGACAATGTAGTTTACCACACAGCCCTCATAGCCACAGCTCACAGTCAAGTACATTAAATTAAGCTCTGGGAGCTGGAGAGATGGCTCAGTGGTTAAAAGTATGTGCTGCTCTTTCAGAGGACACAGATTTGGTTCTCAGTACCCACAGTGGATGGTTCACAACTGCTTGTAACTCCTGCCAATTCGACACCTTCTTATAGGCTCCACCAACATGGGATGGCTAATCTCCGCTGTCAATTTGACTCACCTAAGAAGTGCAGACGTCAGTTGAGGAACTGCCTCCATCAGGTTAGCCCATGGGCACATCTGTGGGGCATTTTCATGACTGCTAATTGATGGCACCACTGTGGGTGGTACCATCCATAGCAGGTGTGCACAGGCTTCTAAGGTAGCTAGCTGAATGCAAGCTTGAAAGCAAGCCCATAAGTAGTGTTTGTTCTCCATGGTCTCTGCTTCAATTCCTTCCTCCAGGTTCCTGCCTCAGTTTCCCTTGATGATGGACTATGACCCGAAAGTGTAAGTCAAATAAATAAACCTTTTTCTCCCCGTGTTGCTATGGGCCACTGTGTTTATCATAGAAAAGAAGGTAAACTAGAACAGGACACCTGGATTCACTTGCACACACACACACACACACACACACACACACACACACACACACAATTACAAAAAATAACTAAAATAAATCTTAAAAAACAAACTATGCTTCAGAATATCAGCCCACTTCCTACTCAGTGTGGCATTTTGTTATGATTATTTCCTCCTTCTTTCCAAAGTGCACCAATTTGCATCTATTGTGCCCTCTGCTGGCTGGAATTAGCAATAAAACCTCTTAAACTCAGCCTGGGATGATGGCTTACAAGGTTATAGACTGAGCCATGTCCCAGGCAGGGTTTTGGGCATGTCCATCATGTGCACAGAAAACTATTGTTGGTGAGTGAGTAGCTGCATCAGTTCCTAACAGGTCAACTCTCCCTGTGTGTAAATTCTACAGCCGGAGAATTTACATTCTTTTCCAGGTCAAATGAGATGACAGGAGGATTAAAAAATGTGTCTCAGAAACCTGTAGACAGAGCCCAGGAAGGCAGACACAGGGAGAGTCCTGGTTAATTCTGAGATTCCAAACAGCCAGCTTTTCATCAATTTCTAGGACCTCATCCCTCGCCCCCCTTCATTCTGAGAATTGATGTTTATGTTTCCACCAGGCTAGAGACCAATCCTGCTCAGCATCCTCCGTCAGAGAGAATCAGAAATTTTCCACCTGGGATGCTACAAATTGCATTTCTCAACACAGTTCTGGGATACGGGGTGTGACCAGCATAGCTAAGTGATCAGAACTCAGGGGCCTTGACTTTATGACAATCACATCAGGTAGCTGAAGCTCTGGACAAGGCATGGAGTCTCCTGTCCCCCAGGATCCAAGGAGAAAGCCCATGTCAGTCTGAAAGCAACTCCCCAAGAAATCTGCAGTCTGGAGGAAGGCTGGGAGAAGGATCCACTGCCTCTACCTGGTGACTGGGAGCATTGCTTTATTGCTCTGAGATGTGCCATTTGCACATCTTATAAAGACAAATAAAATTAATCTCTGGGCTGGGGAATAAATTTGGGAAAGCACTTGATTCTCAAGTGTGAGGTTCAATTCTCCAGAACCCAAGTTTGAAAGAGAGACAGACAGAGAGAGAGAGAGAGAGAGAGAGAGAGAGAGAGGCACACCTACAATCTCAGTGTTGGGGAGGCAAAGACAGGAGGATCCCTGTGGCTAAGTGGCCAGCCAGCATAGCTAAGTCTATAAGTTCCAGGATCAGCAAAAGACTTTCTTCAAAATATAAGGCAAAAAGTGATGAAGGGAAAAATCTGACATTGACTTCTGTCCTTTGGCTTACACACACGCACGTACACACACACACACACACACACACACACACACACACACACACACTGGGAGGGGTGAAGAATGCCAACCCATTGAGAAGATTACCAGAAACATATAGGGAGTCACTTAGCACAATGCCTGGCTCATGTATGTAATAAATCTTTGACCAAGAAATACTCAGAATCCCTTCTGATATTTTCCCTTCTTTAAGAACATCGCTAATTTCACAGGGAAGCCCTTGACAGGCACATTTGCAAAGTCAGAGCCACCCTCCAGGTCACACACCTTAGCCAATGGTGGCTGAATGGTGGAAGGTACCTCTCTTGAACTGGACCAATCAGATCTTCCCTTCCTGGATCCTGTCCACTTAGATTCTAAAATGTTTACAATAAGGATGGGTAAATTCTTGCAGCCAAGAGACTACCATCACCCACCTCATGAGGAAGAGAGAAGAAAAAGTCTAAGAACGGAGAGGAAGGAGGGAGGAATGGGATCTGGGAGAGTGGGGTGGGGTAGAGAAAAAAGGAGTGACCTTAAGCCCAGGAATGATTGCTCACTGGAAGCTAGGAACAGCAGAGTTTGAATCGCTACCCCCAACCCCTGCCCAGGGGCACCTGGATTTCAGACTTCTGATCTTTCAGGCTACGTAAAATTGTTTTCAGCCACTCAGTCTGAAGCAGATGGCCTGGAAGGTCTTTGGAGTATTCTTGATGTCAGTCCACACAGAAAGGCTAAAGAAGCTGGGTTCCGATGTCCCTTCAGGGTGACGGCAGCTGTAAAGCCTCATTCGGGGAGAATGGAGCTTGCCGTTGCTGACCTGACCAGCTTCCTTGGTTGCTAACCGGCTCCCTCCTCTCTCCACCTCTGCTGCCTGTCATCTCTGGAATGCCTTCATGGACACACCCATAAGTGGGATTTACTAATTCCCCAAGTGTCCCTCAATCCAACTTGATTACCATCCTACGGAATGGAGAAAATGGGAGCAGACACATTGACTTATCCATCTGTCATGAAGCAAGTAGACAACATAGCTAAGACTCAACCTGTAAGATTGTGCTGTCCCCGGGGGACAGGAGCTGTGTCCCCACTCCCCTGAATAAATCAATGCTGGGGATTAAGAACAATGTAGAGCTGATTCCAGAAGAGGAAAGGCTTAAACTTGTCTGCTGTGGGCCAGCTAGAGAGAGTTGAAAAGCCAGGGTTAGAGCACTAACCCCAGGCACAAAATCATCCATGTTCGTGATGAAAACATTTGTCAAAGTGGCTCTCCGTGCAAGGCTGGACAACTTCCAGAAGTGTCCCAAGCATCCCGAAGGCTGAAGGCTAGCCCTGCATCCCTGTTTTTCTCTGCATCTCAACAAGGCTGGGCATAAATTCCATAGTCTTGATACAGTAAAGTCAGTCTCCACCAACTGAGGGCTCATATATCCTGAGTGCTGTGCTTGCTAAGAACCCTGTACTTTACTGGTCCAAACCGGATATGCTGCAATCACTTAACAACAGAACACAGCACTTAGACACTCAGGGTGGAGAGAGCCAGACAGCCTCAAGCCTGGGACTTGAGTTTTCTGCCTGTGAAATGGGTTGATCAAATTAACACTCCCTCCTTGGCAGAGTTATCCTAAAGGTAATGTGAGCACATGGCTGGAGCTCCCCGCACATCCATGGACATTAATCCTTTCAATGACCTGTGAGATTACAATAATGAAGCCATTTTGCAGATAACATTCCTAAGTATTTTTGAAGTAAATAATTGCTCCTTTTAACTGAGCTCATATACGTATAGACTTCCTTTCATAAGATAGTGATGCCCAGAGTGTTGCCTTTCTAGATTAAGTGCAAAGGACAAAAGACAAATTCAGAACATATAAATCCCATTGGGGACAAATAGAGGTCCATGAGCACCCTGACCCTCAGAGTGTCCAGGCTGTGGCCATGGAACTTCCTTAAGGAGATGTGGAAACCACAAGGAGGGTAGAGTTCATCACAAGGCTGACTGTGTGTACAGTCATACTGGGCTCACAAAAATGTTTAAGAAACACTGGCATCCATAAAGTTTTTTTTTTTTAAGCTAGGTTTGTGTGGTATGTAAGCACTCTACACCAAGCTGCAGCCTCAGGCTGAGAACTTAATGTGTACATACAAACAAAAGTGTGAGTGTGTGTGTGAGAGAGAGAGAGACAGACAGAGAGAGAGAGAGAGAGAGAGAGAGAGAGAGAGAGAGTGACAATATGTCCAGAGGTAGAGAACAACTTGCAGGAATCCATTCTCCCCTTCCACCATGTGGGACCCAGGATTTGAACTCAAACCATCAAGCTTGGCAGCAAATACATTTATCTGCTGGGTCCTCTTGTTGGCCCAGCATTGCATTTAAAGGAATATAGCTGGATGAATTGCAGAAGGGTTAACCTTTGCTTTGTTAAGAATGTTAATGAGCCATACACACTGTCGCAACAAACACAGTTGCTGATGGCCAAGCTGCAAGTATCATCTCTCACTAGCGACAACGATAAGTCTGTAGGAGCTTGCTCTCCTAGCTGCGGAAGCCATGGTGGTTATAGATTGGAGCAATTATCCGGCTGCGTTGTTGTGTTTTATTGTTCAGTCCCGTGCTGCTGTTGACACACTGAGATATAAACCATATTATTACAGGCAACTTCAGTTTCTTCCCCATTCCAATACTGTCAGGATGTCATATTCATCTTTTGACGCTCAGTGCATGTATAGATTATGCTATCTGGGAAATTCATTTCTAAATGGTAAACAAGGTGTTATAATTTTTTTCTTTCATAAAATGGGGTATTGAGTCTGACTGAGAGTAATGTCATTTCACTGCTGTGGTTAAGTGTTAGAGTGTAAGTCCCATGGATCTGGGGAGAGCCGTGACCATGGAGCTTTATCCTTCTATTGATGATTGCCGTCTCCTCTTGCTTCAGCACTGAACTATCCTGTGATTATATTACACATATCTCAGAAATCCAGGCTAACCTCGCTTCTTAAGGTCAGCTAATGGGCAAGCTATGCCAATGGCTGACTTTGCATTTCTTTGCCATGTAATATATCCATCTGCACTGTCTATGAAGTGGACTGTGTGCATCTTAGGTTTGTTTTTGCAGTGTTGGGGACCAAACTTTGAGCTTTGTGTATGAAATGAAGCTCTCAGTGAGCTGCTGCCCACAGTATAGAATGTAGACTGAATGCTTTGAAGGGAAGAGGGCACACATTCATTCCTCTACCTCGGTGTGCATGCTTTCTCACCACAGAGACTGCTCATTCATTGACAACGCATTACCAATCCTGGTCCCCAGGAGCAATGTGTCTTGCCTTGACTGCAGGCATTCGAGCCATAGCCCAGCACGTCTGGAAGAAATTCTCAAAGCTGTTTGTATCCTACAGACCTGAGTTGTCACTGTTCACTCATCCACGGGGCATCATTGATTTAATCCTGATTTTTAAACACAGCATGATCAGCCACTGTTGAGTAACTAAGCAACCTCATGCCCAAGACAGGAAAAGATGCTATTTCCTGTCTCCTAGAGAGACAAAAAAAAAAAACAAATAGGAATTTAAGCTAAGTATGGTCCTCAAAGGCCACCATAGTCTATGAGTCTGCTGTTGATCGACTTGATTCCTCTAGAGGCACGAAGACCATTAGCACTTAAGTGACCCATTCTGACTTTGAACTTCCTCAATTCCTAGTAAATCCTTCCTAGATGCATAGTTGTCTTATTACATTTTCTATTGCTGTGGTAAAACACTCTGACAAAAGCAACTTAAGAGTTCAAGGTGCAGCTCCTCGTGGCAGAGAAGCAAAGGCAGAAAAACCCTGAGCTTCTGGTTCTGTCACTTCTGCAGTCTGCAGAGAGTGATGCATGTGCCCTGATGCTCAGCTCCCTTTCTCCATCACACAGTGCAGGATTCTAGGAAGGGAATGGTGCTACCCACACTGGGCAAGTCTACCCACCTTGATAAATGCAAGCAAGATAATTCCCTACAAGACTCCGGACTCTGTCAAGTCAACAATTAGCTCTCCCCTTCACAGCAGCCAAGGAGAATTTTGAGGCAGATGTTTGAACCATCACAGAAATATTTCCAAGACAGATACAGACAAGAATTACATTGAAGGACAATCTGCTGTTCATCTGCTTAGCATATGAAACAAAATCCCCTTATTGTGTATGTAACTATGTAGGAAGACATTGAGAATCATAAGGATAAATCATCAGTAATATTAGCTTTGATGGGGAAAGAGAGGTGGAGCGGTGCATATTTTTCTAAACTATAATGAGACCTTGTGAGCTGCTACAAAAATAAAGAAAGAGAAAGCAAGTTTAAGACAAACAAAAGCAAAAAACTTACCATGGACTGTCACACCATAGTAAGAATGACTGCTAAGTAATTGTGTTACTCAATCTGCACACTTCTTTCCTCCTTGATACCAAAAGCCCAAGACTGGGGCAGTTATGTCCAGCGCTAAGCTGAGAGCCATAACAAATCAAACTATCTGCTTTTTATCACAGACATATTTGAAATAATAATAATCTTGAATTTTTGTGTTTCTGAATTGTTCTTTATGTTGACTTATTTATTGTTTTCTAGAATGAGCCATTTATTCATTGCAAATAAAAGTACTTTATATCAGTTGGGTCTGTTTGGTTACAAATAACAAGATAAAGTAAATAAACATGGGCTCAGACAGGAGGGGCACCAATCTCCCCCTGATGTTCCAGAGCAGGCATCTGATGGCATTGGCAAGGCTGTCAAAAGTGCAGGGGGACTACCATTCTGAGTGTGCATCATTCCTCATGGCTATTGTTTCACAATTTCAAGATGGCCACCTCTTCTGCAGACATCACATGCTCTTTCTACACAAAAAGGGGGAGGAAAGATAGCCTAGATGTGTCTTTTTTCCTTTTCTTGGAAGACTCCAAGGACAGATTTCACTTTGTCCTTGTTTCTTGATCTAGCTCATGTCTAGCTGCAAGGGAGGCTTTCACAGTAAACAATCGGATATCCTAATTCTTCCTTCATTTACCAAACCAAATATAACACTGCCCAGAACAAGCCTCCAGCTTATGAACAGATATGAGGAGCCACACATTAGTTACAAAAGTGTCTATAGACCTTGTACCAATGAACTTAACTCTCTGACATTTCTGAAAGCCATAAACAGAACAGCCGAAGGAGGAATTATTTGTTCTGCTTTCTGGTTTCAGAGACTTTGACCCACAGTCCTACTTCACTGGCTCTGAACCTCACAATAAGGCAGAACATTGTGGCAGCAGGAGAGTGTAGTAGAGAAATCTGTCTATCGCCTAGTAGATTGGAAGCAGTAAGGGGCCACAGTAAGATGTAGCTCCCAAGCACATCTTCCAGACAGGCCCCACATCCCAGCAGCCTATGTAGATGTAAGCTCGTGGATAAATTCTGCCTCCTAGCCACCTCTTACCAAAGCTAAGCTTACCGTCAAGACTGACCACCACACCACAAAACTTCACAGTGACCATAGCTGTTATTTACAATATATGTGTTATTAATAACCCCACTTACCATGGTTTATATTGCAATACACAAATCATTTAAAACTTGCAGGGTCAGGGCTGGAATTTAAACATCCCTCTGGATAGCTGAGTAATATTCCTTCCAACTGACGTGAGTTCTCTGTAAATGGAATTCATAAATACTCAAATATCCTCTGAGTGGAAGAAGAAGCAGGCAACGGAAGACCATTTGCAGGGATCAATGGCTCAGGATCTGAGAGAAATGTCCTCATATAAAGAAGACCAGCTGGAAGGTAGACTGGACAGATTAATCTGAATGAGATCCATGTAACAAGAGGGCACTGGAAGCTGGCACCTCCTAAGGGCGGGATGAACATCTGAGTGTGTATGTTCTTGGGAGAAAGAAAATATCTGAGAAGCCTGATGCAACACTACCTCCCAAAAGTGCAGTAAGGGCACATAGTGAGTCTTAAAATGAGCCATGAGCTGCCATGACATGAAAAGTACTTTGAAGGTGAGTCCTCCATATCCGGAATCACACCCTCCCCTCCCACAGGCAGACTGTGCAACCAGGGACAGTTACTTACTTGGCCTTGACCATCTGTCTCTTCATCTTCTTCATGAACCTTAATCAAAACAGAATATCTCTGTCTCCACACAGCAACTGGCCCAGTGTAAACTTTTACCTGTCATCCACAGCTGGCGTTGTGCAAGGCCAATGTCACTGAAACAGAAGGAAGTTCAAATCCTATGGTTACTAGAGGCGAGGCCTAAGTCAAGGGTACACATGTAACTCTAAGCAGAGCTAAGTTCCCATGTGGCCTGGTCTGGAGCACTGTTGAATTCACATAACTAAAGGCCTGTTGTTCTAGACTTCTGCATCTCTTGGTCATCACTAAAGTGGGGCAAGGTTCCTGGTGGACATAAATTCTTTGTTCAAGGCGCTGTTCTTTCCTACCACCTCACCGTATTTTTCCTCTCTCCATTTATGACCAGATCACTACCCACAAGGCTTCACTGCTCCGCTCCCTCCATAGAACTTGGCTCTTCCTGTTCATAAGTGGGGCTATTTTTTTTTTCCAGAAAGGACTCTCACCAGCTTTTTCTTCTTTTTCTGTTGCTGCTTGTTCTATTAAGACAAGGTCTCATGTAGCCCAGGCTAGCCTCCT
This sequence comes from Sigmodon hispidus, assembly GCA_004025045.1. NCBI lineage: Eukaryota > Metazoa > Chordata > Mammalia > Rodentia > Cricetidae > Sigmodon > Sigmodon hispidus. The sequence continues at coordinate 87,323 of PVIH01000841.1, read as the reverse complement.
GATCACAGGGACCCCCACAGCAGACACTCAATCCCCCTCACTGCTGAATGGTGGAGCTCCAGCCTGGGTATCAACAGATTCCGGCTTCTTCCCCCCACTCCTTACCATCTTGGGACATAGAGACAATGAGCCAACAGTGGACCAGACAGAGCCAGACAGAGCTACAGCAATTTATCACCAATCCTGGAGCCCATTCAGCCTCGCTGACCTGTAAAATCCACACTGAACTCAGAACTGACTCGTCTGCATCTAGCTTTGATTTAGACCAGGACAAGTCCCTGGACAGGCCCTAGCACTGGCAAACCTCTAATTCTCAGTACTTCCCTTCTTGATGGGGGGGGGAGGTTTGAGGAGGGCTGGAAAGTAGAGGAGTTGGGCCCAAATCTCCTTCTCTGATATGTTTCAGGTGATCCTCTCTGGTGTATTTTTTTCCGCATGCCCAGCACCAACCCCAGTATGTGCTCACTCATAAATACCTGCTAGCTTTGTTTTGTACAATCCAGTTTTATGACACACCTTAAGAAACACACAAGAAGTATGAGAATCACAACAGACTGAGGACCAAGCACAGTGCCCACTCTAACCCTGTGTATTTGTGTGTTGCCATCACAGAATATCATAGATTGGATAAGTTATAAAAAAAAAAAAACACACACAATTACAGTTCTGGAGGCTAGGAATTCCAAACCTGCATGCTGTATCATCCCAAGGTAGCTGTGGAAGACAGAGAATGGCCACCACAGTCCGGAGTCTTTTAGGACCTTCTCAACAATCAGATCTCCCTCCTAGGGGGTGTCAGCAGCCTGGCTTTCTATGTCAAGGCTATACACTGACGTTAGCCATCTCTTTGGCTGTCCTAGCTGTTTCCTCCCTGTGTTATTCTTAACAAGGTAATCGGTAGAATGAAGACACCACACGCCTTGACCTCCATGCAGGCCATGTGAACTTCCCCTCCATGTTCTCTGTCTCATCTTCTGACTCACAATAAACTGAACTCAGAAAACCCAAGTCCTCCTGCTTGTCACAGACACAAGAGGTACCTTTTAGGGTGTCTTTGCTCTTCTCTGACATTGGAATTTTCTTTTTACAAAAAAAGAAAACAAGAGTGTATAGGTATGGGAAGCAGATGGATGCATACAGTCTGACTCAAAAGCACCTGCAAAACTTTGAGTCTCTCTGATGCAGATGAAGCTGAGGACCAACTGGCCTATCAGTTTTGAGACAGCAATGCACATCAGCCCTAAGTTCTGTTGGAATTTCTAAGAAAAGGTGATTTATGCCACACTTCTCTTACTATACAATGTTGAGGTTGAGCCCAGGGCCTGGCACACGCTGAGCAAACACTCTATCAGTGAGCTACATCCCCAGCCCCAAGAATAGCCTGTAAGATGTGGCTGAGTTATCCCCTCCAAAGCTCTGGCTGATTGGGGATATCTGGCCTCATAAGATTTAGATCAAATAGTAAGGAACCTCTTGGGCTATGTTAAGCACAGTGAGGGCTCTGCCCTGAAGTTGAGGATAATATCTTCAGTGTTTTCATCTAGTAGTATACGCAAAAGAGCATCTGTGGTGATCCTGTTCTGAAGCACTGAGCTCATGATTTCAACTGCAAAATTTCTCCCACCAACTTTTTCCTTAGTGCCTACCTACAAGTATGTAAATCTCAATTACATATTTTAATTATTAATAAATTTATCCCCACAAAAGACGTTAAAGGCCAGGTTACACACTTAATTGCAGCACTTGAAAGGCAGAGACAGGCAGATCTCGGTCAGTTCTAGGTCAGTCAGAGCTGCATACTGAGATCTTGTCTCAAAAAAACAAAACAAAACAAAGCTTGTGCCTCCTGTTGCATTGTCTTGAATATTAAATATCCATGTTCTGAGTTTAAAACAAATAGCTCTAAATGAGAAGCAACCAATGGCTAGGAAGATGGCTCCGTTAGTGAAGTGCTTGCTGAACATGTAGGAAGGTATGAGTTTTGAACCTTGGAATCACGTTATGGGGAGAGAGGGCAAAGAACAAATGTGGTCTGGCCTACACACACACACACACACACACACACACACACACACACACACACACACACACACACTGGAAGAAGGAAGACAGGCAGCCATCAAAGATGTTAGTGATGGACAGTAGCCTGGGTTTAAAATTCGGAAGTGATTGTGGGCCATCACAGCAGCTGTCCATAATGTTTAGGCCTTTAGTTTGCAGAGAATATCCCCAAGGTCTTGTGTATGTTTTGACAAGAGGTCAAGCCTGGGGCATCGCTCTGGAATAGCCCAGTTGCTCCCTCACTGACACTTTCACAAACAGCACTGACCTTTGCCAAGGACATAAGAGTCTGCTTCTCCCATCAAATTTTATCTCCCCGTGGGACTGCCCATGGCTGGGAGATAGGAACATCCCCACTAAATTGCTTTGATAAAGCTGATTGTGAGCCTTAGATTGCCCAGCTTTTCTGAAAGTTATGTTACAACTCAGAGCTGAAATCTGTCTTCCTGTCGCTCTAGCACTTAGGAGGATCAAGCTTCTCCCTCTTTGGGGTCACCCTGAAATACTGTGAAACCCTTATATTCTAGAAGCATCTATAACTGCATTGGGAGGTCATGGACCCTTTTAAGAATCTGATGAAAGTGCCTGGTCCCTCTAGCCAAAAAAGAAAAAAGAAAGAAACAGAAATGCCTTTCATGCAAAATGTTGGGAATAACCCTGGGACCATGGGAGATGCCTGAAAATTCTGATCTGACACTAGGCTGTTAATAGTTAAGCATAAGACAGTCAAAGCTGAAAGGGACTTGAAATTCATCAAATATGGGTGGACTGCTGAAAAATAACAGCAAGAATTATGATTATAAAAACAATTGCAGGGGCCAGCAAGATGGTTTAGAGATAAAGGAGCCTGCTGCCAAGCCTGAAATCTGAGTTCAATCCCTGGAACCCACATAGTAGAAGGAGAGAACCAAACACACACACACACACACACACACACACACACACACACACACACACACACACACACGCATTCACCCCACACCCAGGCACAGAGCTCTATTCCACACCCTGAGAAACTCTAAGGAAGGAATATACACCTATACACCCTCAAGGCAGGAGGGAGCCCACACCAGGAACCAAACCCTGCATGGCTCTTGGGCTTTGACTCAGCCTCAGACCTGAGGAAAAAATAAATTGTTGTTGAAGGAGTGTCTTCTGGTCACCATGACAACTGGAAACAGCATCTGAGTTTTCCACCACACCTCTTCCTCTCAGCATGAAGAGAGAACCAGCACAGGGACACCTAGGACCTTAGCTTCCCTGGCCTGGAAGTCACCAGTGGAGGTCATGACCCAGATGAGTAAATGCTGAGCTTGCAAAGGCCACAATGCTCAAATGTCCACAAGTGCTGGGTGAGGAATAAGTGGAGAACGATGCTGAGTGCTGGGTGCTGAGAGCCCAAGACACAGTCACTACTCAGCTTTGGCACCTTGCCAGGGAAGCAGCAGGCCAACAGCTGTTAGTCGGTGCCCTCAGTGGTTAGGCTCACACACTCTCTTCCCAAGGTCCTGAGTTCAGTTCCCAGCACCCACAAGGCAACTCACAACTGTCTGATGCCCTCCCTCTTCTGGTATACAGATGTACATGCAAACAAAGCACCCATATACATAAAATACATACATAAATAAATCTTAAATAAATAACCTGTATAATCAGATGAAGTCAGACTTTTTGAACACTGTGAACTTGCACAGTCTGCATTAAACCTGTGGCTGGGCTGTTTCTAGACTGGGGGTAGCTGTTGTCAAGGGGGTGTATAAAAATCACTTAGAATTACTTAGAGTCTAGCACAGAGAGAGGAGAGTGAGAGAGACAGAGAGACAATGGCAAAGAGGACATAAGCTACAGAGCCACAGAGCTGCATTGGAGTCCTGGGACCACCACTTAACGGCTGTGTTACTTAATAGTGCACAGAACCTCTCTGACCAGCCTGAACTAACATTTCAATCCTGTTGTTTCCAATGTTTTATTGGCATAAATGACAACTCCATAATAATGTTGTGTCATTTTGTATGTATACATACCTTCTTTTTAACTATCTGTATGTCCATGTGTCTCTATGTCTATGTGCATGTGAGTGTAGATGCCTGTGGAGGCCAGAAGGGGGCTCTGATCTCCTGGAGCTGGAGTTATAAGCAGTTGTGAGATACCTGATGTAGGTACTGGACCAAACTTGGGTCTTGTGGAAGATAAGTGTTCTTAATCACCGAGCCATCTCTGCAGGCTATCATCTTTGCAAGTTTATCTATGAAATAAATCTCTGACGGGCCAGTACAGCCTGCATTCTCCAGAGCATGCAGAAACAGAGATTGGATTACAAAGTCATGTCCACACAAAAACCTGTATAAGAGTGCTCACAGCAACCTAATTAAGTGTGTTAATAGCCAACAGTTCAGGTCACCCATCCATTTATGAAGATATGTATAAAACATGACACACTCATCCTGGAGATAGTATTCAAAAAAAAGGTGAGTTATAGATACATGCTATAGCATGAATAAACACTGAAGACATCATGCTGAGAAAAATATGTCAGCCGGGCTGGAGATGTATGTGCACTGGGAGAGTGCTTGACTAGCATGCATGAAGTCCTGGGCTCAATCCCAGAATCACATAAAATAGGAGCAGTGCAAGGGGCACATCTGTAATCCTAGCACATGTGGAGAGGAAACAGAAGACTCAGATGTTCAGATCCTCAAGCACAAGTTCTAGACTAGCCTTGGCTACATCAGACCCTATCTTACAAAAAAACTGAAAAGGAGTAAAAGCCACACACACACACACACACACACACACACACACACACACACACACAAACCCCACATTTATGATTCCATTTATGGGAGGTTTCCTGAACAACTGAATTATTAGGAATAAAAAGCATGTTAGTGGTTGGCTGGGCCTGAGTGTCTGGGAAATAGAATGAATGTCCCAAGTACCAGCTTCAGGGAGGTGACACTTCTAAATCTGCCACACAGCATCAAGTACACTGAGAATGATTGTGGTCACACACAATACGTCAGGATGAATTACATACTAGATGTTATATTTCCATAAAGCTGTCACTACAACACTGATGACAAGGAGGAGGAAGCAGGATCATCACAGAATAAGGTCAAAATGGCAATGCTGGGTTGGGAATGTAGGATGTAGCTCAGTTGGCAGAGGGCTTACCAAGCATGTGCAAAGCCCTGGGTTCCACCTTCAGTGTCACATGGATCAGGTTCCATGGTGCACGCCTGAGATGTCAACACTTCAGGGATGGAGGCAGGAGGATCAGGAGTTCAAGATCATCCCCAGCTACAAGTTCAATTCAAGGTCATCCTGAGCTACAGGTTCAGTTCAGGGTCATCCTCAGCTACAGGTTCAGTTCAGGGTCATCCTCAACTACAAGTTCAGTTCAGGATCATTCTGAGCTACAGGTTCAGTTCAGGGTTATCCTGAGCTACAGGTTCAGTTCAGGGTCATCCTCAGCTACAGGTTCAGTTCAGGGTTATCCTCAGCTACAGGTTCAGTTCAGGGTCATCCTGAGATACAGGTTCAGTTCAGGGTCATCCTCAGCTACAGGTTCAGTTCAGGGTTATCCTGAGCTACAGGTTCAGTTCAGGGTCATCCTCAGCTACAGGTTCAGTTCAGGGTCATCCTGAGATACAGGTTCAGTTCAGGGTCATCCTCAACTACAAGCTTAGTTCAGGATCATCCTCAGCAACAAGCTCAGATTCAAGCCACTCTTAGGCTAGAGACCCTGTCTCAAAACAAAACAAAGAATATCTCAACACAAGTCCAACAGTGCCCACCAACCAGGCAGAGCCAAAACCATGAGGTCCCTACCTGTCTTACTCTAGCCGGTTCATAGCAAATTCCCAGAAAGGATACGGCCTTGGGGAGGGAGTGTGTCTGCAGCTGTCACAGACACTGACAGTTGGAGGCCATCTGCCCACCAACACTCCCCAAGGCTGGGCAGTGAGCCCACCACTGAGGGGAATCTGAAAGCCCATTTCCATATCTACCCTGCCAAGTCAAAAGGCAAATGTGACTGAGTTGGACAGTTAAGGCCACAGCATGCCATTGCTGTTGACACTGAAGGAATCCAAATTGCTGGTGATATTTGTGTATCTGGCACGGGAGACACATAGAACACCAGTGAGAGATACTCTATAGAAACTACACCAAGAAAGACATAAAATGTCTCTTAGATTTTTTCAGTTCCTCCTGGATGGATCACAGAGCCCAGCAGGGTAGCGTTGTTTTCCATAGAAAACTGACATGTTGTAAGCTGTGTTTTAGAATACTTGGCCTGGTGACAGCAGGCATGATGGATTGGAAAGTGAAGACCCAAAAGACAGGGAGACTAATTAGCTGATTATTGAAGCCAGCCAGGCATGAGATGGGGAGGACACTGGTTTCTGTAGACATGAAAAGGGGGGGAGGAAAGGGAAAAGGAGGTTATGTGCACCTGCAGGCGGCCAGCAATGTGGGACTGGAGGAGACTTGAGCCAAGGACACTGCTCGATCCCATCCCACACACTGTTAGTGGTTTTGTGTTACCAGAATGCAAATGCCCTTTGTAAAAGATTGGGAATGGGGAATGATTCAGCAGTTAAGAGAGCTTCCTGTTCTTGCAAAAGAATCAAGTTGAGTTCCTGGCACCCAAGTGGGGCAGCAACTGCAGCTCCAAATGATCAGCGGTCCTCTTCTGGCCTTGAAGCATTCCTACACATAGATGCATGCACACAGAGACACACAAACAAAAGAAAATATAAATCTTTAAAAAAAAAAGGATTAAAGGGGTAAAAATAAACTTTTCCCATGGCTTCAGGGGGTTCTATTCATGGTCTCTGGACCCTACGTGCAGACGACAGCAGTTGTGGCAACATGAGGCCTAGACTGTTCTTTTCATAATGGACAGGAAGTAGAGGAAAAAGACAGGAAGTAGCTGTGTACAAAATATCACTTAAGGCCTGCTCTCACAGAGGAAACTCCAGGAAACTCCTGCCTCAAGTTTCCCATAATGTCCCAAAATGGCACCAGCAACTGTGCCCAAGCTTTCAAACATATGAGTGCATGGGACCATTTAAGTTTCAATCTACTGGCTGTGACATTGACCTCCTGGTGACCTTCTCTGTTTTTATATACTTTTCTCCCCACTGTCACTCCAGCATCACTGTCAATCATCCTTCTGTCTTCCTACAATTCAATCTTCTTAGAACAGAAAGGAGTCTCTCTCTCTCTCTCTCTCTCTCTCTCTCTCTCTCTCTCTGTGTGTGTGTGTGTGTGTGTGTGTGTGTGTGTGTGTGTGTGTGTGTGTACATGCTCCTCAATCACTCTCCACTTTAATTGAGGGAGGGTCAATTGATCTGCTCTGATCAGGAGCTCATAGATTGAGCTAGACAGGTTGACCAGCAAGCCCCAGGGATCCTCCTATCTCCATCTCCCAGCACTGAGCTCACAAGTGTACACTGCAATGTTTGGATTTTTTTTTATAAATATGTGTATGTGTGAGCAACTGTTCATGGGTTTGTACACACAAGTGAAGTGCCCAAGGAAGCCAAAAGAAGGCTTTAGATGCCCTGGAATCTTCCTTTAACTCTCTGAAGGTTCTATGTGCTGTCTGCTACTTATACCCTAGGTTAAATGCTCCATGATCTCTAACGGACTCTGGGGTATGTGCAAGTCAGACGTTGCATATTCTGGGGAGTCTCCTCCTGACCTGTACCCCTCAAACTGTCTGCAAAGATGATATAACATTCCTCCATCCAGTCACACCCCCGTGGTTCTTTCCACCACAGGATGGAGTCTGTCCCCTAGTCCAGGCTGAGCATGGAACCAGCTTTGAACAGTAGAATGAAGCAGGGGTGGTGTTCTGAGCTTCAGACCCCTGGCCTCATGAGGCTACAGGGCTTCTTCTACCTCCTGTCAGAGGAGAACAGAGATGCTGGGCAGAGATGCACTGGCTTTCCATCAACCTACTATGTTACTATCTATTGCTGTGCTGAAACACCATGCGTGGACATCACAATTTATTACACAAGAGTCGACAGGGGCTGTGGTTTCAGGGGATTAGAGTCTATGGTGGGGGGGAAGCTGAGGGCCCTCATCTTGAGCCACAAGCACAAAGCAGAGAGAACAAACTGGGAATTTTGGAGGCTTTGAACCCTCAAAGCCCATTCCCAGGGACACACTTCCTCCAGCAAGGCCACACCTCCTAGACCTCCCCAAACAGCGCCACCAACTGGGGACCAAGTACTTAACTATCTAAATCAATGTGAGATGTTCTCATTTAAGCCACCATTAGATGACTCTGACAAAATTTTAGTGAGATTAATCTTGGCAAGGACACTTTAGGGACCAGGTCCCCATGCACATGCATGTCAATCAGGCACATGCAGCAGAAGAAACTAAAACCTTTTACCCTGTGAGCTCCGAAACCCTCCTCTTCTGGGTCATGAGGTCAATGGTTTGCTCTAGCACAGGAGGACCTAACAGTGATGAGTTCAAGCCAATCTCAGCCACCAGGACCAGCCATAAATCCAGTCTCCCAGGAAGCCCATGCCTTGAGAATCTCATTCCCAGCTCTAACCCTCCATCAATACCCAACCCTAAGTGACCATTGGATCCTTATAGAGATGGATTACACAAGACAGCCTTGTCTCTGCATATCTCTTAGTGTGCATTAAACACTCCAGTAATTCATATGTGAATCAGAAAAAGGAGAAAAATGGGAGCTGAGTAGAAATAGAGGACCCTTACAGCCATTTGGCAAGGCCCATGCAGCACTGAGAGCCTTACGTCACTGCCCAGCCCATCCTTTACCTTCCTGACCTGTAAGCTGCTCACAGGGACACAGGGTCACATGACACCGTTGCATACTTTCTACATGTAAATAACCAGCTTCAATTTAGTACCCCACCTGATCAACCACCCACCACAGCCTGAAAAATAACTGCTGCTACTGCCCCATATTCTTTTACATATTTATGGAATTTTAATTCCCTAAAAGGGATAATGGATGCAAGATGTACAGATGCCAGGCATGGGGCTGAAGAACCATGAGGTACTACTAGGGAAGAAAAGTAGAAAGCAATGGAGGCGGCATCCCCAGTTCCTTTCTTGTGACCAGCCCCTGCCTTCAAGTGAATAGAATGCAGTTCATCATTAACTAATAATCAAACCACTTATTTTATTATCTCACAAATAACATAATTTGCCCAAAGGACCTCCCTGTTGGTAATAATTCCTTCTATATGTACGTGATCCCATTGGACCACCTTAAAGGTAAGTTCTGGGTGAATCCACCTGAATGATTTTAGGTTTTCCTGCATAATCATGCCCCCTGGTGATTTGTTCTATGCTGTATCTGTGTGTCTTGGTTATGGGCACATTCTTCAGTGGCAGGCTATTACATTTCTTCATGGTAGTTGAGTTTTAGAACTTTAGTTGGCTGTTCGGTTCTCCAGCTCCTTTAGGTGTGGGTATTTTGGGGACTGATGACCTTCTGTAGCTAGATTTTGTATTCTCCAACCAATAAGATGATGTCATTCTTCTTGTCTCACCATGTTCCTGGACTGTGATGACTCCTAGGGGGCTTCCGCTACTAGTTACCACAGAGGCAATCAGATCTAACAGGCCTATAAGTTCACTGCCTTGTCTGTGTGTGTGGGCGGGGCATCAGTAACACTTCTTGCCCTCTGCATGGTAGAGATCAAAGCCACAACCACTTGGAATCATATATGACAAATGACCCACAATGACAGGCAGAGATGGTTGTGCTGTGGTCCATTGATTCCCCTTGAAGCTCACTGGTCTCTCTGTCTGTCTCTAACCCATCAGGGGAGCTTCCCTAATGTGGTTCCCAGGGCTTTAAGACTATGCCAAGGAACCTGAGTGTGCTGGCTAAATGCTGCTGAGCAGTACAGTAGCTGTTCAGTAGTGTGGAGACCTGGGTTTTACGGCCATGTAACTAATAAGGCTATTAACACAAACTAGGCCTGCCGCCCGCGCTTAGGACGCCATAAATCTCTCTTCCCACTGGAAGGATTTACAGTGTGGCATACTCAGAGGCCACTGCCTCTTGCTGTGCTCTGCTTTCAAGACTTGGCAAGGGGAGGCAGGGCCCAATAAAGGGAATGCAGGAGAGATAGGTCTGAGCTGGGCCTGCTTCTCTGCCCCCATCCATACTGCAGCTCAGAGCTCTGACCACTGCCATGGGCAGATTGAAATTTTATGATCCTGATCATGTAGCACCTGTTTATGTCCCATTTGTAGAGCAGTGACTTATGCCAACCTCTTTGCAAATGGAGTGGCTGTCCATATCCTGGCATCTTCTTTAAGGTGAGAATGCATTATATCTGGATGTGTGCCTGTGTGCACAAGTGTGCTTATCGTATGCCTGTTTGCCTATGTGTGTTCATGTGAGTGACCATATGCCTTCATGAGTATACATGCATATGACTTGCATATATGTGTGCTCACATTGTAACATGCCTGTGTACATTCAATCTGTATTTATGCATGTGCACATATGTATAAGGATGTGGCTGTATTGTGTACATGCACATATCCATGTATGATTGGCTCATGTGTATACGTGTACATCCACTCATGTGTGCATGCATGTAAGAAATGTGTATTCCCACTAGACTTTGCTCTAATCCCACAGCTTGGCTGAAGCAGAGCATTTAATCTTGATACTCCCAAACCCAATTGCTTCCGTCACTTATTTTTCTCACTGATTTTAAATTAAACATATCAGATCTGGGTTTTCTCACTCTGCTGATCCACAGAAGCTGTGAGCTCCTTTAGAGAATTAAATACCAAGAGTCATCAATGGGAGGGGCTGGCAGGCCCAGGCGTTTATCCACTGAGCTATAACCTGGTCCTTGGCTCTGCCCTCCTTCCTCAGACCTGCTCTCTGGAGTGGGACACACCATCCCTCTTTACCCAGGTGTCCTCTGTCTGAAGCTCCAGGGTCAGCTTTGCTGACTGACTCCAGCCTTCTCTCAAAGTCCTATTTAGGAGCCAAAGACCACTCCAGAGCCACTGGAAATACTCGTGTGTGTGTGTGTGTGTGTGTGTGTGTGTGTGTGTGTGTGTGTGTGTACATCTGTGTATGTGCCTGTATCTCCACCTCTGTCTCTGTCTCTCTCTTGATAGCCCACTCACAGAAATCTCTATGCCTATGCTCCACCCCACTCTGGACATCTGCATGAAGCTTGCTTTCCCCATGCTTTCTATCTGGAATTTCCCTAAGCACTTGACAAGATGTGTGACTCAGCTCTCCATCACTGTGACAAAAACACTAGACCGAATTGACTCACCTTGAGATTCCTTGCCGTCTCTGGGGAATAGGTGTGGGGGGGTGGAGAGGCTGGGGAGGACTGGGAGAAGGGGAGGAGGGGGACCAGTGGTGGGTATGAGGAAAAATTTTAATAAAAAAATCAATAAAACATAAAATAAAATTTGAGAAAGTCAACTTGAAAGAAGAAACATATGGTTGGCTCCTGGTTTCAGGGTTGCCACATAGTCTCACTGTTTCTGGGCTGCGATTAGGTAAAGCATCATGGTGGGTGATTTGTGGTAGAGGAATGCTCACCCCCTGATGTCCAGGAAGAAGAAGAGTGAGGGCATGGCACACTCTGAGTGATCCTCTTCCTCCAACTAGGCTCCTAAAGTTTCCTCCCTAGACTCCACTGGACTGTGAATCCATCAATAGATTCACCGATGAAGTCAGAACCCTCATGGGACCATCACTTCTGAGTTTCAGGGCTGATGCACTGGGGACTGACCTTTAATATGTGAATTTAGGGGAACACTTTAACCCAAACCATAGAGAGGTTGAGCTTCATTTGCTCCCACAATGGCTCCATGATCCAAAGTCATTTCTACCGCACATGTCCAAAAGCTTTCTAAGCCTAGTGTGATGGTGACATTAACCTAGCTGGGCTGAATGACAAAACACTGTTTCTTAGTGTGTCTGAGACTATCTCTAAAAGATATTAGCATTTCCCTGTTTTCTAATTTAGTTTTTACTGATAACACAAGAAATTACGTGTACTCCATGTGACAGTTCCACAAATGTCTAAGTCGGGGTAAACATGCTTGCCCATCTAAAGTATAGTTTCTTTAGGGTAAAAAATAATGCTCACATTTCATTCTTCAATGTTCTAGAAAGATATGGAGTTTATTATAATTCTCTGTAGCCACCAGAATGTCTTTTATCTAGCTCTAACTCAGTACCTGCTGGTGAGGTTTTACACAACCTTCAGGCTTTTGTTTTTCAGTGTTACACTTACCAAATGGCCTCCACTTCATTACACATTATTACAAGTTACAAGCAGCATCTATCCTTTATCATGGCTGAGTACTATTCCATGGACTGTATCTACCACATTTTCATTTGTCAATTGAGATTATTTCCCTCTGAGATTGGCGTTTGAATCAGGAAACTGAACATAGAATGGCCACCCTCACTAACATGGGCAGGCATCATCCGATCTATCGTGGGCCAAATAGAATAAGAAAGGCAGAGGACAGATGGTTCTATTCGCTCAGACTGGTCTAAAGTGACCTTTTCCCCCTGACTTTGCCTTCAGAACTTCACTTTCTCACATCTTTAGACTTAGATGGAATTCGTTCATCATCTTTCCTGGCTCTTGAAGCTTGCTAGCGACATATCCTGGGCCCTCTCAGCTTCTCCAGCGTCTGCCTTTTGCATTTATTTACTGAGTTAAGTTCTCTCGTGGGAAGCTTGCGTGGACCTGCCACCCCACACAGCAGGTCCTTCACATTCACACCTCCACTCACATTGTTCTTGTTTCCTTAATGTACCTTTCAATTTGAGAGATGAGAAATGGCGTCTCAGGGGTGACTTGATTTGCAATTTTTACCACAAGCGAGGTTAAATCAATCATCTGCGGAGCGGCTGCTCTGCGTTTAACAGACAGAAGGTAAGTTGGGAGCGAGGGTAACGTGTGAAGTTATTTATCAACATGAGGACCACGCAGCAACAAAAAGCAGAAGCCCAAAGGGGCAGCTTAGCACAGCAGAGAGCTGGCCAAGGCAGAGTTCAGCAGGGAATAGCTCTGTGTGCCCTCTAGCTGGAGCGGAGGTGTCAGGAGGCAGCAGGGGAAAGCCCTGAGCAAGGAAGAGCTCCCCTGAGCATCTCTCTCCTCATTTGCTGTTTCCAGCTCCCAAAGCTCCGCCCCGTCTTGCCTGCTGACCTTTGCACGTACTGTTTCCTCTGCCCCACCCCATTCACCCCCCACCCCGCCTGCAGATTCCCCTCCTAATTTTTCAGGATACTTCTTAAGTGTCTCTTTCCTCCAGAGGAGCCTCTCAAACACACTCGTGTTGCCCTGTGACATCTGCTTTCCGAGGTAATTAATTAACTGTGTGTAATTATCCATGTCCCCAGTCTGTAGGCTCTAAATAGACCACTGCCTTCGAGAACCCAGACTCACCTCTTGGTTTCCAGGGCTGTCTGGTTGGTTGACTCTGCATGAGGATCGCAAACCTGCCTAACCTTCCGGGCCGGAGGTGCTGGTCTGCAAATTGCATTCTTCTTTGCCTGCTGGATTTCTTTGAGGGTTCTGCCAGCAGCTGGAAGAGAGAGATGCCCCAGACCTCAAAGGATAGCCGGCAAACAGAAAAGAGCAAGGATGGAAGAGAGTAAAGAACCTCCTGTATGGTACCTCCCGGCAATGGCTTCCAGCCTGCGTTCCTCTTCCACCAAGCGGTCCAAGCCTCCAGCAGACGTTAGACTCCGTACTGCCCATCTATGAGGGCGGCTCAGATCAGACATGACAACTTGTTAGATCTACGTCTTGTTTCTCTTCCTCTGAGGCAGTGGGGGAATATGAGGGACAGTCATCATCTACTCAGTCATGTTTCCTTCATCCATAACCTGTATCATTCTAAGTCCCTGCATCATCCAATTGTTTCTGTTAAAATGCCTGCTTTGGTTCCCATTCTTCCTCAATGAACCATCACTAATGGCGCAATAGACCCTCAGTGGAATTCCATTCAAGCTCTAGAACACTCCATGGTCGGAGCTGATGTAAACAGACTCTCAGAACCTGACAGTTGGGAATCCTCTGGGTGCTTGGCACCGTGTTGGGTCCTCAAGGTCCAGAAAAGCAACAGAATGAGTCAGAAGTGTTCAAGTCACCTTCCTTCAGAGGACAGACACTCCATTATCCCATCTTTCTTCCCAAAGCGAAAGGGACACAACAGAAGCCAAGGGTCTCTCTTGTCTTCTGTGCTCTGTGGTGATGCTTAGTGGGTTTCTTTGGGCAGCCAGGGCAGAGTGATCCTTTTGTCACCTTCACGTAGATGACGCTGCAGAACGCCATCCTCTAAACTGAGAGCTGTGCCCATTCTCAGCAACCCTGGAGCCTGATGGTACTCACTCATAGAGGGGGTTGTTCCCTCACTTGAGAGTCCACTCTCTCTTTCCCACATCTCCCAGATGTATGTGACTGTTCTCAAATGGCAGGTGTTTTGATGGTCCTAGGAGGTGACATAATGTATAGCGTATGAAGGCTGACTGAAGAGGGGACTCCATCTATGCAGCGAGGATGTCATCATTTATGCTGGGGTGAGGCTATTCAGTGATGTAGCTGCTTTGGGGCCATCTATGCCCTGCGAGTAACTCTTCATCCATGCTTTGTAAGACCGGTGAACCAATTTGTTTGCCGAGCTGGACTTTGGCTATTGTTCTTCGGTCTGCTCTTGACAGTCTATCAAGAGGGAAAGTGGGAATTTGTTTGTTATTTACCCCAGAAGACAGCACCCCTTCTGCACTCTCATCATCACACAAATTACAGGTATCCCTTAGGTGATACCACCCCTCCCCCAACTACTACAGGCTCACGGGTGAAGAAGAAGATACTCCAAGGTGGGGGGATAAAGAATTTCCTAATTAGCTTTGGCATTATCAGCACCAGCAGAGAAACCTTTAATAAATGTAGAGGATGGTGTACTTCTGTGTGGGATCTTCAAATTATCCCAGACAGCCAGCAGAATTTGAGCCAACACAGGGCGTGACAGGGCAGGCTGGTGGTGGTGGGTGCAGGGAGAAGGCAGCCAGAAATCTAATTAGCTAGGGCTGCTCACACCAAGCGGCTCTGTTCCCAGCTGCCTCCTGACGCATGACATGTTGAAAAAGAAATCATTAGGAAGCCCTTGCACACAGCTCCTTGTTAGAAACGCATCCTCGACAGCTCTAATTGGAAGAGGAGAGGTGGGGAGGAGGCAGAGCATGGAAGGAAAGGAAGGGGTGGGTGGGCGGCCATAGACTGTGGCTAACACATACACAAAGGAGGATATGTCTTCTCCTTGTACATTAGTGTGTGTGTGTGAGTGTGTGTGTGTGTGTGTGTGTGTGTGTGTGTGATTTGTATGCACATGTGCATGCCTGTGTGTGCATCTGGAGGCTTGAGGTTGATGTCAGGACTTGACTCACCCTCAACATTTTTTCCCACTTTGTTGAGGCAAGGTCTCTCAATCAAACCCAGAGCTCACAGATATGGCTAATCTTTTCAGGCAACTTGTTCTAGGGAACCTTTGTCTCCAACTTCTGAGGCACCCACATGATATTTTTATGGATGCCAGGGATCAATTCCAGCCCCAAACGTAGGTACTCCATAAAAGCATTCCATGTTCTTAACCACTGAACCATCTCTCCAACTCACAAACAGGACATTTTTGAAGATCATCCACTCCACCTACTGGTGACCAGTAGGGCACCAGTCCCCAAGGCAGTCTGGCATTCCCTGATGTAGGGAAACAGGTTATGAAATGTGGGCAAAGTTTTCATATTATGATTGATTCATAAACCGGTTCGAAAATACCAAAGTCTAACTATTTCTCCTTTCCACATCTTCCTTTATTCCTTAACGGGGGGAGGGAGGGGAAATTATGATACTTAATGTTGTCCTTCCCATGTCATTCTCTGACTTACATTCCAATATCTCATATTATGCAGAAGAAACATGAAGGGTTCCAGATTACAAGCCAATCAATTCCAATTCTCCCCTATCCCGTCACGAAGGGCGTTCTTCACAGGACGTATTTACATCCCACCCTCCACCACAGACCGGAAAAACTGTTTTAAATTTTGATATCACCATTGTATAGCAGTATCAGCAAACCTTATACAGGCAGAAAGACCTGATTTCTACTCCCTTCCTGAGCATATGCACTCTCCAAGACTAGCTGCAAGGCATTAAGAAGCACTAAGCTCTGGTTTGGAAATACAGACCAGCCATCTCACATCAGCCTCTGGACTCTGGCTGCTGCTGAGAAACAAGGCCCCTCATATCTACATTACCAGTGAGGCAGGACTGTCATGAAATCTGGAGAGCTGATATGCTAGTTATGCTACTTAATTTATGCCAACTTGACATGACTAGGGTCATCTGGGAAGAAAGATCTTCACTTGAGAAAATATCTCCATTCAGCTGGTCCATAGACAAGCCTCTGGTACATTTTCTTGATTGATGATTGATGGGGGAGGGCACAGTCCATTAAGTGGTTGTCCCTCTGGACATGTGGTCCTGAGCTGTACAGGTTGAGCAAACCATAAGGAGCAAGCCAGTAAGCAGCACCCCTCCATGACATCTATTTCAGTTCCTGTCTTCTGGTTCCTGCCTTGAATTTCTGCCCTGGCTTCCCTCAGTGGACTGAGACTCCAGTGGATGTGTAAGTCAAATGACTGCTTTCCTAACCAAGTGTTTTTGCTATCAGAGCAGTAGAAAGCCTAACTAGGATGATATGAGGTGGTTTGTGCATAGAAACTTTAGCTCAGATGTTTTGCATTGAAGTTGGTACTTGGCATTTTAATTTGTCTCTCAAAGGATTCCCCAGGAGAGAACCCTCTAGAGCTAGTGAGTGGGTGATGAGCTCTTTGGTTTGCATGAATAGCCAACAGCTGCCCAATCATGCTTGCCACAGAATTCTAATTTATTCACTCTCTTAAGAGCTAAATGTTGTGTGCATGTGCATATTTGTGTGTGCTTATGTATGTGGAGGCCAACTTTGGATGGCACTTCTCAGGTGCTTTCTATCATGGAGTTTTTTTGTAGGCAAGGGCACCTTGGTTTTTGATAAAGCATTCCTCACTGGCCTGAAACTCACCCAGGATGCTAGGCTGGCCATCCAGCTTGGATCTGCCTGCCTCTGCCTCCCCATTGCAGAGATTATAAGAGCCAGCCACTACATTTTTGCTTGGACTCTGCAGATCACACTCAGTTCCTTCTACCTTCATGGCAAGAGCTTTACAGAATGGGCCATTTCAACAGTTCAACAACCAAATATTTAAAGCTAAACTGTAGCAAACGGCATCTCTAAGGGAAGAAAACCAACCATAATAACACCTTGGCACTTGTGGGTGACCAAAGAAAGATCACTCTACATGGTTCTGACCATGATGGGGAATCTGACAGAGGCACCTGGGAAAGGACATCTTCATGTTCCAAAGCTGACACTGCTGCTGTCAAGGCTGGTGTTTTGGTTCCTGGGGTTTCATCA
This sequence comes from Sigmodon hispidus, assembly GCA_004025045.1. Taxonomy (NCBI): domain Eukaryota; kingdom Metazoa; phylum Chordata; class Mammalia; order Rodentia; family Cricetidae; genus Sigmodon; species Sigmodon hispidus. The sequence continues at coordinate 69,734 of PVIH01000841.1, read as the reverse complement.
GCCATCTTGGAAAGAGAATGAGAAAGAATAGGACCCAGAAGCCAGTCCCTGAGATGTTGCTCCCAACATCTGAATCCTGAACCTCTGAGCCTTGCAGTTCATTCTGGAGTTGTCTCATCTAAAGACATCTTAATGCAGAAGAGAATCAAGCCCTGGTACATGTCGGCTTTGTTAGAATCATTCCTGATTTTGTCTGTACCAGCACACTATCCCCTGACGTATCTGGCAAGAACAAAAACCTTCTTGGTTTGGATGACAAATGGTGTGGTCTCCTAACTAGCAACAAATGTTCTTATTTTTAAGCCAGTTTGAGTTAAACTCATTCTCTGTATTGAAATACCCCAATGAATCCAGGTCGAGAGTGATTACTCTGTGTGTGTGTGTGTGTGTGTGTGTGTGTGTGTGTGTGTGTGTGTGCATGTGTGCAGCTACACAAGTGTACGTGAGGGGCTAAAGAGTAAGAACTTTGTGTGATTTACAGTTCCCTGTGCCTTTTCTGTGCATCTCAGTAGACACAAAGCATGTAAGAGAGAAATAAATGCCGAAGAAGCTGGGGATTTATCTTTTCCCAGATGCCTTGTGAATCTTTAAGGGAATCCTTTCCTTTTTGTTTTTAAAGCAGTTCAAGATTGTGTGTGTCTGTGTGTGTGTGTGTGTGTGTGTGTGTGTGTGTGTGTGTGTGTGTGTGTAGAATGTAGTGCCCATGAGGCCAGAAGAGTGCATAGGATCTCCCAGAGCTGAAGTTAGATGCTTATGAGCTGCCCAACATGAGGGTTTGGAATTGAACTCAGGGTCTCTGCAAGAGCAGCAAATGCTGTGAAAGCTGGGCCATCACCTTTTGAATTTTAATGGTCTTACTGTGTGTACCTTCAGTGTCTTCAGGAATCAGGGGAAAAAATAGTCCCTGAACAGTCCAAATGAGATGGCTTCTCAGTGGAAAGGGAACCGGATTAAGTCCTTAGAAGTAGCATTGGTGGTGGTGGTAGTGGTAAGGTGTGGCAGAGGCTGGCATGTGCAGTGGTAACTGAGTAAGGCTGACCTTGTCATCAGCTCAGTCCTGAGCCTTCCAAATGACAAGGCTAAATTCATATGCAGAGACAGCGGCACAAGTGTTTAGCACAATTTAAGATCATATAACCATTTTTCCCTCTCTATCAATAGACTGAAAGCAGAGAGGCTAGCTGTCAGCAGAGAAGAGCAAATCACCAAAACAGGAAAAGTAACACACCAGAGGACAAACAAGAGTGATGAAAGAAGGGTGTGGGGGGGAGCTGAGGCTCTTAGATCATCACTCTAAGCCTGTGAGACAACCATCACCAGATCCCTGGAGAATTGTGCTTCCTCTCTTGATAGACTTCGCTCTAGAACATAAGTTCTCAACCTGTGGGTCACGACCCCTTTGTATATTCAACAACTCTTGCACAGGGGTCATGTAAACCATCAGAAAACATATATATTTGCATTACAGTTCATAAGAGTATCAAAATTACAGTTATGAAGTAGCAATGAAAATAATGTAGTGGTTGGTTGGGGGGGTCACCACAACATGAGCTGTATTAAGGGGTCACAGTACTAGGATGGTTGACAACTGCTCTAGAACATTCTTCCCATATTAACATTTCTCCCTCCTCCTGTGTGGAGCAGGCAGAAGAATGGCCTTTTATACTTGGAAAACCAGTTTGGAACATCAAGGTGGTTCAAGGCTACCATGAACAGCCCAGTTTAGGATCTGGCCATTGGCTTCCCTTGGGAGTTCCTCCTCCCTGTACATGCATGAATGGTGTGTCATAGTTTTCTCAACAGTGTATCTGCAGTAGTTCACAATGCAGTGCTCACACATGGCTCTGAGGAGGGCAGGGACTAGGTCTACCTTAATGACGGCTGTTTATGAAGAGTGGGGAAAACATCTGTTAAGGGGTTAGAGTACAACCATCATTCACAAGATGGACATACTAGAGAGATGGTTCTGGAGCGATTGTAGTTTACAAAATTTCTAGGTTCAGATGCCCAGGAGAAGAAGCAGACTGGCTCTAGAATCACAGTTCAATATCAAAGAAGACTATTTTATGTTTTTCCCAGAGAGTCTCCAAGTTATTCAGCCATATTATTTCTCTGCCATTTTGAAATGCCTTTCCTCTGTGTCTAGGGAATTGCTTTGTGATGAAGGCATGTGGCACATGCTACTGTAACAGAAGTAAGCAAGAAGTGAGTGACCACACAAGCCAGGGCCCAGATCCCAGGTGTACCTCATTCCACCATCAATGAGCCACTGAGTCCAAATGGCTCTCTGTGTCCTTGTCCAGGAGAAGAAAATTGTAACAAAACCTTTGTAGTTTAACTGTCAACTTGACACAATTTATGATTCACCCAGTAAGGAACTCTCAAGAAGGGAGTGTCTATATCAGGTTGGACCATGGCATATCTATGGAGGAAATAATTTTGATGAAGTTACTTGAGGTGGAAAAACCTGCCCACAATAGGGGGGCACCACTCCCTACGCTTAATGTCCTATAATTTTAAAAGGAGGGGAAATGAGCTGAATGCTAGCAAACATGCATTCATTCTCTCTGTGCTCTTGACTGTGGATGCAATTGGCTGCTCCAAGTACTGTCAAGCACCTGCCTCCCCTACTTACCTGAAATTATGGACTATAACATAGAATTGTAAACCAATTAAACTCTTTCTCCTTGAGTTGCTTTTATACAGTTGTTTTTTTTTTTTTTTTTTTTTTTTTTTTTTTTTTTTTTTTTTTTTTTTTTTTTTTTTTTTTTTTTTTTTTTTTTTTTTTTTTTTTTTTTTTTTTTTTTTTTTTTTTTTTTTTTTTTTTTTTTTTTAATCACAACAACAAAAAGGAAACCGGAGCAGCCTCCTTCATGAAATGCACAAGGGCTGTTACAGAACTAGAAATACTACACATAGAAAGCTGCTTGCACATTGTGGCTGCTACCTGCTGCTTCTAAAAGTCAAAAGCATTGATAATTTTTTTTCAAAGCTAGAAGCAGAAATCAGCATTGCCCTAATAAATTTTATTTCACTGTGGGATCTATTAAAAGCACACCAGATATGACCTCTGGGAGCTTCTTGGGCCTTCAGGGTCAATTTCTGCATAGAGAAAAATTCATATCAACATTAGCTGACAGGCCAATTGAGTGAATGCTGCAGTGAACACACCAGACAGTCATTGTTGCCCTCTACTCAAAGATGGGAACATTGTTTCCAACTTCCAGGCTCTCTTGCAGCTAGAAAACTACAGCCCATGAACACCAATGAAACACCTGCAAAGGCTTCCAAGGAAGTCTTTGACTTTTCTTTTATCTGAAAGAGTCAAGCTTTGTACACTTTGATGATGATGATGATGATGACTGTATTGTATAATAATTGTAACATATTGTACTTTGAAACCTGATGAGTAAATTCCAAGTGTTCTCATCACACACACACACAAGAGGTATGTGAAGTCAGATATGGTGACACACACCTGTAATTCCAGCATTCAAGTAGCTGAAGCAGGTGCATTTTTGTAAATGTAAGACTGATATGTGCTGCATGTGTTCCAGGCTGGCCAGGGTTATAGAGTGTAATGCCATTCCAAAAATGAAACATTTTATATGTTAAATAAGCTTGGTTTGGGAACTCCAAAATGGATACAAATACCAACGTGTCATGTTTTATGCTATATATAAATACATAAGATTTAATTGTTTATTAAAATAAGTAAAAAATTTTAAAAAGTAGGCTCAGATAAGGTTAGCAGATGTGGAGGTTGAAAGGTTAACAGCCACTTTGAAACCTCAAGGGGAAATGCAAGAGAATTATAAAATCCTCATTCTGGGACCATAAAGCCAATGTACCAGAGGCAGAAGCTACCTGCCCTCAAATCCCAAATATATATAAAAAATGTTATATATATAAATACTAAACCACTTACTTAGGTAGTTACTCCTTTCAACTAAATGAAATCCTCACTCATAAACAGTAATAGCACGAAAGCTCTGATTGGGATTTTAATCTTGAAAATCAAATTTAAAATTATGAAAATTTGTTTATCTCTCATATTAAAACAACCTCAAGTTGTAATTAGGTTGCTGTAATTCCATGTTCTGACTCTCAAGCTGGGAAGTGTTTTGGATAATTTGCTTGGGACAGAGCAGAATTCTTTCAATCAAATGATATCCCAATATGTTGGGAAGACTAGAGGTCGCCTATTTAAATTTTATAGCAAGTTCACTGAGATAAGCTTCATGGTGCCTAGGAGTCTGTTTTCCCCTGGGATTCTGTCCTCACCCTCCTCAGGACCGCCCCCCCTCCCAGGAGTCAACCTTAGGCATGGTTTTCTCCTCAGTCGCCTGCCTCTGCCAAGGTTTTTCAGCTTCCAATGTCTTCCCTTGAGAGTCAGCCAGTCTCCTGGCCTCGTGCCCATGGAATCTCGCATCTTTCCACAACCTCCAATTATTTCCTCAATACTGTTGAATGCTTCTAACCTCAGAGGACCAGGGAATTGCCCTGAAGACATGGTGGCCTGGCAGTTAATGCTGCACATGGGCTGTTCACCTTTGAACATTTCCTTGTGTGTATGACATCCGAAGGCTAGAACTGGTTGGTGTTACTCTTGATATGGTCAGGAAAACAAAAGTAGAATCTTGAAGGCTGGGTAAACTGAAAAACTCCTCTCCTTCACTGAGACCCAGTTTTCTCAACTATAAAACAAGGCTTTTTGTTTTAGTCAGGGTTACTATTGTTGTGAGGAGACATCATAACCACAGCAACTTGGGGAAGAAATGGTTTATTTGGCTTATACTTCCATATCACTGTTTTCTTTTTTTTTTTCACTTTGTAAGAACTTTATTTTCCTTCCGTCTTTTTTCCCTCTGCTCAGGTGTTTGTAGAGCTCAGGACCACTCAGCGGTGGCTCCAACTCACTCAGTGGCCTGTGCTGTGGGAACTGCTGACCAGTCCTCATTGGCTGGCCTGGCACTCCAGTCTTCAGTAGGGAACTGCTGGATGGGCACAGAGGGCACCTGCACACCTTCAGACCAGTCGGCCACCTCTGGCTGAGCAGCAGTGAACTCAGGAGCTGGTGCAGTCCATTCACCCTGAAACTCCTCCTTGGTCACAGCCTTCTCAGCAGCAGCCTGTTCCTCCTTCTCAATCTCCTCTGGGTCTCTGTAGAAGTACAGATCAGGCATAACCTCCCATGAGTGTTCACGGGAGATAGTGCCACGCATGCGGAGTACTTCCCAGACTAGCATCCACCACATCAGACCCACTGAGTGAGCTCCCTTGTTGTTGCATGGGATGGCAATGTCTACGTAGCGCAGAGGAGAGTCTGTGTTACACAGAGCAATGGTGGGCAGGTTGACGTAAGATGCCTCTGTGAGGGGCTGGTGGTCAGCTCTGGGATCAGTGACCACTAGAAGCCGTGGCTCTCTGAAGGCTGCTTGGATCTGGTTAGTGAAGGTCCCAGGAGTGAACTGGCCGGCAATTGGGGTGGCTCCAGTGGCAGCAGCAAACTTCAGCACAGCTCGCTGCCCAGTGTTCCTGGAGGAGATGACGCTGACATCAGCAGGGTTCTCAATGGCAACAATAGCCCGGGCTGCAAGCAACAGCTTCTCCCAGGTCCTTTTCAGATTTATGATTTAGATACCATCACTTTTCCTTTTGTAGATGTACTGCTCCATCTGAAAGTCAAGGTTAGTGCCACCTAAGTGGGTTCCTGCAGCAAGGACTTTGAGGACATCCTCCTCTTTCATCTGCAGGACATCAAGGGCTCAGGACACTGTGTTAAGTTTCGCTTTAAGTTACGACAGGAATCAAGAACAACGCCGTTTGGACCCGTCCCAGGGCAGCGCAGAAAGGCATATCACTGTTTTCATCTAAGGAAGTCAGGACAGGACCTCAAACAGTGCAGGGACCTGGAGGCAGGAGCTGATGCAGTGGCCATGGAGAGAAGCTGCTGATTGGCTTGTTCCCCGTGGATTGTATACAGCTCAGTCTTATAGAGGAATTTTCTCAGCTGAGGCTCTCTCCTCTCTGAGGACTATACCTTGTGCCAAGTTGACAGAAAACTAGATAGCACAGTCTTGTATACAATCCAAGACCCTTCTCAGTTGCTAAAATGTCTACAATTCTGAAAATAGTTGCTAATGGGTGAAGGATAACAATCTGAGCTCTTAGCTCTTAGAAATCTCTGCAGGAGGTGGCCGAGAATTCGGGCTAGGTTTGTCATGCAAGCTTAAGGACCCGAATTTGATTCCAGGAATCCACATTAACAGGCAAAGCATTGTGTCCTGTGCTTATAATCTCAGCTTTGGGGCAACAAAGAAAAGGCTCCCTGGGTGTCACTGGCTGGCCAGACTAGCCTTATCTGAGAGTTCCAGGCCAGTGAGAAGTCCTGTCTCAAAACACAGTGTATTTTCTTGTCTCCATGTGCACACATACATATGTGCATACATAGCTGGAAACATGCATGTACCTGCTTGGAAACATGGTGCACAGAACAGTTTTTTTAGAAAAGAAAAAAAAAAAACTTCCTTGCTAAATGTGACTCCAGCTGCATTTTCATTTTGGAGATGTCCTCCTCCATCTCAGTCACAGAGAAACGAATCACATTTAATAAGAGACAAGGCTGCGAAATGAAGTACATGAGAAATACCACGTTGCTGAAAATTAACACATGCTCCAGTGTGTCGTCAATAAGAAACCCCAAACCCCTGTTTATTCTAGAATCTGTCACCCAGACAGAGGGGGAGGGAGGAGCCCCTTCATGCTGGAAGAGTGGGCATTGTCACTTCAAACACAGGAGGAAATGTTAGCGCCATCCTGAGGCACACGGGAGCTAAGAAGCAAAGGGGAAGAGGCGCCTCCTCACTGCTCCCAATATCATGAAACACCCACTGTTTATCTTTTCAATGGCTTCCCATCACATCCAAGATGCACCCTGCATCCTGAATGCTACCCAAAGCCCCAACCCCGTCCACACACTAGCCCTGCCTCTTATTTTACACTTAGCATCAAGGAACCTGGAGAGATTGCAAGAGAGACTCACTGGTCAACAGAGGAGAAGTCTTTGCTCAGTATGATACCAGAGCTTTCTCTGGATGACACCATGTGCACGAGATCCCTCAGACTTCCACCTTTGTATTTTGGTCTACCCCTCTCAGCATTCTTTACAGCTTCTCACCTCATCCTGCACCCAAACTCTTCACATGGCCTGAGATGGTTCTCTGACCAATTTAATCATCAGTCCATGGGTGATTGTGAGCACACTGTCACTCTAGCATATTTTATCCTCAGTCCACAAAAGAGCTGCCACTGTTCCAACCATCACAAAACGGAAGCACTCAAAGATGATCCAAAGAACATTTGTTATTTGTTTGGCAGCCCTAGGGCTTGAACTCAGGGCCTTGTGATTGGTGGACAAGCGCTCTACCTCTGAGCTATATCCCCAGAATCCCTCAGATCTCTTTACATGAGGTAAGGAAAAAGCTTTCTCAGATGTTTCCATACTTGGCATAGCCTTAAAGTCCATAAACTTCCCAAGAATGAAATTGGGCCAGACCTGACCTTCTACCCTATATCACCAGAGTGTCCTTGGCCACTCTTCTATATTTTTTTTTTATTTTAATAGCATTTACTAAGTGTTACGAGTACCACGTACAACACAAACTCTCAAAAAAATCCTTTGCACCCTTTAAGGTAAACAGTGTTATTCTCAAATTCAAACTAACTTTGAATAGACCAAGGCCCCGAAAGGTTAAGCAAGAAACTCAAGGACACATAGCCAGAAAAGGATAGAGACCAAATTCAGATTCAAGTGTGTCTAATGAAAAGAGGGCCAGTTCTGGGCTTTCAGCATCTCTTACTACTGCCTCTTCTTGACATTCTGCAGTCATGGTCCCCCCCCCACCCCTGCTCCCATCATTTTATCTGATGGCTTTGAGCAACATGCTGGGTACATCTTCAACAAAGTGGGACCTGGGGAAACATTGAAAAGGTATAAATATCAGATGCTTATGGACATGGAGAGTGACTGCTGAGGCAGGGTTTGTGACCTTTTGCTACAGAGCCACCATCTGCTTCAGGATGGGGCTGGTGTCCCTGCTCTTTCTCCTCCGTTAAAATGTTCTGCTTAAGAACATTTTCAGTTCTTCCCATGATTCAGGAAAACTGAGAAAGCCCCACCCTGTGTCCACACTGATCCTTCAGCTTTGGAATTGGCTCCCTGAATTTCCATTGGCATCTCCTGGGAACTGCTGAGCCCAAGGTTTTATCAGTGACCTTGTAGGGAGAGTGGGTCTGTGGCTGCTCTGCAATGCACCCTCTTTCTCGACTTGATTAATTGGCAGGGCAGCCAGGTTGCTGCCTGGGGATCTAGTCTGCAAATGTAAGGAGAGAAAGGAATTTGCTTATAGGAGGCCCTCCTAACTGGAAAGCAAGCTTTGATAAGATGTGTGGGGAATTGCAAGACACCTCCTCCCACCCCCCACCCCAGACCCCATACCCAAGAGAGAAGCCAACAAATGGCTTTTAACACCATTGTAGGAAGCTGGGTCTCTTCCACTGCAGGACTTCTGTTAAGTAAACACTGGAAAAGATTTGTAGCCATTGCTAATGCTTTCATCCATGTAGGACAGACTACTGCACCCCACAGCACTTAGATCTTCCAGGAGTAGGCACCTGCCAAATATCAAAGGGCACCAGCATGGTGGAAGCAAATATATTAGCCCTGGGCACCAATGCAACCCTTCCCCAAGTGTCTGCCTCATGTGATGTAGTAGCTTGCTCTCTCTCAGTCCCAGGGCTTGCTCTCCCTTCTGGGCTCTGGTTGTCCACTGATTTTCCATTTCTATTCTGTCTCAGTCAGTGTTCTACTGCTGTGAAGAGACACATGACCGTGACAACACTCAGAAAGCATGTAACTGGGGCTTGCCTACAGTTTCAGCTGCTGAGCCCATTATCATCATGGCAGAGAGCCTGGTGACAGGCAGACATGGTATTGGAGCAGTAGCTAGGAGCTACCTTATGATCTGCAAGTGGTGGGGGAAGACTGGACCTGACATGAACTTTTGAAACCTTCTAGCCCATCCCCAGCGACATACTTCCTCCAACAAGGCCACACCTCCTGATCCTTCTAATCTTTTCAAAGAGTTCCACGCCCTGGTGACTAAGCACTCAGATCCGTGAACCTCTGGGGACCATTCCCACTCAGACCAGCACATCTTCATCTTCCTTTCTTCATCCTTCTCTTTATTTTTTCCTCTCCTCCCTTCTTTCTCCTCGCCTGCCTCCTCTTCTTCCTCGTTTGCCTTCCTCCTCCTCCTCCTCCTCCCTCTCCTTTCTTTCCTCTCCCTTGTCTCTTTCTCCCCACTTTCTCCATTTCTTCTTCACCACCTCGGCTTCTCTGGCTCCCTGTTCATTTCCCCCTCTTTAGGTGAGCTCATTTCCCCAGCCTCGAACTCACACCCATGTCCCCACAATTCTCTCTCCCAGTCTCAGCCATTCATTCCAGATTGTATTGGACCAACAGCTCCAAGTCAGAGCACCCTCAAACCTAACAGCTAAAAATGCCAACAAACCCTGGCAACCTCAACAGACACAAGGAAATGGAGTATTTTGGAAGACTGTAGGCTCTTCCTTCAACACTTAAATACCCATGTCATGACCCCTTTACCACACTCCATTCCTGCCCCTAAAAGACATCCATGGCAGACTATTGCTAACTCATGTTTACCTAAGCCCAATCCATATTCTCAAGTTTCCTTCACTCTTCTTGTTCTAGGAACAGCAATGTGTCACCCTTTCCTAATCTAAACCTGGATCCAAGTCACTCTTGACCCTCTGATTCAGTAAAGCCCCCATTGATACCTCTTCTGGCATTAGTTCTACCTCAGTCCCTGCCATTCATATCATATATCCAAAGAGCCTGGAATGACTGGGTGGACACCCAACCTCTCTCTCTCTCTCTCTCTCTCTCTCTCTCTCTCTCTCTCTCTCTCTCAACCCTGCACCATCAAATCCCCCCCCCCAAATAGCAGTCCCTCCCCTAGAGCTACCCTACAATTCCAGACTCCTGCCCCTGAGGAAGCCTGCCAAAACCAGCCCCTCCCTGGGGCTGTTCAAGAGCATGCCTACAGTTTATTTAAGGTCTAGTGGCCATATTTGCCATGTGATTCTTCCCCTGCCTATCCAAGGGTCACCCAGGATTGCTTTGTTCCGTTCATTAAACCTAAATTTATTAATTTGGCTTGATTGGCTTATTGCATTGGTGGTAGCTGAAACCCAGCAACTGGGGATTTAAAACCTATCAGTACCCTTCATTACACTCTGGGTATATACCAGGCACATTCAGAAACCCAATTCTGTTTTATTTGTATAGCACTATGTGATAGCTATTTGGTATGGGAGTGGTTGCTTCAGCTGTGAGGGACAGCTGAGTTCTAACACAGCATCCTTGCAAGGACCAAATGCACAAAAGCATGAACTTATGAGCGGCACTTCCCAGTCAGACCACAGCAGTACTGTCTTCGTTAGGATTACTGTCACTGTGGAGAGATACCAAGACCACAGCAGTTCTTATAAAGGGAACATTTAATTGTGGTGGCTCTCTTACAGTTCAGAGGTTTATGTCATTAACCTCATGGCAGGGAGCATGGCAGCGTGCAGGCAGAGGTGGTGCTGGAGCTGAGAAGGTTACATGTTACAGGCAACAGGAAATCAGCTGAGTCACTGGGCAGTATCCTGAGTATATGAAGCCTCAAAGCCCACCCCTAGAGACATACTTCCTCCAGAAGGAGCGGCCCAGATTAAAGATTCACCCTTCTTGTCTCAAGGTCTGCATTAAAGACAAGTGTCATCCAGCCTCCTGCAACAAGACCACAACTCCTAGTGGTGCCACACCCTATGAGTTTATGGGAGGGGAGAGGCAAATACATTCAAATACCACAAGTCCATTTGTGTTTGTATGTGTGACTCTGTGTGTGCCTCTGTGTGTGTATATACACATATGTTAGATTATTTACATGTGTGTGCTTGCATGCTGTGTCATTTTCTCACTCACTTTGCACGGTTGTTTATTGTGAAAATTTCTTGTTTATTGTTCACAGAAGGTATCTCCATCCTTTGAATTCTGAGCTCCACTTGGGCTTCAGAGAACAATAAAAAGCCCCTTGAGGCAAAGCAGAACTCTCCTCTTAGCGCACATAAAAAGAATTACAAAACACACTTAAACCTTTCCTGCTGATAAATTATAGAGGAATTTTCTTTGTAAAGAAGACAATTGAATGGCAGAGTATTTCACTATAGTGCACTCTCCTGGGCTCTATCTATTTCCTTGGCATTGCTGGGGAGAAAGAAAAGCTCCATAGGATGCAGACTCCGGTGTCAGCCTCTCAGTGTCCTCAGCATGAACCTGGATCCTCACTTGCTGTCCTCATCATAACAGGGGCAATTCTGACAGCAAGAAAACCCCCTTCTGTGCCTCTCCTGTCTCCCTGTGAGGAATGAGGAGACATTTTTTCCTATCCTTCTCTTCCCCACTATGTCTTCCCATTGCCATTCTTTCCTGTTACAGGAAATGGTGTCAGACTCACCTCTGTCATGGCGACCTGTGTGACTTTGGATGAGTCATTTCTTCACCTCTCAGAGCCTTGAGTCTGAAAAAGTGAAGCTTATGTGCAGATGGACTGGAATGCATACCTGCTTAGGATTTTGGCTGATACTTGGTTTGTGCTAAATATACATGAAAAGCCATTTTGAAAGAAATAATGAATCTTAATAGAAACTGGACTTCCCTTGTGGAAATGAGTTCGTATTAAAAATAAGTCTTGAGTCAAGGGTAAATTTGGTACGCCATCAAACTAGGCTTGAGAAAACTGACCTATAGTGGGATTATATTGGTACATTGTAAATATTTGTCCCTCCTACTGGTTTAATAAAAAGCTGATTGGCCAGAGGCAGACGGGAAGTGTGAGTGGGGCTACCAGACTAAGAAAACTCTGGGAACATCTCAGAGCAGAGCAGAGATACTACAGAGATTCCAGGAGACACAGAGGAAAGAAGTTGAAATGCTGCTGAGAAAAGGTACTGAGCTGCATGGCTGAACAAGGTAAGAATCACGAGTTAAGATGAAGGAGTCAGCAAGTTATACGCCCAGGCCCTAGGTCAATAAGTATAAAACTAATGTAAGCATCTGTGCGTCTCTGTGGGACCGTTGGACTTCCAGACTGCTGGCCAAGCCTCTGGTCTAGGCCGAAAAGTCTAGGCAGAACCCTAATACAACACTGATCTGGGTTCAAAAGTGTTGTATGTCAGTTTCTTCAGAATTGAAGCATTCCTTCCAGGAGAGAAGGGATACTCATGAGATTGGGGGTGATGAGGGGTGACAGGGAATGATGACAAAACACATGTCTGAGAAAGTTGAAACCTGCAAGATTCTTGACAGCCCTTCCCCAGCTCTCAAGTGCTCTACAGTTTACTGCTCCTACAGTAAACACTGCTGGGGGAGGGGACTGACTGGTGAGCTTCTGCCAGGAGGTTTCTCAGACCTGCCGCGCCAGCAGTCAATCATACAGGACTCAGGAGGCTTTTCTGAAGTATTCACTTGTGCTGGGCTGGGCTTAGTGGAGATGTAGCTGCTTTGGAATCATTCTTTCTACTGTGTGTAGCCAGAAGCTTCTAGTCCATTTAGCTCGAGTCTGGACCTGCAGTTCCACAGCTGCTTAGCCCCAAATAATCACACAAAGGCTTATATTAACTATAAACTGTTTGGCTTATAGCCCAGGCTCATTACCAACTAGTTCTTATAACTTAACCCGTTTCTATTAATCTGTTGTATTGTCACATGGCTCATGGCTTTACCTGTACTTTTACATCTTGCTTCTTGGGTGACTGGAGACATCTTTGTATAACTCCACCCTCCTTTCTCTTTATTTATGCTTGGATTTTCCCTGCCTCTAAGCTGTCTTGCCATAGGTCAAAACAGCCTCGTTATTAAACAATGGTATTCACAGCATACAAAAAGACATCCCACATCACTTCCCACTCCAATACCACGGAAGGTAGAGTCAAGAGAGACACTGCAAGCTGTCAATGAGAGAGCAGGATGTAAGCTATGAGCCCTATGACAAAACATTGATTAGTAGAAATGGGTTAAGTTGTAAGAGCTAGCTGATAATGAGCCTGAGCCATAGGCCAAAATATTTTATAACTAATATAAGCCTCTATATGATTATTTGGAATTGCTAGTCCAGATCTCCAGGCAAGACTGGTCCAGAAACTTCTACACCTGTGAGTAATCCCTCAGCTGTACTCCTGCCAGCAACCCTAATATAATCTCACTATACCAAGTTGGATTTTGATACAGTTATTATTTTGGTCTATTAGGGATTTTCTTTCCAGGGTGAGCAGACCTGTGTATTGCCTTGCCCTGGAAAAAGTCTGCCACATGTGACCTCGAGTGACAGACTAGACTCAACCAATGTCTGTTTTCTCTATTAAGAGGAACCATAATGACCCTTGCCTTTCTGGGAGGCTCAAGGATAGAGCCCAGTGTCGATAATCAATTGCCATTAACCAATGCTATGATAACGTGTATACCTGGTGTGGCAACTGATGGTAATGGATGGAAGCCCCATGCCTCATGTGAGCATGGTGGAAGGAGACACTTAGACTTGGTCTGTGTGGAAAGACTTTATTATTATGGAAAGAGAGAGAAAAGAGATAGAGATAGACAGACAGAGAGAGAGAGAGAGAGAGAGGAGGGGGTTAGGGAGGGCACCCTCTGGCATGGCAGGAGAAGAAAGACAAAAACTCTTCTTGAATGGAGCTTGACGTCAGACCTCAGGGCGGGGCCAGACTAACTGCCATTGGCCAAGTATGGCTTCAGGGGCTAGGACAGAATCCTAACAATGGTGACCTGCCCTGTCCAGCCTGTGAATTCTCCTCTGTACAGGTTCCCCAGCCCCTTCTCTCTATCCTGGGTCTTGAGTCATCCTCACTGCCTTTTCACACCAGTATTAGGAAAGTTCTCGAGATTGTGTATGCAGCTTTGTTTCTGCTGATTACTGCTGTCTAACGAGCATCCCTCTGGCCCCCCCCAAAAGAAACCCTTAGTAAACTAGAACAACAATTGATGTTACTGTTACCATCGCATAGGAAGTTTGCAGTGAACGTCCTGTCTCCATTCCATTCACTATGGGATGGACTGGTGCCAAATTTGGGGCAGAATCTCAGCTAAAGCTAAAGGCTAAAGCTGGGTTTTCTTTCACATGGACCTTTTCTTGGGCTTCTTCACAACATGGTGGCTAAATCCCAGTGGTAACACAGAGGCAGAGTAGTGAGCTTTTATGAAATAGCTGGGCCTATCTTATAATACCACCTTAATAATATTGTACTGCTAAAGACTATATGAAAAATCCCCCAGATTCTTGCAAGGGTATAGGGTTCAGCCTCATATGCATTACATAAGGCTACAGAAGGCTGGAAGATACTGTAGCCCATAGCTCTACACATCACCCTCGACCACTTCCTAAATTCCAAGGGAAACATTTTATTGAAGGTGTTGCCTCCCACAAGCAGGTTTTGATCATGTTAGAGCTAAAAGGATACAAGCTAGGAGGCACCTACCATACTGGGCCACATTGCTCTGTTGGCTGGGGTAGCTTGGCTTTGGGTCACCTGGTCCTTTCCTGGGGAAGTCCGGGTATTGGTCATAGAAGAGACCACAGATACTGAGTAAAAGCTCAGTATTCCACTGAGGAAGGGAGACACGAAGACCCAGAAAGAAGACATTAAATGAACCCCATGAGATGGGTGATGCCACGATTCACAACTGAACCCCATGAGATGGGTGATGCCAGGATTCACAACGAACGCTCGGTCCAGAAAGTTGTCCTCTGGCCCCCAGTGCGAGCCACAAATGTGTGCAGCCTCTCTCCCTCATACAAAACAAAGAAATGTTATGAAATGGGATAGTTGTTCACTAATAAGATTATATATGCACGATAATTGTGACATGGGTGGTCCTGGCTGCTGGCTGGGGACTTTTAAACAATGAGATTCTATCTGAAGCAGGTGATTTGTGTCCACCCGTCCATGGACAGCTAATTGGCTTAGCATTAATCATCTGATTTGAACACAGCCAATTCAGAGTCTCTGAAGATAGAAATAAACTGGACCCCTTAACTACTCACTCTCTCCCTCCCTCCCTCTGTCTCTCTCCTCTCAGAAATGCAATTGAGACAAGTCATGAAGCCATCTCTTCCACAGGAAGGGGGAGCCACAGAGTCTTTGGCAAATTGGAAGATCTGATGGCCAGAGTTAAAGCCTAGACTAGAGGGAGCACAATGGATGTGCACAGAGACAACATGAGGAAGGAGAAGACATCCATTGGAGGACCTTGAAATTCTGGAATTGTCTATTCTAAGATGTAGGCTTTGATTGACACTTGTTTGTGTCTTTTGCAAGTTGCCTCATTGCCTTACCTCACTGAAACAGGTAGGTGTCATTCACCTATTTGACAGGGAAAGAAATGCTCAGAGATGTTAAGTAACTTGTGGGAGATGGCACTGCTGCCATGGAGAGGCTGAGCAGAGCCTGAAAGGTGAGACTGTGCCCCATCCCTTCTGGTACCTCCAGGGCTGTGATGTGGTTTGTTTTAGCAACAATCCTGTACTTGCTGTGGGATTCTGTGGCCCTGATGAAACCCTTTGATTCCACTTTCCAGAGCTGAGTTAATTGCCAAGGCTGTGGGGAAACTGCACCGCCCCCTCAGTTCACCCAGCAGGACCCCAATCCTTAACAAGGCAACTTCCTGAGGAGAGTGTTAGCAGGCCTCTGACTAAACTTTCCTAGCGGGGGATTGGAGAGGAAGAAAAACTAAAGAGAGCAGAGAAGCAGAGTGTGGGAGGTTTCTTGCCATTGATTTCTTCACCAATGAGAAGTCCTTTTTAAAAATCACTCTTTAGCTGCAGCCCTCGGATGCCTGAGCTGTTACCCTGAGGAAGAGAGGGAGAAAAAAAAAAAAAATCAAAGTCTGCATCAGATCAAACTGTGATCTTTCATTCATCTGAAAGAAGCCGTCTTGGTAAACGGGAAATTAGAACTTCAAACACAAGAGACAGTTAAGGCAGCAATGACCTGGTTAAAACTGAGACTGGAGGGTGTGACATCAGCATCTCACAGAACCCTTTCTTCCCGCCCCACACAGACTCTGTCATGGGTGAGGTGAGGAAGAGGATTTGGGGCTGAGCTGGCCTAGCTTTCTTCCACTTCTTTACCCTAGGCTTCCTGATGTCTGCCCCAGAACTGCTTCCTGCACTAGATGCTGACCCCCTAGAACTGACTAACTGATGCCCAAAGAACTCTTTATTAGAAAGGCCAGAGGGCAAAGAATAACTTGTGAGAGTTGGGTGTTTTCTGTAGAGGAGAGCAGGTACCATCACCTTGACCTAGAGGCATGGCCTCTTGGTCAGTGTAGATCTGGGAATCACCTATGACCTTGAGGCACTAGGATTAGGGGTGTGGTTGAAGGTTAGTTTAATATTGAGGTGCACATACACAGAAAGCCCCTTCTTCCTGTTCTCTCTCATGCTCTTGGATAAAGGACTTGACCCACTGAGTTTTAGCCGTGTGGACCAGTCTAGCTTTCCAGGAACCGCACAAGTGTTTAATTTTTTGTATTAGTGAATGCTCCACCATGGTCATCTCAGGATCAAACTCAGGTCACCAGGTTGGCTACAAGCACCTTATCAGCTGAGCCATCTCTTTGAACTATCACTTGAATAATAACATTTAAACTGTAAATACCCCTGCATTGCCAACTGGAAGTATCTGAGATTTAAAAAAAAAGAGTCCAGAGTTGTCAGGAAACCAGAACTCCAGGATGGAGATATGATGGGTGATAAGCTGATTGCAGGATACAGAGGGTGCTGTCCACCACTCCACTCAGCCTTTTATGTAGGTACCAGGGATCCAAATTCAGGTCTTCATATATGTCCAACACTGTATTGACTGAGCTCCCCCCACACCCAAGTCCCTGATTTCCCTCTTTATAGATGCTACTTTCTCAATGCCTCTCATAGCTACTGTTTCCAGAAGCTCTGCCTTGAAAAGTTTCTGCCTGCCAATCTCCATCTTGCAGCCTGCAGTCCTAAATAATCCATCCTGGTAGATGATCAAGCATCAAAACATTTCCCAGCATGCTTTGCAGCCAGAAACAGCCTTGTGGACACCATGTGACCACACTGCAGCCAATGATGTGAAAGTAGGAGCAGCTGTACCTTTCCTCACTAACATACTCCGCTTCCCTAAATCAGGTTTCCTTTGTGTTCTTTCCTTAGTGTAAGAAATTACAAGTCGATGGCCTGCTGTGAATCCATAAGTAACAGTCATCTCCAAATACCCAAGTTCTGCCAGTCACATGGGAGAGAACTCAAGTTTGCCTTGGGTGAGCTGCTGGACACTCCAGGTAAGAGCATCTTGGCAGATTATCAGAAAGAAGTCACTTGTGTACACCAGAGTTAAAATTCTCATCTCACATCCTTCCCAATATCTGCTCATTCTCACTGAGATTAATGTTCTTTTGTTTGTTGATTCTCATCTAGAACAAGGAGTATGAGAGAACTGATCTTGGTCTTTTCAAATGAGCCTGTAGGTATGTCTGTGGGAAGTTTTCTTGATGAATGATTGATGTAGTACAACCCAGCCCACTGTAGGTGGCATCATTCATTCCCTGGGCAGGTGGTTCTGGGGTATGTAAGAAAGCAGGCTGAGGGAACCATGGAGAGCAAGCCAGTGAGCAGCATCCCTCTGCATCAGCTCCTGCCTCCATGTTTTGGCCATGACTTTCCTTCATAATAGACTATAAATTATAGGATGAAATAAACCCTCTCCCCTCTGTGTTGCCTTTGGTTGTGGTATTTACCGCAGCAGCAGAGATGCAGACTGTATTTGATAATTCAGCCAAAACCTGCTTGGTCATTTATTTATTTAAAGGTTTCTCAGTAGTTGTAAATACAGTTTAAGGCTCTAAGGCAATAATAATAATAATAGTAATAATAGAACTAAGTCTTCCAAGACTACCACTCAGACTTTAAAGGGAACTAACAGTATCACTCGCTCACTGCCTCAGCCACACCCATTCTCTATTGTTCTTAACAGCAGAACCCCCTTTATTTTAAATCTAGAATTGAAGTGTAAGCTGCCCAAAACTGGCCGAAATAACCTCAATCTATCATGACAATGTTACTCTTTTTTCCCAGCCTCACTTGCAGCTGAGTATGGTCATGTGACTCAGGTGCAACCAACCAATGTGATCAGAAGTCTCCTGGCAGGGAACCCACAGAGAAATATTTTCACATTCTGAAAGAGGAGCAGAGCAGATGGTGCCCATGCCTTTTTCCCTCTGCCCCGTACCTTCCCTGCTCTCTGTCTTAAACAGCTGTGAGATGATGAAGATCAAAGCTACTATTGAATAGCTGTGAGGTGGAAGACATCTTGACCCTGACATTTGAAAGTCACTCTCCGAACCAGCTTCAGTAACCAGTGAACCATCTATCCTGGATCCACAGGTGAGTCTAACTTGCAGGTCCATGTATTGGTAGCTTCATGCATCCTTCCACAGAATACAGGGGTAGATCCACAGAATGAGCCCAGAAGCCCTGTGAGGTTCTACTTTTATGACCAAGTCATGAGGCTTGCAGAAAGGATGAAGCATACATAACAATATAGCCATCCTTCCAGCTGTCATTGAACCTGTTGCTATCATCTAACTCACCTCTAAGGATGAACTCTGAGGATGGACCTAGGGGCCATATTGATCAGCCAATTCACCTAATAACAGAGAGAATATGTGCTCCCTGCCCTCAAATGGCAGCCTTGCTCAATTTGAACCACCACGTTCCAGAGCTCCTGGCCTTTCCCTTTTCCATCATTTCTGCTCTTCCACATAGCAATTCTGTCTGGAATGCTTCCTGCACTTTTTCAACTCTGTAATCACCCAGCAGTTGGTAAGAACTATTAATATTGGGTCTCGTTTCTTTTTTTTCTTCAGTTGGAAGGCCATGGTACTCATTGAACACAAGCCCTCTATTTGTCTGCTGCAAAATGCACCCGGGTGTCTCAGAATGCCCTTCAGAGCACAGAGTGAGACAGGGTTTCAGGACCCTGGAGAGTGTCCTTTGCTATTAACTCAAAGTAGGCTTCTCCAGCCTCTCTTTAAAGATCCTGGGGATGGCTGACTCTTCTCAACAGAAAACAAACTAAAACCAACTCCATGCTTCATAAAAAATTTGAAATGTGTACGTCTGTTTGCGTAAGCTACATGTGTGCAGGTGTCCATGGAAGAGAATATCAGATCCCCCAGAGCTGAACTTCCAGTCAGTGTGGGTTCTAGGAACAAACTTGGGTCCTCTGATAGAGTAGAAAGTATTCTAAACCATAGAGCCTTCTTGTCAGCTCCCCCCAAAAGCAATTTCTTTTGCCTAAGATGTGGTAAGTGTCTTCAAGGGAGCTTGGGAAATGATGTGTATTAGTAGGATTAAGACAGTAAGTGGTGTTCATTCACTGAGTGCCTGATACAGAAATGCAAGGCACTTTTTGTAATTTTACAAATGGAAAAATAGAGGGGTAATAAGCTATCACATTCCTGGACACTTGATAAATGTCAGGCAGTCTGCTATATAGAAAAATATGTGTGCATACATAGTTTCCATATCTTTCTGCCATTGTCCATTCACAATCCCACAGAGATGTGGTAGTATATTTTGGTGCAGGGATCTAAAATGTTCTTGAGTTTTGATTTTTAAAAAACTGATCTAAGTGTGAGAGACTCTTATATTATCCACTCTATGTCTTTTGAAGATGTTGAGGTTTGTAGCCCCCAAACAACAGTGTCAGAATTCAGTCCAGGCAGTCTGACCTGGAGGCCTATATAATTTATTGTAAAATGCAACATTTTAATGTATTTTTATTTATTCTTTGAGAATTTCACACAAGTATACAATGCATTTAGATTGTACCAAAATGCACACACAAACTTTTCAGAGGCTCCGATCCAGTAGTGATAGTGTGAAGGCCAAGTTATTGACTGGCTTCAGAATTGTCCCAGCTACCCCAGAATATGTAGTTAGTCCCCACCTGTGTGGGCCTGAACAAACAATGCACCTAAAGCTTTACCTTCAAGGAATACACAGAGTATGGGTTCAGTACATCTCCATTGCTTCTATTATCACTCAGCCCTTGCTGATGAAAGGTAGAGGCCCCTGCTGTGACATTCAGCCACACTCTGAACCTTAGCATATGCCTGCAGGTAGCTAGTTGCATATCCTGTGTCTCTACTGTCCCATTTGCTTTGGCTTTCCTGCCTGGGGTGAGATGTTCAGAAAGCTGGGCTTTTTATCTAAAATCAGTATTCTCCAGTCCCCTGGGGACTCCCACTGTGCTTCCCACCAAGGTAGCCCCCTATTTAAGCTGAGATGTGATTCAATAAAGGCTTTAAGGAACATTATCCCTGAGCAAATGACTGGTGTATGTCTGTGCCTTTTTTCAATCCACAGGCCCAAGCCTAAGTCAACGACCCTAGTAGCACAGGACACTACAGAAAGGACCACACAAGATAACAGGTGTAAAGTGGTCCAGAGATGCACACACAGCATCTCCAAGGACTTCCCTGATACTGCATTCTCTACTCTGGTTCTGGAGGAAGCATCAATCTTAGTGCATGTTGTCTGGTACCTGGGAGATTGTGAGATGATTCAAGATCCACCCACCCTGGGTTGATGGATAACAAACCAGTGAAGTGCTGAGTCTGGCTGGAACACCCATCTGCCACACCTCAGGAAAGCAGCTCAGGTTGCTAGAACAGCTATTGATGTCTGTCAGGGTATCTGATCTCTCAGCTAAATTCAGACTGGCAATCGATGGTGCCTCCTTCCAAGAGTCATTTTCCAGGCTCGCTGAGCTGGCTGCCATGTCACTGCACAGTAGGGAGAGCTTCATTCAAGGCAGCTGTTTCTGTCTATAATCAGCTGCCCGAAGCTCCCCAGTCCCCCCTCCTGTCCCCTTCATACTTTTCACTAATTCATCTTGAAGAACAAGAAAAATATTTTAGTCATGGCCACTTTCTCAAGATGTGGTATAGAGATATCAAATCATGAAATTTTAGAAGTCTAGATAGAGCAGTTTATAGTCTGCTCTGGGCTTCAATCTAGAGATCAAGAAACAGATTCAATAAGAAAAGATTTGCCTAATGCAAGATGAATGTGATCGTAGAATTCTATTGGAATTAGGAGCAGGACTCCAAACCCAGAACACTTAGTATTCTATTGCTATGAAAAGACTTCATGACTACAGCAACATCTATAAAAGAAAATACTTAATTGGGGTTGGCTTCCAGTTCAGAGATTTAGTCCATTATCATCATGGCGGCATGCTGGCAGACAAGGTGCTGGAGAAGGAGCTGAGAGTTCTACATCTGTATCCACAGGCAGCAGAAAAAGAAAGAGACACTGAACCCAGCTTGGGTTTTTGACACCTCAAAGCCCACCCCCAGAGATATGCTTCCTCCAACAAAGCCACACTACCAACTTCCTTTCAAGTAGTACCACTCTCTGATGACCAAGCATCCAAATCTATGTGTCCACGGGGGCCTTTCTCATTCAGACCAGCACAGCAGACCATCTAGATGCAGTTCAGATTCCCAAGCCCCTGCACCACCCCCTCTCTGTCTTCTCATTTAAAAACAAGGTCTAAGAGAAACATTCATATGTTGTGAAGAGCATCAAATTGCTACAGAGTAGACCTACTTTAGCATAGTTCCTGGTATGCTTAAAATACACAATAAATGGTAATTTTTTATTATTCTTATACTAATGGAGTTGGCTTACACTTTCAAAACCTATTCAAGTCTCACTTCTACATGCACACATGAGAAAGGGGCATTTCTTAAGATCCCATGTTCTCAATTTCTTTCCTTCTTCAATGATTAATATCCTTGGTGTCTTACAAACTTGATTACCCTTTGGTTCTTCAAGACTGGGAATCCTTGAACTTGAGTTAGGAGGCCACACACATTTGAAAGCATCTATCCCCCTGTTTGTTTTTAATCCCATGGTACACACTCACGTGGGGAACTATCACAAAAAATAAATCTCATGGTCTATTTTTCAGAGCCTTCTACCCAAAATCATTCCACACAGTTTCGTTGACACTGGTACACCATGAACACAGTTTGGGACATTCTGATCAAACACTTATGACATTCTCATGTCACAAGACACACTTATCACCTTAATTTCTATGGTCATCCAGCCCTACTCTGATGGTTTCTAGTGGATAAAGTGTATTTGACATCTTATGCCCAACCCCATACTCCCAGGAAGCACTGACTCAGTAATCCTGTTTTATTTTAGGATTACTTTTCATTGTTACTTAATTATGTGTGTGTATAAGAGTCAGGAAGTATTTACAAGAGAGTGTAAGGTTCCCTGGAGCTGGAATTAGAGGTAGTTATAGCCACCTGATGTGGGTGTTAGTAAATGGATCCAGGTCCTCTGAGAAGAACAGTGAATCCTCTTAACCATGGAGCCATCTCTTTAATCCCAAGAACCTTAATGATTCATGTTCAATCTAACCAACTCCGTCCCATCTCAATCTCCAGGTGGCCAGAGCTGGTCTCCCAAACCAAACCAATCAGATTCTGTCCTGGGAACACTTGGCGAGGAACTGTCCCAGATTTAATGTCCCAAACTTGTTATGCTGGAGGCTCAAACCCTATGCTCTTACTACTTTCTCCAAATCTGTGTTGATTAAGACACACAACACCCCCAGGCCTCTGCTCTATTCCACACTCTCCATTATTCCAAGACAAGTTTGGTTAATTCTAGTAGATAGCATTTGACTGACTCCCTTGTTCTGAACCAGTCACAGAAGATAAAGGATGCCTCAGTCTAACTGGCTGGGCCTGGGTCAGATCAACCTCAGCCATGACTAGCAATCCATCACAGTACTGAGGGCATTAGACACAAGGAGGCCCAAAGGGAAACTGAGTGTCCATAGTCAGAAGACGGACTCAGGGCTATCTTATGACACTGGTAGGTTTAAAGGCACATTAAGGCCTATAACTTCCTTCCTCTGATAAAATATGTGTTATTTGTGCATAATTTATAAATAATGTATATGAAGAATAAAAGGACAAACACAATCCCAATTAGATAACATTTAGAGTTTTCTTTATAATGAAAAACAGCAAGTCTTTTTTGCTGTCCACTGGGAGTGTTTGGGATGTGAGGTCCATCTGCCTACTACCCAGTGGGTAAAATTGGTTAAGAGAAAATAGGACCAGACTTGCTTTCAAAAATGAAACTTTTTAGGGGTGTGATGGCTCAGCCCAGCAATCCCAGCTTTGTGGAGGTTGAAGTAAGGGGTTTGCACCTTCAAGGACAATAGGCCCCTATCTCTAAAACAAATAGACAAAAGGAAATCCTTTAAAAAGCTGATGAACAAGAATTCTTCACTTCATGTCCTTCCATGCCACCTTTAGGCTCATCCTGAGAGCTGCTGAGGGGGAACCAACATTTCTTTCTTTTTTTCTTTTTTTTTTTTTTTAAAAAATTATTTAATGTGAATTGGTTCTTTGCCTGCATGTATAACTGTGTAAGGGTGTCAGATCTTAGAATTACAGACAGTTGTTAGCTGCCATGTGGATGCTGGGAATCGAACTCAGGTCCTCCAGAAGAACAGTCAGTGCTCTTAACCACTGAGCCATCTCTCCCGCCTGGCAACATTTCCAAAGAGAGAGCAATTGCCACATAAATGAAGGGCTGCTTGACAAACACAAGCATTCTAAAAATGGTTTGATCTGCCACCATGGCTCACCATGTACCCAAAGTTTATACTCCTTAACTGCTCAGTCTCCTACAGCATGGTAGCCCTTCCAATCCCTGTCACCCACCATATCAAATTCTCTGTTCATTGCCAGTCCCTTTGGATGATGGGAAGTGGGTAACCATCTGCTTTTTCCTAAAGTTTACAGTGAAATGAGCTGATGGGAGGCTGTCTTGGGGAGGAAATGGAAAAGGAGAGGTGAGGTTTAAAGACTCTTGTAGCTTTGGAACCAGAATGCCTAACCATCTGCTTTCTCCTAAAGTTTACAGTGAAATGAGATGATGGGAGGCTGTCTTGGGGAGGAAATGGAAAAGGAGAGGTGAGGTTTAAAGACTCTTGTAGCTTTGGAACCAGAATGCCTCCAGAGACTCTCTAAGATTCATGGGAAACTGTTAAACCCAGAACCAAACCCTAACATTGGAAGCAAGCACAGCATCTCCTGATGGCATGGCATGCTGTATTCACTCTTCCATTTGCTTAGCGCCCTGATGGTTTTTACTTTGTATGTGTTCTATCATTTCTTAAAACAATTCATGTTTTTTTGTTTTCTATCAAGTCTCCTGCTGAGCACCATGATTCATGAGACCAGAGGTTTTGCAAGGTGGGGGTAGGAGGGGCATGGTAGTAATCCCAGTTCTCCAGAGAGTAAGACAGGACTGAATTTGTGGCCAGCCTGACACAGGAAGACCTTGTTTCAAGACAGGATAATGGATATGGTCTTTCTGATACATTTAGTTAAAAACTTCATTGTTCAAATAGTAAAAGAAGTAACAAGCTACCATCTTCATGAGAATGTCCAACTGAACACATACTTCTGTTCTGATATTTGCCACTAAGCATTAGCTTTGTGACTTTAAAGGGGTCATTTGATCTTTCTGAGCTAGTCTGATGCCTGTTTTCTAAACCCCGATAACATGTTTGCATAGCTAAATTTTGTAAGATTGCATCCCACATTCCTCTACCCCAATTGTCTATTAAAAAAAACTTTATGCTATACATATAAATTTTTTGTTTGTCTTTGTAATTTTTATGTATAATAATGATGCATATTCAAGGGGTGGAACGTGGTATTTGGTTCACAATGAACAGAACTGGGTGACTAAAGCGTCCATCTCACCATTACGTTTGACACAGTTGAGGTCATCTCTTCCAGAGATGAGATGGCTCAGTGGGTAAAGGTGCTTACCAAAGCCCGACAGCTGAGTTAGAGCCTCAGATCCCATATGGTGAAGGGGAGAACTGATGTCTATAAACTGAGCTCCAACCTATACAGGAAAGAGCATGTGAGCATACACACACACACACATACACACACACACAAACACACAAACACACACACACACACACTTTATAAAATGTAGTAGAAAACTAAAAGCATGCAACACATTGTCGAGCATTGGCATCTCATTGCACTGTGGCCACTGAGACTGATTTTTCCCATTGAACTGAGTCCTGGTTCCATTATCCAGCCCCTCCCTCCTCTACACAAGCTGCTGGTCCAGTCCACTCTCTTCTTTGGAGCTGTGTTTCTAACTCTCATGAGTGAGCACATGTCAGTTATATTTCTGGGCTTGGCTTCTTTAGTGGATTCCATTCCCATCCTTATTTATTTTAAATTAATATTAATTTTAAATCAGGGAGCCCTATACGTACCTTAAAGCTAAGTTTAATTTTGTTGTTCACCCTCATTCTCAGCATTTCAAATACCACAATCCACCCCTTGAATATGCACCACTATTATATATAAATTAAAAAGATGAACAAGAAATACTTTTCTACCATCCATTCAAGGCCCTTAAAAAAAATCTGTAGAGATTTTTTTCCTGTGGTATTCCCTCTGGAAGTAATGTTGTCCCAACTCCAGCTAACCCTTCATCTGACAGCCTTCTCTGCCCTCTGCCCACTGCCTCCAAGGTAGATCATTTTAGTCTAAATAACTCAATGTTATTTTGTATCTCCCATGTGTATTTTTTTTAATTGGAGGATTGTTTCACCAATGTCTAGTCTCTTCACTAGAAGTTTCATGTGGCCAGAAATAGTGTTTACTTTCACGGCAGAGGTATTTCCAGAAGTTTCTACAGTGTCTGGAACACAGTAAGCAGCCATTATGTTGAATGACAGATTTCTAGGAGGGCGTGGTTTGGAAATTCACAGAAAGGCTCATCCCTTCTGCCAACCTTTCCTAGATGTTTCTGCCTTGCGTGGCTGTCTTTGATATCTCGCTTAAACCCTTCCTCATTCTTGGCAGAGTAAAGATTTCCTAAATAGAGTAATAGCCAAAAGCTTTGAGCTCTGAGGAAAACTGCCGACCTGTTTCTCTAAGATCTCTGGGAGTTCTTCCCATCCCTCACACAGGAGAAAATGCACATGCTCCTGATACCTGTTCACCACAGATGCAGCCTACCATCGCTTGGTAAATAAAACACAATTATCTGGGAGGCTGGTCCAGAAAAAGGCCCTGAAGGAGGCGGCTTGAAAACAGAGAGGAAGTGAGAGCATTATCCGTGCAGCAAGTGAGCTAGCAAGATCCATCACGGGTAATTATTTGTTCTTAATTGTCAGGAAATGAATGCTGCATAGGAGAGGGCTTACAGTAGCATAACACCAAACCATTCTTCCCAGACACTGGAGCCAAATTTGCAAGTGAGACTTTGCATAGTCCGAGACTTGTTAATCATCTAAACACGGGGCCCCCTCGGAGCTGCCTGAGTGAAGATTAATTAGTTTTTGAAATAATAGCTAAATTGATGCGGCGAAGGAGCTCAGACTCCAAAATAATGGCTGAAAATTAGCCACCCTATTTCTTCATTTCTCTTTGCCGGGGCTCCCGGAGGACATTTATCTTTGTTGCTTTTGTAGAAGGGGCTCATTAATCAAACAGGCAGATGGGCCTTCCGAAATCTGTGACGTGGAATGAAATAACCGGCCCTGCAAAGCACACAGAGGAGAAAAGGTGGATGACTGTCTGCTGGGGCTCCTTCCAAACCCAGCCGTGGCCAGATGTGTGTGTCCCATAGTGAACACAGCAAGGCACCACCCCTAACATGCTAATCTTTCCTCCCAGACTAGAAAATGGGCTTGCCGCAGGAAGGAGGCTTTCATGGGCCCACTGTCCAATCCAAAAACTGGACTGCACTAAGGGGATTTAAGTAAACATCATACAGTCTTTAAACAAATCTATGTAAGTAAAATATTAATTTTTTATTACTGTATTATACTCCCCACTTCCTCTCAAGGCAGGATATTTTAACACTAAATTTAGCTTTTCACAAAATTTAAGAAGGGAATGGGGATGGTCTCTTAAGGAACGTGTTCCAGCTGCTACAGAGAGCCAATGGCAGACTCAAGGCGCTGGCTTCTGGGATCCTTGGGCTGAGAATCTGAAACCCAGTGGGGACAATGGCTAGGTCTGAGAGCGCCAACGATATATGGTAGAGCATCAAATGTTAAGTAAGAGCAACTCAAGAAGGTTGCGGATATCACACAACGCTGTCACCCTCCACAAGTGCCCAATTACCAGAACACTAAGAGAACCAGTGTTTGGTCCAGTTAGAGTCTGATCTCTAAAACCCAAAACTGAACATGGAGGTTCACCACATCCTGCCTCCATCACTACGGCAAAACACCCAGGTTTCTGGCTCTATTTAAAAGATTGACTTGGTCCCACTGAAGCCTGATTCCTTTCCACTGTCCATCCTCACCTCCCAATTGCAAGGCACACATTCCAGACTCACCACACTCTCTCCATTCTCTGTGCCTTTTCCTATGCTGTTCCTCTTGCTTTTTTACGCTTTTCCCAAATTTCTCCTCTTCCACCCACCCATATCAGACCTCAGTTAAATAAGTCACATACCAGGAAACCTTCTTTGTCCCACAGGTTAGATGGATGACTCCTTTAGACAAACCCACCAACCTCCCTGATGGTGGTGTGTGTGCTGATAGAATGCATTTCTGAAGTGTGTGTGTGTGTGTTGACACATTTCTCTCTGCCACTAAGTCCTGAGTTTTACAAGGGCAGAATATATGACTCATTAATATCAAATTTTCCACCACATATTTGCCATGTAGCATTTATGGCAAGAATATGTGGTTAAATAGGTATGGCGCAAAGATTACGGAACTTTCTCTGATATTCTATTTTGTTCTCAGATTACTCTAGTTCCAGCCATTTGTTTTTGTGCGTGTTTTTGGTGGACACTCAGGGATTATTTTATTGTGTATCTAGGATGGACTTCCTGGCTCACCCAGCATGCCTGTATTTAACTTAAACTGACAAGTCGAATTTGGAAATTACATACATAAAATTTACACTGTGAGGCAGGAGGATATCTCTTTTCTCTTACCAAGCATTCTGTCAAGAGTATCTTGACTTCTTGTGCTTGGGAATTAGAAGAAGTCTGGTATTTGATCCTCAAGAGAAAGAACACAAATATTCGTCTGCAATAGTGTCATGAAAAGAGGTGTGTGAAAGAGTAGAGGTTCTGAAAAAAAAGAAAAAGAAAATGGAGGAATATGGATGTAATGAGGATGCTGCAGTACTGTGGGTGGATCTGATCTCTTCTGGCTGGCTTCAGCAAGAGAACCAGAGATGATAAATCAGAAGCCCAGAAGCCTTGTCAGGCAGCAAAGATCCATCCGCACACTAACTGACCTCCAGGACTGACATTGGAGTTTGGAATTTAAATGTATCCAGATGTCCAAGCAGTCAATAATCCCCAAGGAAGCCAATCAAATTAGCTGGAGCCCAGCAGACTGTGGCCAAAAAGAAATTGGACCGAGTCTAAAGGAAATCTATTTGTAGGCAAGGACAGGAATGAAAATCAAAAGACAAGGGCTTTCTACTGTGCTGCAGTTCCAACAAGAATGTCTCCTTTTCCTAGTGGACTGTGAACTCCGTGAGGGATGAACTCTGTCCATTATTTACATGTGCATCTCCAGAGCCCAGGACCAAGCAGACAGCAAGTCTTCATTGCTTGTGATTAAGTGAATGAATCCCCTGCCCCACGTGTGTGCGCACATGCACATGCATATCTATGTCAGTACCCACAGAAACCAGAAAAGAGCATCAGATCCCTTAGGGCTGCAGTTACAGCTTGTTAGGAGCCACCTGCTGTGGGTGCTGGGAACTTAACTCAGACCCTAAAGAGCAGCCAGTGATCCTAACCACTGAGCCATCTTTCCAAACCTTGAGCATCATTTTGTGCAGTACCTCTGCTTCTCCAGCTCTGCATCTCTTTAGCCTTCACTGCATGGTTGAACCTCTAGGCAAAATGTGGAGGGACTGTAGAAGTGTAAATTTTATGTATGTAATTTCCAAATTCGACTTGTCAGTTTAAGTTAAATATAGGCATGCTGGGTGAGCCAGGAAGTCCATCCTAGATACACAATAAAATAATCCCTGAGTGTCCACCAAAAACACACACAAAAATGTTCAAAGTACAACCTTTCCCAAATAGGAAAATGAGATGCTTGCCTATGGGAGAGGACATAGAATAGACTTTTTAAAAATTAATATATGTGATAGTGTCACCATATAATGGAGTGCAGGAATGAGGAAAAAAAAGAAAGGACTATACATAACTAGATATGAGTGGATATGTCACATGAAAGGAGCAATACACTGGGATATTTGCATATAATTTAATTTACATAAGGCTCAAAACCAAGCAAGATAATATATCAACAGTCCCTGACTCACAATGATTCAGCTTCAAATTTTCAATTTGCAAGAGTGACAACTGTCCAGTGGAAACATTTCATGGCTTGAATTTTGATTTTTTTTCTCTCAGGGTAGCAATAAGCAGTATGATACTTTTTGTAATTCTGGGCAGTGGCCATAGGTTGGGACCCCCAGTCAGTTATGCAAATGAACTTAGCAAAATCAAAATTCGCCATATTATTCTGCTAACTGATGTTTCGTTGCTAGGCAAATTGGATGCATTTTTTAAATTTTTAATGTCAGTTATTGTAGTGGGATTTAGGCATTATTTAGGGGAGCTTTAGTAACTCCTGAGAATCAGGACCCCTATGGGGCATGGCCAGAATCTCTTGGGACCCTTTCTATTTGGTCCAGCATTCTCAGGGAGAGGATCAATCTATCCATTGTGGGACACTCCACTCTCCAAGAATTGTCTTAAGGTTCAATTTATATCAAAAATGTTCATATACCCCTCAATAAATATTAATCCTTTATACAATATATTGCAATATTCTGCAATATCTGGCATCCACATGTTGGTTTTTGTTTTGTTTTTATTGTGGCACATTACTTGAGGCACACGTGGAGATCAGAGGACAGATTTCAGGGGTCTGTTCTCTCCTTCTACTGTGTGGGCTCCAGGGTAGAACTCTGCTCATTGCCACGTTTGGTGTTGAGTGTCTCCACCCACCGAGATATTTTGCTTGCCTTGGATGAATTGCTGAGTTAATGATATCCAAAACTTACAGTGTGTTTGTTGAGACATAGCTGTGTAAGCTGAGATGCATCTGTATTCTCTGAAAGATTGGGATTGAACATAGTTAGAGATGGCAGTGACCAATGGGTAGAGATAAGGGGCTTTAGCTGAGATCTGACAGCCTGCACATGAAGTTTGTCATAGTT
The DNA here is from genome assembly GCA_004025045.1 of Sigmodon hispidus. Classification (NCBI taxonomy): domain Eukaryota; kingdom Metazoa; phylum Chordata; class Mammalia; order Rodentia; family Cricetidae; genus Sigmodon; species Sigmodon hispidus. The sequence goes on along the minus strand of PVIH01000841.1, from coordinate 39,253 downwards.
AGCTTATATTCCACTTAAATATATTAAAACTTAATAATAAAAAAATCCCTCCCAATGACTTCAAGCCATTGCCTCCAGGGCCCCGTGTATGCTTGTTCTGTGCAACAGAGACAGCCAGTGGCCAGGTATGCAGAGAAATAACAAGTGCTGTGGGCTGTGAACTGAGAGGCAGGAGCCTCTGAAAACACCAAATTTAGTTTTTATAAAACTAAATTTGTTTTTTTTTTTTTTTGTTTCATGCAAGCAACAAAACCTGACTGTGAGCCAGGTTTAGCCCATAGGTAGCTACTTATCAATCAGTTTGTGTTTGGTTTATACCTATCACCCACTGTTGATGACACCCCTAAAAGTATAACCCCAGCCTTGGCCACACCCCACCTACCCTGAAAAAAAGCCCTTTCTCACCTGAGGTCAGTGCACGTAATTGCCAGAGGTCCCAGTGACCTTCATTCCATTGTACACTAATGATCCCTTACCTTTCATACTCTACTAGACTGGAGTATAAACTTCCAAGAGGATATAAAGTTTAGCTTTGTTAAGAACGGAATCTTTAGATCCTAGAGCAGCAGCTTGCAACCCATCAGACAGTCTATGTGCTGAAAACACTGGTACGTATTCAAGAAATAAAGGTAACAATCAGCCACAGAACCTCGTGGGATGACAAAGCTTCTGTACATTAAAGAAAACAGTGAACTGAGTGAAAAGAGCCCACAGTGTGAACAAAAACCTTTGTCAGGTAGAGACCGACCAGAGTCAGATCTTGAATATACAAAGAGCTCTCAAAGGTAAACAACAAGGCAACAGCCTAATCAATAAGTGGGCTGTCTTAGTTAGGGTTTCCTATTGTGAAGAGATTCCATGGCCATAGAAACTCTTAAAAAGAAAACAGTTAATTAAAGTGGCTTGCTTACAGTTTCAGATGTTCAGTCAATTATCATCATGGTGGGGACCATGCTAGCGTTCAGGAAGACACGGTACTGGCTACATCTTGATATGCCACAGGAAAATGACTAAGACTCTCAGCAGTGTCCTGAGCATAGGAAACCTCAAAACCCAGCCCCACAGTACACCCTTCCTCCAACAAGTCCATATCTACTCCAATAAAGCCACACCTCTTAACAGTGCCACTCCCTATGAGATTATGTGGGCCAGTGACATTTGAACTACCACATGGGGTAAAGGAAAGGAGTAGACAGTTCTCAAAAGGCTGACTCTAAATGGCCAAAAACATATGAAAAACAATTCTACTCCATGAGCCACCAGATCAATGCAAACCAAAAGCTGCTGAGACTCCCAGAAGGGCTGCCACTGAGAAAGCAAATGACAGCAAATAAAATAACACTGCTTGATAGACACATAACTATAACTAGGGATCATGTTAAGTCAACTAAGCTAGGTTCCAAAAGAGAAATTTTTTACAGATACATAAAGCCACATTGGATGAGACCCTTTAACATTCTACAGATTCTAGCAAAGCTGTTCCAGTGGTCAAAGGAACTTTCCCACTGGTTATCAGGAATGGCATCTCAGGAGGCTTGTCTGAGACCAAAGCCTCTCACTTTCCCCTAGTCTCTGCCTTTTCTCTCCTCTAGATCTTCTATGTTCTGGTTTTATTTCTGTTTCTATAACAAATACCCCAAAGAAAAGCACCATGGGGTGTAGGGAGCTGCGTCGTACCACACCCTAAAGGTGGCGCTGGTTTCCGCCTTCCACCTTCCTGATGGGATGGTGAGTGCTCTCGGGAGTAAACAACTCCTTATTGGCTGTAGGCGAGGATGGTGGCTTGCTTCTGTGCCTCAGGACCTAGGGGCGATGTCCACGTGGCTTACCGGGATTGGAGGCCCAGAGGGTATTTAGCCACGAGCAGACTCCCCCCCCTCCCCCCGGGGTCATTCGTGAGAGAGTGATCGTTCGTCATCTGTCTGAGAGTGAGAGTGAGCGTGAGTGAGTGAAAGACAAGAAGATAATTAAAGGCCCGAATAAACTGCAAAGAGAAGGATTCGGTGTTGCTTGTTCCTTGCTGGAGAGGCTGTGCGCGACAATGGGGCAGAAAGGGTTCATTTGGCTTACAGTCCAAGTTTAGGGTTCTTTACATGGGGCGGGGGTAAATGTCAAAGCAGCCAGTCACATCACACCCACAGCCACGGAATCGGAGAACAAAGGCACGCTTGCTTGCTTCCATGCTGTCAGCTAGCTTTCTCTTCTCTTAAACAGTTCTAGACCCCATGCCTAGGGAATGGCGCCGCCCATAATGGGCTGGGTCTTCCTACACCAATTTAACAATCAAGACCATTCCACACAGACATGCCCACAGACCAACCTGTACTAGGAGATTCCTCATTAGGATTTTTCCCAGGTGAGGCTAGGCTGCATCTAGTTGACAGTTAAAATCAGCCAGCACACTCTGTTTATATAAGACATTCTTCATACTTTGGGGCTCAGGGCCCAGCACAGTTCCCTATGGAACATTCAGACCTGTGGTAGGAAGTCTTTGGAGTAAAGCAATGAGGCACTTAGCCTGGGCTCTCTCACGATGAATTATTTTTGAAAGAAAAAAGAAAAAAAGAAAGCAATCAGATTCCCACCACCACCAAGATTAATCCCCCTACTGGCTTATCCCACGTTTGACACTACATCCTATGTTGAGAGAGCGTCTCTGTCCTGCTGTGATAGTGGCCTTAATTTATGCCAGGAAGGTGGATGGGAAGAGGAAAATGTGTCCCTCCATTCCATCATAATGATCTCATACTGTATTTTCATGAGTCCTCTGTCATTAGTTTCCCTAGGAGATGGAATTTCCCTGGAGGGTTCATGCTGAGCTTCACTGTTCTGTGTATGTTGGCACCTTGAGGCACTCACAGAGAGCTGGAGCAAGACTGTGTGTTAAAGTGCTCTGCTGGGCGATAATTGCAGAGCAAGTTGCTGCTATTGGCAAAACAAGAGCATTTTAAACCAAGTGCACCCCACACACACACTCACAGATTACATGTGTCCAGAGTGCTACACACTCATCCATGTTCATGAGACAAGAGGCACAAAGATGAGATGTGTGTGACTGAAGGCTTGGAATGTTCCAAATGATGGTTTTGCACAGTATTCTGTCTGCACACCTGGCTGCTCTACCTTTGGCGTTCAGAAAACTGATGCTAGATTGGGCTAGATTTAAGCTGCTATAAATGTATTCCCAGGATTGTAAATGCATCCACAGGGACCACCCCAACCACAAGCTAACAAGATGAGGGGCGACTCCAGCACATAAGTTTAAAATTTTTGAGAGTAGGGAGCTACAGAAATGGCTCAGTGGTTAAAGTGCTTGCCTCACAAGCATGAGGATCTGAGTTAAAATTCCCAGAACCCTAATAAAGCTAGATACCAGTAATACATACTACATAATCTACAGCAGAATGGGAGGAGAGGCAGGAACATCTTCCAAGCTTGTGGTCCAGCCAGCATGGAGAACATCAACAGAGAGATCTTGTCTTGAGCAAGATGGAAAGTAAGATCCTACACCAAAGATTACCTGCTGACTTCTATACAAGTGCCAAGGCATGCGCACAGTCACACCCATACACACAAATGTGCACACACATCATATACATCAAAAATGTACTTTCCCATAATGCAATATGCTAAACGCTAATCAAGGAAACTTTGGAAAAGGCAAAATTGTCTTCACACATGCATGCATCCTTAGAAGTAGACATGATGAGTTCCTGCTCTACCCTCATGCTGTGCCTGGCCATGGGAGATGCCTGACTCTGTCTACTGTTGACTCCACTCAGTTCTATCTGGGCTCCACCAGCTGTGTGCCTATGGTCCCCTGCTCAGCGCCTTTCCCCATCTCCCCCATCTCCCCTGCCTCCATACCATGGAGGTTGAACAGTAGGACTCACTAAAGTCCCCTTGCACTTTTCTCTGTTGAGACTCAGCGCTAGTCTCCACCCTGCCCTTCCTAGAGGATTGTGAAGAGACTACATGGTAAGTCAAAAACTGTACATTTCAATGTGTGCATACACTGTATGGGTATTATAATAGGTGTGTTCACCACAACATAAGTTCTTTACAATGTGTTTCTTATTACATATTTATGATAATATGCCATTATATACATTTAGCATAATACATATTTAATATAGTTAGTTGTGCCAAATCATATATCCATGCTTGTATAATTTCATATTAATATGTAATTAGATATTACGTATTTGTCACACTCTATTATAGTTCCCATTTGTTACAAACATTTGTACATGTTACTATACTCCCATCAGTGTCAACCCAATTCTTCCCAGGCCAGCTGAATTCCTGAATCAGCTTGGTGGTATCCCAACCAGAAAAAAGAGAAAACAAAAGCATCTACAACACATGCACACTACATATACATACACATATACACATACACTCAAATATACGTACACACATATATACACCTATGCACATAGATATGACACATATATGCATATATGCACAGATATGTGTCCATGTACACACACACAAAAACAGATATACATATACAAACATCCCTGGGCCTTATCAGATGGAAGATCTTAATAATTCGAAGACACACTATTTTCATAATGGGGAAACACAGCACACATAGAGCATAAAAGCATACCTCCATGGGTCATCTCAAAACCAATGCCCACATGATCACCACCATCAGTACACAGGTGGGTGCCATTCTTCCAGAAGATAACAGCTACCTCAACTCCACGTTAATTTTAAGACATGGTCTCTCACTGAACCTGGATCTCATGGAGATTGCACTAAGCTGACTGGTCAGCAAGTCACAGGCATCCCCCTGCCTCCTCCTTTTCAGCACTGGGATCACAGACAAGCACCAGCACGCCTGGCTTATTAGGTAGGTTCTGGGATCTGAACTCTGATCCTCATGCTTGTACAGCAAACGCTTTACCCACTGAGCCACCTCCTCAGTGCTTCACACTCTTGACAGCCAGAAATACAAGCAAAGGAAATTATAGTGTTTTAAAAATGCCTTTCATTCAAAGCCCAATTCTTCCTAATCTCTTTCACCTCAAGAACAAAAATATCTGTGTTTTGTTTTGCTATTTCCACATAGCACATCCTTTTGGACCATGGCACTGGCCATGAAGCTTCCCCTTAAACAGCACAGTCCTGCTGTCGGATGCTTCTCCTACAAGCTTTGGATCCCATTTGCAAATGGCTGATGCTGGAGTTTGGGTAAGTTTGCAGACGGCAACCAAATTTCATTTAGTCCTTCCAAGAGGGTCCTCAATGGTTTATTGATCGAAACAACAGATATGAATCCAAGTTGGCTGCTGGAGACAGACAGCTAAGTCTGTAAAAATTCACAATGATGACTACACAAAGATGGCTCCGGCTGACAGGGACCCCCACCCCAAAGGCTATGAGATCTAAGATGCATCCGGATCACACTACAGATCTTTACTTCCAAGGGAAAAAGTAAAAACTCAGCAGAACAAGCCAGCAAATGCACCAAGAAAATCCCCTGCTCCTGTGGGGATTTTCTACTGTGGCTGCTCTGCTTCCAGACCTCATATATTGTGTTCCATCATCCTCTGCCTGTTTGCTTCCTCACATACTTAAGATCTCTGTCCCCTCTCATGGTCTTCTTTATAGTTCATACACATAAGTACGTACGTATGTACGTACGTATGTATGTATGTATGTATGTATGTACCTATTCAGCACCCTTAGTCATCAGGGTTAACAAGTTACAATAATTTGTGATTCCACCTCACCCTAGGAGGCTAGCATCAAGAAAATAACAGAGGGCTGGAGAAGTGGCTCAATAGTTAATAGCACTTTCTGCTCTTGCAGAAGACGCAGGTTCAATTCCCAGCTCCTACATGGTACCTTACAACTGCCTGTAACTGCAGTTCTGGAGGCTCTGGTGCCCTCTTCTGGTTTCCCTAGGCATCTGCACTCACATGCATGGTGTACATAAACTCATGCAGGGGTGCATACACATACACACACAATAAACAAATAAATGTTTATAAAGAAAACAACAAACATTGGAAAAGATAGGAGAAAGTGGAATCCTTGCTCACTCCTAGTAGAAGAAATCAGTATGGAGGTGTTTCACATAAATAATAACAAAATTATCATGTGACAGCACTATACCACTCCTGGGTATTTTTCTAAAGGATCCTACATCAGCATACCACAGAGATCCTTGTAGCACAGTTCACAACAACCAAGATTTGGAATTGGTCTAAATGCCCACAAGTGATGAATGGATAAAGGGAGCAGGGTAAACAGACACAATGAAGTTTTATACAGTTCTATAGAAAAAATGAAATCAGACATTTGTAAGAAAAATGGATTGTACAGAAAATCATTATGCTAAGCAAAACATCCAGACTCTGTGTTCTTAATTGCCCCAGCCTATTCCCTGAGAATCAGAATCACCTCCCAGCTTTGCCCTTTGAGTAAATGCAAATTTGTTCAGAAGAGCTGTATATCTTGATGCTCCCATGAAGGCTTTCTCTAAAGAAGTCTTCAGGGTGCAAGCAGTCTGTACCTTGAGACCAGTACTATTGACACACTCGTGTGTGTGTGTGTGTGTGTGTGTGTGTGTGTGTGTGTGTGTGTCAAGGTCAACAAACAAGGACTGACCTTGAAGTCTGCAATGTCTGCAATGTAGTATCTCTGTGTCAGCTGTCTATGTGCTGAGAAGCTAGCTCTGCAGGGTACCAGGAAAATGTGAGCAGGTATGCAGAGCCAAGTACAGGAAGATGTCATTAGTCAGATAAAAAGGCCAGCAGCACCCAGGGAGTATATCTCAGAAAGCTAGGATATGCCATCCAAGCAAGACTATAAGAAGACCTCCTGACACATACTACCTCCTAAAGAGCCATGTTATAAAGGAAACAAAGAATGGGACAGAGGCAGCAGATAGTCTCCATTGCTCTTCCCCAAGTCTGGAAACACTCTTGCTAATAGACCTCTGTGATGTTCTGTGCTCTACAAGGCAACACATAGGAATCCCAACCCTACGGGCTGACAAATGCTGATGATGAACCTGCCCTGTTCACCATCCAGTGCCAACCCCATGCAGACCCAGCTGCTTTACATTTGCAAACCAATATCCGTTTTAACACAGCTTGAGAGTCAGGGAAGATGCAGAAAGCAAAGGAAGGCTGAAGCTTAAGTTCTTCTATACCTATACTCCCAGATCTGGGAGAGGCAGGAGCATGGTCTGATCAGATCACACAAGTGGGCACTTTCCTTTCAGAGACTCCCACATCCACCACATTCATAGGTCACAGTCATGATGCCCCAGCAAGCCCCAGTTCCAGGTCTTCTTTGGCTGTTCAAACTCTGACAAATACTCTAAGAATCTATTCCACCCTAAACATTTTGCCAACTCCATCCATGCATTTCAGGAAAGACTTCCCCATCCCCTGCCCCATCCCCTTAAGATCTTGCTTTCTGGTCTTTTGAGGCATGTTAGTTGCCTACAGCTCAGGAATTATCAGAAGAGAGGGCAGAGACAGAAGACTGTGGAAACTGCTTTGTATGATGCCTTCTGCACAATACAGGGAAGCATCAGCCATAAAACCTGTACTCTATGGTTACCTAAGCAAGAACTGAATGATGACATCAGTTGACATGCCAACATGAATGGGGAAATCTTACAAAGTCCCATCTCTGGATGAAGAGTGCTAAGCAATTAATGGTAGCTGAGAGAGGAAAATGTGGCTTTCTCCAAGGACGCCCCCTCCTCCATAGATTACTCAATCCCAGGTGGGTGACTCTAAGCATGTGACATCTGAACAACACTAAGCAGACTTAGTCGGTTGTGCTTATAGACTGAAGCCATCCCTCCTTAGGTGGCTTTTTATCAGATTTGTTACAGTAAAGAGAAAAATAACTAATACAGTGAGGCAGCCACATGAGACCAAACAACCACCACCCACCCTCTCCAGGAGACTATCAGGAGACAGAGAAAAAGGGAAGCTTGTTTCACGTGTGTAGCTGTTGAATTGCCCCTGTAGTAAACAAAAGGAAAACAAGAGTCTCATCTCTTGCTGTCTTATTTTTGCTCATTTTACTGGAGGATGAAGCATTATGGAAGAGGGTACTGTTTTAATGTGCGGAGCCCAAACAGAAGAATAGTGCACCATAAAAGAGCAATTGAAACAGTCAACAATGTGGCTGCCATTTAGTGAGCACCTATAATATTCCCATCACCACACCAGACATGTTAAATGCATTTTCTTTAAACTTTCAGAATGAGCCTGCAGGGTAAATATTATTTCCATTTTCTAAAGGAAAATCACTAAGCGTATGGAAATTAGAAAGTGTACACAAGGTCAGGGAGACAAGGGAAGGGCAGAGTCGAGGTGTTAACCCCTGCCTGCCCAAGGCCTTTCATATCCATCACACCCAGGTGTGCTGCCAGCCACCCCTGAGGACAAATGCCCCATCCAGATGTCTCTTCTTGTAAGCAATGACAGTGTCATAGCTCAGACATAATGGAAATTTCTTACTCAAGTACTATTTCAAAGGAAATTCTCTTTAATAGTGGCGGAGAGCTCCTAAACAGTGACATAATGACCAAACCCCTCCATCTCCTGACTTCAGCCATCTTCAAAAACAAAAGACCTGGCCTGGGATATACTTCATTGGTAGAATGCTTGCCTGGCAGGCAGAAAGCTCTGGGTTTGACCCCTGTTCCACACCTGGGTTTCTTTTTCCTCTTAACACGTATTAGAGTATGTGCTTGTGGAAGGTGTTTAAGAGGCCTCAGACACACAATGCTCTTCTCCCTCCAAATATACTAGCCACAACCGCTGTCACTGTGGCATTACACTTTCCAGAATTACACAGCATGAAAACATTTTCACGGATCACCCATTATCATCACAGGGAACAGTGCAGAGCTACATTTGAGGAATGATGAGTAAGCAAACATCCAAGCCAGGCATGATGGCTCACACTTATAATCCCTTGAGAGGTGGATGGAGAAAGACCAAGAGTGATCCTCAGCTACAGAGTGAGCATAAAGCCAGCCTGGATACTTGAGACCTCGTCACAAGACAAAACAGAAGTACTGGGGTATTGTGGTAAAAACTTACTGTGAGATATGTTTTAAGTGAGGTTTATCTTGTGAGAATCACTTATAAAACAGAGAAGGTTTTAGGAGAAAGTTAAGCCGCCGAACTCTCCAGCCGTCGGCCCGAAGCTTTGCCACAGCGAACTGGAAGCCCCGCCTCTTTGCGAGAGCTCTGCACAAGAGAACGTCTGTGCCTGGGTCTTGTTTTTCTTTAGGTGTTGTCTGAATCTCGTTTTTTAATGACCACGCCCCTCTCAGCTTTTGCGTTTTGCTGCAACTCGCACACATGTACAGTTTCTGATTTCCCGCTACATTTTTGTTTTGTTTAAATAGGAAGGTTGCTTAGTCAGTAACATGATTGTTTTACCTCACAAGAAGCAGTCATCTGACCTGAGGATACACTCCTGAGCAGGATTTACCTTTCTCATAGACTCCTCTGGGCCCTGCCTGTTCTCTGCAGTGCATTTCAGGACTGTGCTACCCACCCCTTCCCCAAAAAAAGTTGATGGATTCTGGCAGAAAAGCTGAATGCCACCCTGACACATTGATTTTTTTGGAAAAACAGCATTCATCTCGTGGATGCTCAACAAGATGGCCCATGCTTTGGATCAAAACTCATCACCGGTGGGCTAATAAAGAAAGCCAAAGCAAGCACTAGAAATGTGTTCATTCCTTCAGTATTTTGTTTAAATAGGAAGACAGCCATGGATGGGATTTGCTGGCTAACCTCCTGGTGTAGGAGAGGGTCCTGTCTGGAGCAGAGGCACTCTCGTGGGATTCCCTCATATCTGTGAAATGATGAGACCCTTCTGACAGCCAGCTCCAGTCTCTTCAGAGTGGAGCCCTTTAAAGGATGCCTGCGGAGTCACCTGAGCACAGAGCTCTTTCAGATTTGAGAATTTTTTTTAATTAATGTCTCAAGTTTCGCTCCTCCCCAATTTGTCAGCATTTCTTCAAAACTCATCCTTTCCGAGTCAGTTTAAAGTATTTAACTCAACATTCCTGGAGACAGTGCCTCTCTCTTTAACACATGTTTCACTTGTAGCATTTAATTAAACTCTATACTTGAAACAAAATGTAAGAGGCAAATTCCATAAGCGCCTGCCAGATGTCTGCCTGGCTCACCATTACTTCCTTCAGATTTTTGTTCAAATGCCACTTTATAGGAGAGGTCTGCTGACCCTCTATCTAAATTCAAAACCCTCTCCCTTCATAAATATATGTTGAATGAATGGGTGGTGGTTCCAAGCTGTGACTGGGGCCCAAAGATGATACCTAATAGACTGTCAACACGATCATATTTTAAGGGAAACTTGGCTTCAAGGACACGCTTAGTGGCAGACACAAGTGAAGTACTACACTCAAATCCCACCCCACCCTCAGGCGTTGTTTAGAGTACACAGGGACCCATTCTGTCTTAGTGAAGGTTTCCATTGCTGTGAAGACGCTATGACCATGGTGACTCTTATAAAGAAAACATTTCATTGTTGTGGCTCATTTATAGTTTCAGCAGTTTAGTCATTTATAATCATGATGTGACAAGGTAGCATGCAGGCAGACATGGTGCTGGAGAGGTAGCTGGGAATCTGACACCTTCCCAGGCAACAGGAAGTGGTCTAAGGTGTGACTTGAGCATATATGAGATCTCAAAGCCCACCACTACAGTGACACTTTTCCTTCAACAAGGCCACACCCACTCCAACAAGGCCACCCCCACTCCAACAAGGCCACACCCACTCCAACAAGGCCACACCCACTCCAACAAAGCCATACTTCCTAATAGTGCCACTCCTTTTGGGGGACATTTTCTTTCAATCCACCATACAGTTACAACCTGAAGAATAAAATTTTATGGAAACAGGTTATTATCATGACTCCTGCAGGGAGAATATGGGGGGGGCAACGTCTACTCAGATGCCACACAAGGAGAGATTCCTTTCTTCGCTTTGGTTTCCTATAATTTTTTCTATAATGTTCCCAGGTATAGATTTATGTTTATCCTGCATGGGACTTGCAGAATGTTTTCAGTCTACTACTTAATGGTTTTTGTTGAATTTTTCAGCACTGACTCCTACCACATTCTCTTTCTCTTCTCCTTTTGGGACTCAGCTTATGCCTTCTCTCACTGTATTTGTTGGCATGTCCTCTGTTCTATCCAGAAACTTTTTCTTCTTGATTTGGAGAATTTCCTCCTGACCCATCCTCCAATTCACTAAGTCTCCCTTCAGACTCGTCTAAGCTGATGCTCAGTCATCCCATGGAGTCTCAACTAAAGCCATTTTTCATTATGTCTAAAATTCTCAGTTGCTTCTTTGGTGTTTCTAGTTTTCTATCCAGCTTCTCACTTTTGTCTTTTATTTCTTTCAAGTTGGCAGGTACAGTGAAAGTCTTGCTTTGGTGAGTCTAATATTTAGCAGCCCCGTAGGTCAGCTTGAGCAGTCTATTTCTATATTTGTTTTTGTTTTGTTTTGTTTTTTGTCTCAGCTGCTCATGTGCCTGATTATTTTTTAAATGCACACCAGACTGAAGTTGGAGAAATAAATCTTTAGTTAAAAACATATTCTGCTCTTGCAGAAAACAAGAGTTGGCTTCCAGTGCCTATATCAAGAGGCTCACACATGCCTGTAAGTCTAGCTTCAGAGATCCCAGTGCTTCCTGCTGGCCCTCACAGGTATTCTACTCCGTGTATACACAGACATTGACTGTGCTTGTGTGTGTATATACACAAAATTAAAAACTAAATAAATCTTTAAATGCACACCAGGCATGCATTAGCAAACTTCCTCGTGGAAGTCGTCAGAGGATTGTGTAGTTGCTTCTTTCAAGCATTGAAGGAATGAGCAATCAGAAGTTACTTGAACCCAAGATTAGGAGTTTGGACAAATCAATGATGAACATGGTCTCTGCCAGAGCCTGGATCCTCCCATATTACCCTTCTTCTAGAATTTAGACTTTTAGAATCCAAATCAAAAGTCAGGAGAGTTTACAGGCCTCCTCCCCTTGGCCAATCCTGAGTGCTCCCTCTGCTCTTGCCCTGGAAGTGCCTTTAAATAACCCTGACTTCTTAGTTCTCTATCATAACCAGGATTTATAGATATTGGCATCAACACTCTGGGCCTCTAGCATCCAAGGTTTTGGTGACTTTTCCTTATTAGCTCTCTGGCATCCTAAAAGATTGTATATACCTATGCATGTGTGTGTGTGTGTGTGTGTGTGTGTGTGTGTGGTGTGTGTGCAGGTGGAAATGTATGTACATGCCATTGCCTATGTGTAGTGGAAAGACTGGTTTAAATCACTTTAGCTGACATTGTCAGCAGAAATAGCCTCATTTCCTGTATAAGAGTCTGGTCTAGGCTGAGATGAGGTACCTGAGGCATAAAACAGAAAAAGGATGCTCACACATAGGTGTCTGCAGATGCAGACCAGGTGCTGAGAAGAAACCTATCACTGCAGACCTGCACTGAGAAGGAGGGTATCACTGCAGACCTGCACTGAGAAGGAGGGTATCACTGCAGACCTGCACTGAGAAGGAGCCTATCACTGCAGACCTGCACTGAGAAGGAGCCTATCACTGCAGACCTGCACTGAGAAGGAGCCTATCACTGCAGACCTGCACTGAGAAGGAGCCTATCACTACAATTTGCACCCCCTTCATTTTGCCCTCTTCATCTCCACCCTGACCTATCTATGTTTGCAGAAATTTACACACCTGGGCAGACACAGCTCCCCAAATATGTAGATCTTAGAAACTGGAGGGACTGGGGAGACAACTCAGCTGATAAGTTTATTGCTGTGCAAAAAGCAATCAGACCTGAGTTTAGTTTCCAACACTCACATCAACACTAGGCATAGTGGTATGTGTTTATATGTGCCTGCAGACTCGGGACAGGGAAGACAGAGACCTGAGGATTCCTATGGCTCACTGACCAGCAGTGAGACCCTGCCTCAAAAAAAAAAAATGGCCTTCAGACTTTATTCTCACAACCACACATGTGCACATCCTCATAAATATGTGCATGCAAACACACACAGAAATTAGAGACTGCCCATCTCAGTTTTCTTGACTAGTCTTACCAAATCAGGCATTGCTGCCCAGGCTACACTCAGTGTCTGCCATGTTGCCACACCTAATCCTACATGGTGGGCCACACAGAGCCTCCTAGGGCTCCTGCTGAAAGCCCAGACTGGCTTTTGTAATTTTAAAGCATGCTGCAATATAAAACCTAAACTAAGGTCATAGTTGGCACTGCATCATTGCACACCCTATATAGGCTACACACCCCTAACCTGAGCATCCAAAATATAAAATGTTGCAAAAACCAGAACCAACATGACACAAATGGAAATTATGAGACTATAAAATTTTATTTCAAAATCATTACAGATACCACGTACAGTCATTTTTGCTTTCATGGCATTCAAATAAAGTGCATTTGAAATAAAAGTGAATTTCATATTCAGATCGACTCCCCTCACCTCAAGACACCTTATTAACAATATGTAAATTTTCTAAAATCTAAAACAATCCCAAGTCAGAAATACTTCCGGCCTCATTCAAGCGTTTCATTTTTTTATATTTTTGGTTATAAGCCTAGCCCTTAACAGCGGAGCTACCTCTCCAGCCCACAGTTTATTTTTAAAAACAATTGGATTTTATATTTTATTATGTGTTTGAATGCATCTATGCATGGGTATGTGTGAGTGCAGGTACCTGTGGAGTACAGAAAAAGGTGTCAGATCCCCTAGAGCTGGAGTTATAGGCAGTTGTGAGCCATCTAACATGGGTCCTAGACTCTAACCTCAGTCTTACACACGAGTCATATATGCTCTTGACTCTTAACTAGTCCCTAATCAAGGGTTTTAGACAGGAAACACTCAGCCTGTATATAAAAAATGGCAAAATGAAGTGTTCTCATGCCTCACCACACTGCATCGGCACTACAAGCGGAGGCTGTCTTCAGTCAGAGCTGCGCTGAGGGGAAGTAAGATTCCACCAGCTCCTTCTCTGTCCATCCCTTGTTTTTCTCACGTGCCTTGGAACACAGGAAAAATGACCAGAGGCCGGTTTACAAGCATTTCAAGAGGCCAGACTACAACTGGGCCACATCGGTATGCTTATTGTTAAAGTCATCTGGGGCCTGTGTCCATGACATGGTGCCCGGCACCCATTACTCACTCTGCCCTTTCCTGTCCAGCTGTGCCTATAAAGTGATTTCTCAGCAGGAGCTTGGGATAGGCTGCCAGGCTAGAAGAAAAGGAAGCCTGAGGCTCCCTTACTGGCATCTCAGCATCCAAACAGTCATGGAACAATGTCAAATGTCAATGTCAAAAGCCAGGTCCAGAATGTCTGAGTGTTGTACTCATTTATTCAACAAATTTTTCCTGGGGACCTAAAGCTGAATAGGCCCATGGGGCACATAGACAAGACTTAGAGTCTGCATACCTGGGAGATGGGTACACTGATCCATGGGATGGTTGAGTATGTGTGAGATGCTATCAAGAGAGTAAGCCCGGACTACAATTAGCCACTGAGGGAAGCGATTCAGGAGACATCATTCAGTGTCAGGACAGGAGTCACTCTACCACACAGGTACAAGCCTGCCAGCAGCGGTTACAGCCTGAAAAGAGTATGCTGTTTGTGAAGATTATGTGTCACAGTTTTACCACCATGACAAATACCTGACTGTTGTAAATGATTTCTGACCCTGTTCAAGCCTGAAGTTCGGATCTGCATGCATCAGCTTTTACTCCCCCCCCCAGATGACTCAGACATTTATATTAATTTCATATAATATAAATGTTTGGCTTATATCTCAGGCACATTGCTAGCTAGCTCTTTCACCTTAATTCAACCCATTTCCATGAATCTACCTGTCACGTGGCCCATGGCTTGTAGCTCACCTTTATATGTTTCTCCTTTGGGGGTCAGATGGAGACTGACTGACTCCGCCCTCCTTCTACCATCTCCTCTCTGATTCCTCCACCCACTTCTATGACACTGGCCAAAACAGCTCTTTATTTACAGAATTGCATCCAGAGAACAGTCCCACCACACCTGACAGACCAGTGTAAGAGAGAAGTTTCTTTTGTGGGCCTGAGAAGAGGGCTCAGTCAACAAATTACTTGCCTTGCAAGTATGAGGGATGAGTTTAATCCACAGAACCACATTAAAAAGGAAATAAAGGCTAGGTGTGTTGGTGTGTGCTTTGTGGATCCCAGGCAGGTAGCCTACTTACTCCAGGTCAGCAAAAGACGCTGTCTCAAAAAAAAAAAGAAAAGTAGACAAAGCCTGAGGGACAAAACCCAGATGTCCCTCTGGCCTCACACAGGTGAGCATGCAACCACCCACACATGGAAGTGTGGGTGCACATCATAGACTTACTTTGCTTATGACTCCAGAAGTTGAGTTCTGAGTTATTGCAGATAGTAATTCAACAGAGTGGCTCATGTCCTGGTGAAGGGAGGGAAGGAGAGGGGTTGCCCCTGTTCATTGTCTTTCTCCTTCCCTAATCTTATCCCACACAAGTCCTAAGCCCATAGGAGGGTGCTGCCCACCTGTCAATCTCTCCTGGAAACGCCATCACATATACCCGCAAAGCCTTGCTTTCCTGATCATCTACCTTCTTCAACCCAAACAAGTATCAACGGAGTAGGGCTGAGGTTAATTATCAAATCTCTACAAAAGGCAGAGCAATTGGAAACCGAAACAGACTGGAGGACAGAGAAGGAGGATATTAGGGAGGCAAACTGGACCAGGGGATGGAGAACATGACTTTAGTTCATATCCAGAAGCTCATGGAGATTCCTCAGAGGGTAGCAGGCAGAGGCATGTGAAGATCAGACTTGCATTTTAGAGAGCACTAGGGAACATGGATTAGAAGACACTTCCCAAACAAGAGGGGCCACTTAGCCATCCTGCACCAGGCTTTTCAGCCTTTCAGGAACTGTCTTTCCCCTCCTGTCCATCCATACCTCTGCTTTTGTAAAGTCACACAAAAATCCATTTGGATGTCACAGCAATGTCATGTCAAATTGCTATAAAAATTTCTAAAGACAAACTCTCGGTTACTTTCTGATTGGGGACCAGGAGAGTGTGTGGCTGTCACTGGTGTATGAATGACACTTTTAGTAGCACTGCATAGCATAGTCTTAGTCCCGAGAAAGCTCAAAAAAGACTCTCTTGGAGCTGGTGAGGTGGCTCAGAAGGTAAAGGAACTCGCTGCCAAATCTGAGGACCTCAGTTCGAATCCCAGTAATGGCAGAAGACTGACTCCCATTAAGGTATCCTCTGACCTCCCCACACTAAATAAACAAATAGAAATAATTTTAAATATATATTTTTTAAGCCCAGTTTAATATGGGATGTTTGACCTCTGCTTGGCCTAATTTAGAAAAAAATACTCTCAGCTCTTAAGATAGGACACATTTCTATTTGTGCACACTGGGAATCTATTTCCCCCCCCCCCAAGTCTCTTGTCCTACCTACCCACTGCCTCCAGAGGGATCACACACATATCAGTCCTGTGCTCTGGTGGGAAGCTCTAACTTAATGTATAAGGAGCTGCTGCACCCACTGTGGTCCTTACCTAGAGAGCTCTTCAGTGCATCCTCTGTTGCCAAGGCTCCCCCCTGGAACCTGCCCCTATGAGTGTGACCGCTCTTGGACAGGTGGTTCTGGGTGCTATAAGGAATCTGAGCAAGTATAGGCCTGGGTATGAGCCAGAAGCAGTTTTACTGCATGATCCAGGTTCCTTCCTTGAGTTCCTTCAGGGAAAAGGGGAGAGGAAGGCAGAGAGAGAGAGAGAGATGATTGATAGATGATAGATAAATGGATGGATGGATAAATAGATGATTTATAATATGATATGTTGATGATGAATGATTGATAGATGAGCAATAATAAATAGATAATAGATAAAAGGAGATCAATGATAGGCACAGATAGATTACTAATAGATTACAGAGAGATCAGTGACTGGATGATAAGCAAATAGGTTAGGTAGATTAGTGATTGATTGATTGATGATTAATAGGTATAGGTAGATAGATGATAGGTCTATGGAAGGTGGATGACACAGGCAGACACACAGACAGATAGATGGACAGCTAAGCAATAGATTCTGCACCTTATCAGAACCCTAATTCACTACTTCCTCTCTCTGAGGAACCTTCGCAGCTGTGTGTCTCACGACCTCCACTGACATTTGATCTCTTTGACACTTATAGGAACAGGGCATCAGAGGGGACTCATGGGGTCCTCACCCTTAGATGTCCATACTTGAAGCAAAGTCCTTAATGGCCAATGTATGGTAGGTAGATGGGACAAATTCAGTCCCACCCTCTTCCTCATTTCAACCCTTTCATCTTCCTCCCTCCCTCCCTCCCTTTGTCCTCCATCCCTTCCTTTCTCTATCCTTTCTTTTCATCCTCTCTCCCTTCAAGGAGACAATATGCAACCGTGGTAGTGGGGCATTAATTATACAATTAGCAGGCTGCATCTCCCAGGCCCAAGAGTTCTGAACATGGGAAGTCACAATGGCTAGAGTAAGTGGCTTGTTCTGAATGCTCTCTTGGCAGTCTCAAGTAAAGGATGGCCTTCTCAGTTAGGTGGAGGATGCTCACAGACTATCCAGCGGGTTCCTGCTTTAATCCCTGCCATTTATAACCATCAGGGAAATGCTGAGCTACAAGGAAGGATGCTGTTCTGTGGGAACCACTGGCATTTGAGCGTCTGAAAGAGCTGCCCGCCCTGAGGGTTTGATGGATGGGAAGGCTTGAGGAGAATGTCTGAGTTAATTGTTCATTGTATCAAGTAATTACACGGTACTCATTCATCAACACAGGATGAAAAGGCGAAAGTCTAATTTGAGATGTGGACAGTTTGGACAGTTGGGCCCTTGGTTCTTCTATAACCCTGGGCAAGCAGCTTCCCTGTTCTGGGCTTCACCAACCATGTACACCGTGTAGGGAGACCCAGCCTGGATCCTGGGTAGTTTTTAAAAAACAATCAGTGAGCCAGGAATTCTCCCTAAATATTGTTGGAACACACATTGATGAAGAGGTCCCTAGCTTCCATCAGATCCGTAGAGGATCCTTTGGCTCAGAAAACATAAAGGTCATTGAGAATGAGATGAAGATGAACACAGGGAACCTGAGGGCGGGGCTGAGGGGGTGAGGCTGAGGAGTAGAGGTGAGGGGTGTGGCTAAGGGGGTGTGGCTGAGGGTGGGACTGAGGGGTATGGCTGAGGGAAGTGGCTGAGGGATGAAGCTGAGACCATGAGGCTGAGGGGGTGAAATTGAGGGACTGAGGTTCAGGAAATTGGCAGGGGTGGGATCAGGAAAGATCTCACCAGCCATACCTTGGAGCTTGACATGCTTTGGAAAGGACTCCCGTCAATTTCCTGTTCCTCTGTGTCTGTCAAGCAGGGAACAGATGCCAGAATATTCAAGGACAGGTCACAAAGTGAGGAGAAAGGTCACTGATGCACTGACTCACCCCACAGGCACAAGCAGAGGGGCAGCCACATGTCAGGACCTGAGGCTCAGGAGCCCCATACTGGGAAGCAGAAATAGTGAACCAGTAGGCAGAGGTGTGTGTGTGTGTGTGTGTGTGTGTGTGTGTGTGTGTGTGTGTTCATGTCTGTGCATTTCTATGCATCTTTATGTGCATACATGTATCTATGTCTACATATATTTCATACATATATTGTGTACTATACATTTTTCTATGCACATGTCTTGTATTTGTGTCTATTTGTGTGTCTATGTCTGTGTTATATCTTTGTGTGTGTGTGTTGTGTGTTGGTCTGTACATGTCTGTATGTGTCTATACATTTCTCTGCATTTGTGTGTTTGCATGTATCTGTGTGTATTTATATACCTTTACATGTGCATATACATATAGTTGTATGTCTGTCTCCATGTGTCTATATTTTTGTATGCATATATGTCTATGTATTTGTGTGCATATGTATCTTTACATACACATGTATACATATATCTGTTTCTGTGTGTGTGTATATATTTTTATATGTGTATGTGTGTGTGAGCTTATGCCTATGCCAGGGTGTCTATGTCTTTGTACGTGTGTCTCCATATATTTGTGCCTGTGTCTGGGTGTGTCTCTATATCCTTATGTGTGTATATATGTATCTTCATGCACTTCTGCCTGTGTGCATCTGTGTCTGTATGTGTGTTTCTGTCCACACCTGTGCACATGGCACATCTGGATGCACTAGTCCTCAGGGCCACTGTGCTTTTGAATTTTCATCAGCACCTGACACAGACGCACAACTCTTGAGATTTCACACACACCCTGAGTAGGAAGCCTTGATACCAAAGCTTCAAGACCCAAAAGATGTGAGGAATGAAGTACTAGGAACTGCACCCAGCATGTGCTTGAGGCAGTGATTTCTTCGCTAACAAGGGCTGGTGGCTGCTGCCTCCTCCAGGGGCTCACTCATCTGCCACAGCTGAGTCTCTGACAATGTTAAGTTGCTAAAACAGAAGATCTACTGGATGGGGCCTTCCAGGATTCCTCCACTCCTGCCTAGAAAATCTGCATCATAATCAGGGACCGGATGATGGGGGGCACCCAGGCCTGTGCACACTTAGCAGACCGTATACTACTTGGCTCTGCTTCCCACCTCCAATTCAAAATTTAAGCTTCAGAAACCCAAAATTCCTGGAGCACCTGTCTACTGCCAACTAGAAATGCTTTGCATGTTAAGTATCTTGTTCTTTAGGAAGCTCGTAGCTTTGGCCTCTGTTTGAAGCTGCAAAGTTCATATAATGCAACCTCAAATAGCCAAAGGGAAACTTTAGTCAGAATGGACAGATATGAACCAATCAGCAATCATGCCATGCCTCAGTTTCCCCCACCTGTCAAATGCGAGTGAGAACGGTACTTATCTCCCTGGGCTGTGGTTTGAATTTTCTGAGTCCATGTGTAAAAGGGTTTGAAGGAGTCAATGGTACACAGAAAGCACTAAATAAATGCTATTAGCCTCACAAAAGGTTTTTTCCCAGCCATAGGAAACTGTATACTTTTGGAAGATAGAAAGGAGCAGAAAGAGGATAGGAAATGAGATTACACGTCTACAAGACAACGACACCAGGTAAAAGAACAGATCGATTTTTTATAACGTATTAACATAAATGCTTTATCATGTTAGGTCTGGCTGGAACTTGAACATATCTTTCTCAAACTGTGAGTGGAGTGCTACTTTTTCTTTTCCAAATCAATGTGTCGTGTTTTGCTTAAAAGAAGAGAAGAAAAGGGGAAAGGAAGGAAGGGAGGATCCAAGGAAAGTGTGGCATGCACTATCATTGGCCTAACCGTCACCAGGTGTGTGTGTGTGTGTGTGTGTGTGTGTGTGTGTGTGTGTGTGTGTGTATGTGTGTGTGTGTGCATGTATGTGTGTGTGTGCGTGTGTGTGCGCATGCACGCGTGTGTGTGCGTGTGTATGTGTGTGTGCGTGCATGTGTGTGTGTCCATTGTTGCACAGGTCACACTTTGAGCAATAATGAATGAATCTGGCCCTTGGCCCCACTGACTGCTCTGTCTGGCCTGTTCCCTTTGGCGTCACCAAGTGTCAAAGGCAAACTGATCATACCTTCCAGAAAATAAAAAGTCATGACCAAATGTAAAAGCACACACTGGGTGTGTGACACATACCAGACACTATGCAGAACATAGCCGAGCTGCACTAACTCATTTATACTTTGTAGTAACAGCTGGGGTGTTGGCTCAGCAGCCACTTGCTCCTCAAAGTCACAATGTGGTGACAATTGCTGCCTCTATAAGTGAAGGAGACTAGCATTGCCTTTCCATCTTAAGCAGATGGGGAGATCTGGCCTCTGAGGACCTTTGCTGTGTGAGGGGCTAGGCTTGTTGAGACACCACAGAAGGAATATGGTGCTGTCTTCAGCAATGGCATTGTATTAAAGAAAAATGGCTGAAGAGACACTGTCTCTCCCACCACAACACCTGCCTGCTTATCCCCAGCAGTGGCTCAGGCTTTGCAGGGAGTGAAGAACATGGTGATGGATTGATTATAGCATGCTGACCCCATATGGTAGCTGAGAGATGCCCCCAGCCCACACCTATGCAGGAAAGCACCCGGGAAGGTGCTGTGCCCAGTTCCACAGGGAAACAGTGTTTGCTATAAGGGAAAGTCTGGCAGAAGCAGACCTTGTGTGCAATTTGGAATATCACTGAGGGCTGAGCTACAGTGTATTTTCTCCATATGAGCCTGGAAAAATGTCTGCACCATCAGGACCCACTTGACACTCCGCAAGTAACATGTGATTCCTGGCCCGTCTTCCCTTTGGGACTATTTGAAGGGTTTCCAAATGGTCATGTATATTTTCCACACTTCTGGTGGTAGAATCTAGGTGAAACCCAAAAGAATATTTTTATTCTAACATCACTTGTGCTTGTAAGCGCATTGGAAATGTGACTAGTTACCTGTTCTCTCCAGCTCCTCCTCTGCTTCCCTTTACCTGGGTGGCAGGGACAAGGCTGTGGGTCGGTGAGATAAGCATCAGAGGCTGGGGATACTGTCAACAGAGGGCCACTGCCCCACAGGGTGGCCAGGTGTCGCGCACCACCTCGTCCTGCAAGGAACACGCAACACCGGATCCTTCTCTTTGCAGTTTATTCGGGCCTTTAATTATCTTCTTGTCTCTCACTCACTCACTCTCACTCTCAGACATATGACGAACAACTCACTCTCTCACACACTCTCTCACGAACGACCCGGGGGACATTGCCTATAGGTCCCGAGAAGCAAGCCACCATCCTCGCCTACAGCCAATAAGGAGTTGTTTACTCCCGAGAGCACTCACCATCCCATCAGGAAGGTGGAAGGCGGAAACCAGTGCCACCTTTAGGGCGTGGTACAATGCAGCTCCCTACAGCCAGGGACAATCTCTCTAAAGAGGAGACATGAATGCATATGAGAGTTTAGCAAAGGGGTCCTAGAGAGATGAAGTCACTGGTACCAAGGACCACACGAGGAGCAGGTCTGGCACATTTGAGGGCCCGAGGGAAGTCTGGGACAGCTGAAATGTCATGTAGAAGATGGTTCCAAACCGAATTTCGTAAATGCCAATGGCCAGCAGAAGTAAGACCACACTGGACTGTAAAGGGCAGGAATGAAGAGCATGGGGATCACCCAGTACAAAAGGAAGCTTCCGTCTCGCATAGCTGAGTCACACAGTGTCACTCTCCCAGCTATGTAGAATGTAAATGGAAAAGAGCCAGGAACCAGGACTACAGAATAAATGCATATGGAAATTATCCATGTAAGAAACGATGGTAGAAATAAAGGCTTTAGCTATTAAAGACCCATGCAAGAATATCATAATAATGGTTTATAATGGCCGCAGACTAGAGACAAGCCATGTACTCACCAACTGTAAACCATATTTTAAAGAATTTTAAATTTATACAATGAAGTACTATACAGCTGTAGTATGAAATTTCTAGCCCATCCAGCCCAAGGTCAGGACCCACCTGCAGTCCTGCTGCTGCTTAGTCCCAAATAATGACTCAGATGCTTATATTAATTACATGCTGTTGGCCTATGGCTCAGGCTTATTGCTAGCTAGCTCTCACATCTTAATCTATTTCTATTCATCTGTCCTGACACGTGACTTATGGCTTACCTGTTTGGTGTGGGATGTTTTTCTGTATGCTGTGAGTTACCATTAGATAATAAAGAAACTGTTTTAGATTATGGCAAAGCAGCCTATAGGCAGGTGGGAAATCCAAACACAGATAAAGGGGAAGGAGGGCGGAGTCATGGAGAGACACTTTGAGCTGCTACTGAGAGAGCAGGATGTAAAAGTACAGATGAGTCGCGGGACACATGGCAAGACATAGATGAATAGAAATGGGTTAAGGTGAAAGAGCTAACTAGCAATAAGCCTGAGCTAGGGCTGGACAGTTTGTAATTAATATAAGTATCTGAATCATTTTAGGGAGCTAAGCAGCTTCAGGCAAGTCTGGGCCTTAGGGCTAGATGGGCCAGAAACTTCTGGATACACCCATTTCTTTACATCTTGCTTCTTGGGCAACTGGATAGTGTTTCTCCTGACTCCACCCTCCTTCCCCTGTATCTATGCTTGGATCTTCCATCTGCTTCTAAGCTGCTCTGCCATAGGCCAAAAACAATTCCTTTTTGTCCAGTGGTATTACAGCATATACAAAGACATGGTACAGCAATGAAGAGGGTAGACTGCCACTATCTACAATAACATGAATGAACAGTCTTGAACAAATATGGAGACAGAGCCACAATAGTCTATTCTCTGTGATTCTGTTTACAGGATTCTCTGAATGGACAAAATAATCTTTGGTGAAGGGCGCCCATGAACACCCCAGTATCCTTGGGGTGATTATGATTGAGAGACAAAATAAAAGTCTACTAGGTGCTAAGGGATGTTCTCTCTCGAGATCCGCAGGATGGTTGTGTGAGTGTGTTCATACATAAAATCCACACATCTGTGTCCTTCGGATCTTTGCTGCTGATGACATTGTTAGACCTCTATTTTAAAAAGAAGAAAAACATTGAGAATGAAAGGGAAAATGATGGTAGATGGATCAGGCTGTCAGCCATGCAAATAAAGAGAAGAGTGTGGGGGACTCGGAAGGCTAAACCCGGTCATCCCTGAGCAGTTTAGAAGAGAAATTGGTCTCCTGGGGCCATGACTACTAATTTTATAACCTGTGAGCTGGACACTCTTTCATAGTAACCGTCACAGCAAAATCAGGGCAGGCCCTGCGGCAAATGCAGCCCAAGAAAATTTCCAGGGAGTGATAGAAAGTTCCCGCACGAGCTCTGCATGGCAGACTCTGGTTCCTAGACAGAGCTATAGGAACCAGAGTGGCAGGTCCACACAAGAAACTTCCACATTGTCCAGGGAGCTACAGCAGCGCTGGTTGGTTCTGAATGGCTATGAATGTCTTCTTCCCAGCATACCTCATTGAAAGGGATGGAGGAGTCACAGGCCAGAGGCTAGCTACCTATTTCTAGACAGCACATGGGTCCATGCTCTAAGTGGCATCCACATGACAGCCAGGCTTTTCATCACTCATGGAAACCAAGTAATTCAGGGCTCCTGCTCTTCCCTGGATCTCTTCAGAGACAAAATAAAACATTCCCCGTTGAATCATAGAGTTCACTTAGAGATTGGGCAGGATGATTAAGTACTAAAACAAAAAAGGAAATGATACCTTTTTTTTTAAGATTGATTTATTTATCATGTATACAGTATACAGAAGAGGGTACCAGATGTCATCATAGATGGTTGTGAGCCACCATATGGTTGCTGAGAATTGAACTTGGGACCTCCAGAAGAACAGTCAGTGCTCCTAACCCCTAAGCCATCTCTCAGCCTCCAGAAATGATATCTTATATATAATGTAAAAGCTCCTTTCTCACCCATCTCCTTCAATAAGTCTTGGCCAGGGATGTGGGTCAGTGGGCCCAGTGCTTGCCTAGCACACAGGGAGTCTTGAGTTCAAGACCCAGCTATCACCTCCCGTCCCCTTGCCCTCCACTGTGAATGAATGAATGAATGAATGAATGAATTTACATTCTCTATAAATTTTCTTGCTCAGGATTTTCACAGGCATGGGGTCATAAAGTGGATTCCTATGGCTGACTTTCTCCACTTAGCATCATGGATTCAAAGCTTATCCATGAGGTTCCAAGTATCAGCACTATGAGTCTGTACATGGCATGGAGTCTATGAGTGATTGGCAGAGGCAGCCAGGCTGGAGGGCCAGGGCTACACAAGCTCTTTCCAGACAGACACTAGTTTGGTTTTCAGTCCTCTGAGGATGAACATCGGGTGACTCTGAGTTCTGATTTGTGATGGAGGGCACCACAAACATGCACATACATGCTTTATGTGGGTGTCTGTTATCAGTGCTCTTGGTATATGTCTGGCAGTCCTGATGCTTTCTTACCACATAGAATTTTATTTCTACTCATTTAAAAGACACTTTTGGATTTATTTTGACATCATTGTTTATTGTGTTACATATCATTCTGCACATGCTTCCAGGGGAAAGAAAATAGAAGCAAAGTACACTGAGTGGATATTTCAAAATGTATCATTTTTATTTACTTCTTCCCTTTCATTGGGGCTAGCATTAAACTCACTATGTAGCTGAGGATGATTTTGAACTTCTAATTCTCCTGATTCCACCTTGAGAGTCCAGCAGTGAGGGATATGCACCACCATCTCTAGTTTATAGCATGCTGGAGTCAAACCCAGAGCTCTGAACATAAGCAAGCATACTACTTACTCACTGAGCTATGCTCTAGCCTAAGTGTTTTTTGTTTTGTTTTGTTTTGTTTTGTTTTGTTTTGTTTTTGTACAGAAAATCATTGTGTAACCCTGAGTGGTCTGCTGCAATGAATTACAGAGCCTAGGCCTGCCTTGAACTTGTAGTAATCCTCCTGCCTCAGCCTTTTGGCCGCTGTAATTACAAGCATTAACCACCATACCCAGCCTACAAGTTACTCTCAATATGTGTGACTAAATGAATATTCTAACCAATCCTTTTTGTTCTCTGCATAGTGGTTTTTCAAATTACAGTTTCCAAGGTTGACATTTCCCTACAAGATATTGTCCTCTGTGCTCTGAAGGACATTAGAGACCTATGAATTCCCAAAATGCAGCTTCATGATTGTTTCTGTTGAAGCCAGCCTGGTTCTGGCTGCTGCTAGTCTATAGCAACTTTATCACACTACCTGCTGTGAGAAGTGCCCCAGCTCCAAAGAAGTTAGTGTACAAGAACATGAGTCTTACACTCACATGGGCATGGCTCGCACCTCAGTCCTCATGTTCTGAAGGCTGAGGTAGCATAGAGGTTGTCAGGTGTCTACTAATTTCTCTGAGTTAAGCCCTAGGCACCCAGTTCCTAAAGAAGCATACCCGGCCTCTGGCACCCAGAACTCTGAGTCATTCTCCTGACTATTTTAGGCAGGTGACTCACCTATACCCTACAGAGTGGTGGCCTAAAGGAGGTGAGTTTTATGTGAACTACCATGTCACTGCCCTCTGTGTGCTGCCCCTGAGTCAAGTGTACTGCCACCCACTCAGATATATTTGGCAAATGAGCTCTCATCCATGGATATGAAAATCCTCTCACTGGTTAGCTGAGCAAGTTTCAAGATGTTTCTCATGATCTCATCAGTTAGCTGGGGGCACCAGTGCCACACCCCTGGCAAGGATGCTGTGAGAATGCTTAAATCACCCCCTTTAAGCCTAGAGCTCAGCTAGTAACCTCAGAAGAACATTTTGACCCTGGTGCCCTCCCAGCCAAGGCTACCTTCCAAGATGGCTGAGGGTTCCAGCAGATTCTACCCCACTGCAGGTAAACCCAAACTCCAGTGAGTGAAGTCAGCTCCTCCCAGATAAATAAACCATCACGGGAGAGCCATGTGCATCCCCACAGCATCCATGGGCTCTGAATTATATATAACAAGGCAGTGAAAGCAATTTATCCCAGACACAAGCAAGTCACAAATAGGGAGTTCTCAGGCACCAGACACGATTTTCAGATATTGCCAGTTTTAGCAAAGCAATAAGGCCCATCCAAGGAGAGTGCCCTGTAGAGTCAGAGATGCCTCAATGAGGATAATTTTTTTCTTGGGGGAGAGTAATCACATGCTTTTCTGCATCCTGACACCTCCTCTGTCTACCCACCTGATGCAGCTGCTTCTCAGCTCAGGGGTGGATGTTAGTCAGAGCTGCCACCAACTTCTATTCTTTTTCTGAGGGGCTGAAAGAGGGCTGGGGGTGCACTAACTTCCAGAGAGAGAGAGGAGAGAGGGGGATGAAAGAAGAAAAAGTGTTATAAGTGTTGTCTATGCAAAAAGCTCAGAGAGAGAGAGAGAGAGAGAGAGAGAGAGAGAGAGAGAGAGAGAGAGACAGACAGACAGACAGACAGACAGACAGACAGGAGAAGGGGACTGAATAATAACCAGCTCTATTAGGCAAGAACTCTTTGAGCCCCTGACACCCAGCCCAGTCTTAGGGGCATGAGTGTCAACAGACTGTAGCTCTGACCCTCTCAATACCTCCATGTTTGTCTGTCTTAGCTACTTTTCCTGTTTTGATAAAAATGCCCTGAAAAAGAAAAGAAACTTGAGGTAGAAAGGGTTTTCTGGGCCCCCAGTTCAGAATTACAGATCTAATAACCATGGTAGGAAGCCCAGGCAATAGGAGCGTGATCAGGCAGTTAGCTACATCACATTTATAGTCAAGAAGAAGCAGAGAGACATCAGCAGTGAAGGATGCACATAGGTCTTTCAGAGGACCTGAGTTCAGTTTCCAGCACCAATGCCAAACAGCACACAACTGCCTGTAACTCCAGTTCCAGGGGATCCAACACCCTTTTCTGCCATCTGTGGATACCAGCATACACATGGCATACTCACATAGAGATGCAAACATCCTCAGAGACCACCTAGTCCTGGGCAGAAAGCCCCTCATCTGTCCTCAGGTCCCTATAATCTCCTGTGTTGGGTTCAGAGGAGTGTGGAATGTGCAGTGATTCTGAAGGACCCATCCCAGAGAGAGGAAGGGCAAGTGTAACAGGGTGTGGGGAAATGACATTGTGATCTGCATGACCTTCAATCCCCCCCACAACAGCTAGGTAGCATCACAGGCCATCTGTCTAGAGTTGAACATGGATGTTTGGTTTATGCCTAACCACTACCCCGCCTGGCTGCATGTCTCCCTGGAACAGATTTGAACTTGAGCAAAGTATCTCTCTGGGGCCAAGACAGTTCTAGAAGACAAAGACAGCATGGGGTGGTTGGGGGTGCTGTCTGCTAACATCCTCTGAAGATGGACAGCAAGCCTTTCCCTATGAGGTGTACATGTCCTCTCCCAGTGACTACAATGGCCTCATCTTGCCTCCTCATCCAGATGGCAGCCTCTCTGGGGCCTGGAAGCACATTTGGTATGTTTGTCCTTCATCCTGTCCCCAGTGCTGACCAGGATGTCACTACCACTCCAGTGAAAAGTCAACAAATCATGGCAGAGTATATAAATGGAGCTTTAAGGGTGATAAGTGTGGCTCTGGGTGACCAGGCATTCTGGTCACTTCAGTCACGACACAATGTCCATAGGAATAAAAATAGCCATGAATCAGGGAACACCGCTTCCAGCCAGTACTGTGCTAAGCAGTTTCTATATATCAGCACTCTGGGTCCTAATAGCAGCCTTGCAGAGTAGGTACAGGCTTTTTGCAGAACAGATGTTCAGCCTACAAAGCAGAATCTGCCAATGATACAGAAGTAGACATTGCGTATCTTTTATAGTCTGCCTTGAGAATTCCACAGCTGTGAGTTCCAATCATTCTACCTGAGGTTAATATTGTCAACTTTGCAGGATCTAGAACTCCCCAAGAGATGAGTTTCTGGGCATACCTGTAAGGTACTACCTAAATTAGGACAATTGATGTGGAAAGACCCACTTTAACTGTAGGGGGCAGCATTCCATGGG
The DNA here is from genome assembly GCA_004025045.1 of Sigmodon hispidus. Lineage (NCBI taxonomy): Eukaryota > Metazoa > Chordata > Mammalia > Rodentia > Cricetidae > Sigmodon > Sigmodon hispidus. The sequence continues at coordinate 10,653 of PVIH01000841.1, read as the reverse complement.
CTGAGACCCTGGACTGAATAGAAAGGAGGAAGTGAGCAGAGCAGCAGCATTCATCTCTAATTCCTGGCTGTCACACAGTGTAATCAATCACACCCCAGTCCTGCCTCGGTACCTTTCCAGCCTTGATGAACTTCACCTTCAAAGCTGAGCTTCCTGCCTTCCTTCCTCCAGGTACTTTTTTCAGGTAGTTTGTCCCAAACAACAAGACAAGAAACTAATACATTCTACTTTTCCAAGTAAAACCAGAGGGTGAGCCTAGGCTTGGACTAGGGGGAGGGGATATGAGATCCTCCATCATGACAGAAGAAGGGTGAGTCACCCACCACAGCAATGGACCCATCAGAAGTAATTCTCCAGACCTACTTTCAGCATCACCACAGGAAATAGTCAGAGCAAGCCTCCTGTAAGCTCTCCAGCTTTTGGTCCTCTGTGCTTTCACAGTGGGTCATGGTGGACACCTTCTTTCCTGAAATATGCTAATGTATTCAACTGAGTGACAGCCAAGCCTTGCATGCCTGCGAACCACCAGCAAGGTGACTTTGTGTTCCATTGCTTTGATCCATAATATATTGACTTCAGGATTTAGTTCTCAGAAGTAGAGCTCACCTGTTTCTTTTTCTTTTCTTTTCTTTTTTTTTCCTTCTCCTTTATTTATTTAGAGACAAGACATCATTTATCCCAAACTGAGCTGTGTAGCTAAGGGTGACCTTGGACTTCTTATTCTCTTGGTTCTATTTCCAGAATCCTGGGATTACAGGCTTGACCATCACAGAAGATTTATACAGTGCTGGAGTAGAACCCAGGACTTCAGACATGCCAGGCAACTGAACTATATACCCAATTCCATTTGGAGAGTTAATAAGACTAGGTCTCATGTAGCCTAGACTGACTTCAAACTTTCTCTGTAGCCAAGGAAGACCTTGAACTGAACCTTCTGCCTCAATCTTCAGAGTGCTGGGATGACAAGAGTATACCTCCATATCTGACCACACTCCCTCTATACCCCATGCACTTGAAAAAGCCTTGCTGCAGCCACTGAGACCAGCAGGAACTTGACCAAGATCATAATCTTCCCTGTGTGATACCAGGTTGTTAGAAAAATCGAAGAGGACAATGGGCAGAAAAATATCTTGGCATAGCTAAATGGACAATTCTTTCATTGCTATATATTGTAGCAACATCCCCTGAGATAAAACACCTATCCTTCAGGGACCTTAATTAAAATTCAGGAAATAAACAACATAAAAGCTTCAGGAAGTCCCTGAAACTGACCAGGTTCACTAGGACCCTTTCTCTACAGTGCTGAGAGAAACTGTTAGACAAGCAGAGCTGCCTGGAAGAGGCTCAGAGCAACTGACCTCTCTGGAAGTCATATATTTCAGTTTGTTTACCTGCCTCCAGGTTTCTAGCTTTCATAAGCCATTACCCATGTTGCAGTGATCTTTGAGAATGCAACTGTTCTTAAGTTATTTCTGCTCCTGTAACCCTTCATCCATATTCTGGTAAGTAGCCTCAATAAAATTTATTGGTTCATCAAGTTGGACTTTTGTGGTATCCATACTTTGGGTTGTCTTCAATCTCCTACCTGGGGTAAGTAGATGTTTATTCATATCTCCCTGGAATAATGTCACCCAATGCATTATCATAATCAAGTAAGTATGAGATGTGGGTTGTGACTTTTATGGTAACAAGTAATATAAACAGCTTATGCAAAGAAAGATGATCAGAATCCTGAAAGCATGTTGGGATCCAGCCTCTTAAAACCCTGATATACAAATCTGTGTTCTCACCCCTCTCAATCCTACTGTTCAGCTGTGTTCCTTTCTCAACAAGTCAACTGCTTACAACTTCATACCTATATCCTTTTGTGGTCTATATCTATATGGGGTCTAATTCTCCCCCCCCCCCGCAAAAAAAAAATAAATAAACAACAGTCTCTCATTTAATGATTAGTGGCCCAAGCTTGGCACTGTGCCCAGCATGTAACTCACCACCATGGCTAAGGCACCTTGTGAGTGGATACAACTGGATTACAGGATGACCAAGATCTAAGCACAAGACTAAGAGCCTTATGTGTTGACACTGAAGAGAGGATTGTAGCCTGACGCATGTCATGGTAGAAGAGCACCAGATGGGGAGAACTCTCACCGGCATGTGACTCTGTTCTGCAGAGCCGTTCTGACCCATTCACACCTTGCTGCCCTCTCTACATCTCCTTCTTTAACAAGCAGGTCCTTGTGATATCTAGCTATAGCTGACCAGATGCTTTAGGGATTCCTCAGAGTGATTCTGATTAGTCCATCTCAGAGACAGTCAGTCCGTAGAAAGCCTTGAGAGGCTCTGATTGTCAAGCTCATGGACCAATCAAGTCTTAGAGATTCCCTCACCGTGACTCTGATTGGTTCAGCTCACAGTCAATCACATCCAGTTCTTGGACAGCCCGTGGAGTAGCTTCCCCTATCCATGACTAAGTAGCTATGGCTTGTGGAGAGAAGAACATGATGCATAAAGATGGTCTTCAACCAGAGAGAGCAGTGCAGAAGCAAAGAGAAGTGTAAGGACATAGATCAACCATGGCAGGAAGTAGATAAGGAAGCCTGTGTCCCTCAAGAAGAGGAGAAGGGTCCTTCCTCCCCACTCTCTTCTTTGATTCCTGGTAGAAAACAATCAGCCTAGTAGAACACATTTCCAAGATCATATTTCCATGGAAAACTGTGGAAGCCAGAAGCAGCTTGACTCGGAGTACTATCATTTAAAAACAGAAGAAGAAATAAAACTTTATCAAAATAGCAAGACTTGGGGTTACCATTTCTACTCAGCACAAATTCTGATTCAGAAGAGAAAATGAATTAAGTAGTGAGTTTTAGGGTGTAATTTTTCTGACAAAATCCTTCATTTCAGGAATGGCCTTCAGAGCCCAGCAGCAAAAGGGTCATTTAAAAAACAGCCTCCAGCTTTGCCAAGCTTCCCTGAAGCCCTCCTGAACCTTTTGGTGTAGAAATCTTTCTCTTTTGAAGTACCCACTCTGTAGTTCTCCTTTATCACATTTTTCCTTCAACCATTAACTTGTCTTGAGGTGATAATGAAAATATCAAGTAGTCATTACAATGCACTGATCAATCAGTCAAAATAGTTGCCATGGCAACGGTACACCTATCAACCGAAACAGCCACCATGTTGTCACACAGTTGCCCCTGTAGATCTTAGTTGAATGATGGACTCTAGACTCCTCCAGTCACATGTGGGTTTGTTTTAACATCACCTCTATCAGCTCTACAGATTCCTGAATATTAAGGAAGATTTTCAAACAGATTCACCATGGTTACATGCACCAGATGTGTTGAAGAGACATTAATTCTCCTTGTCAAGAGCCGTGGCTTGAATTTTCTTTTGAACTAGTTTTCCCGAGTCCTTCCTTTCTTACTGAAATGATTCACAAGAGGTAGTTACCAATACCCATGTTTATTAACCCAATTAAGACTCTAAGAGTCCTCTAATAATGCCCAGACCAAGATGAGGCTAATGTCTCCAAATGTCTCTTGGTGCCAAATCTCAAGGGTACAGTGTTTTTAAAGACAAAAGTCATAAAAACCATAATTACAACAGTGTTCAAGGGGGTTGGGGTAACCTTGTAACATCTGTCTTTTTGCAGAGCTTAGCAGGATTTCCAGACATCATGTGACATTCTAGTTTTACATTTTTGCTTACACAAACATTATTTTGGTTAATACATCTGGACCATGGTCAGGATTAGAGACTACTCCAAAAGTGTTGCCAAGATGGATGTGATTGTTAGGATGGGAGGGTGAGGAACTGAAACCTGTTTAAGCCAGTGGTTTTTCAACATGTGGGTTGTGACTCCTTTAGGGGTTGAATGACCCTTTCCCAAGAGTCACATATCAGATATCCTACATATCAGATATTTACATTACAATTAATAACAATAGTAAAATTACAGCTATGAAGCAGCAATGAAAATAATTTTATGATTGGGGTCACCACAACATGAGAAACTCTGTAAGGGTCACAGAGTTAGGAAGGTTAAGAATGACTGCTCTAAGTAAACTCAAAATGAGTCAGGATAAGATGGCATTAACTTTGTCATCTCATTACTACCAGTGAGAATTGCCAGAGACACTGTGATTTACAAGTAGGACCTCCAGGGAGATGCAACAGAACCAGCAAACTTTAAGGACACATGTAACTGAAAAATGTCACAATGAGATCCCTGCTATGACCCCCTCCTACTGTGTGACACTAGTCCTGGGAGTTGTCAACAGTGTCTACTCACTCTGGATAGGGAACCAACCACAGATCAAAAGGGAGACACCCCCCAAACTCCAGCCCATTGGTGACTCAGTGAAGTCTATTGGGATAACTTATAGAAATATGGACAAAGGGTTACTTACAGGAACAGAAATGATTCAAAGACAGCTGTATCACAAAAATCTCAGACCAGTATGGGTGACAGCTCATGAAGGCTGGACACCTGCAGGCAGGTCACATTGGAGAGAGTCTCTTGGCAGCAGTTCAGCTGGTTTGAGCTTCTTTAGTCCAGCTGTTTTCTCTCTTTAGGTGGCTTGACTGGTCTGGGAGCATCTTTCACAGTTCTTACTTGGAGAAAGAAGGGCCTAGTGAGTCTGGTTAGTTTCATGGACTTCCTGAAGCCTTGCATTGTTAATGGGCTGAGCATGCAGTGTTTCCTTGCAGGGTGAAATATCCTACCACCCTTTAGAACATCCTACATCTTTATGATCCCCCCATAAGATAGATATTTATCTAGGAGAAAATTGCTAAAATATTACTAAAAAAAAAAAAAAACAGAACAACGTGGGAATATAAACACATGCCTATGTGTGGGTCAGTGGTATGTTCTAAATTCTTTTACCAAACAAAATGTTTAGTTATAAGCATGATTAAACAATGTCTCATTTATAAGATTCAGGAGAGGGTCCTTGTGCAGTTAAAGAAGTGAGCTCATGATCTCACAGCCAGTCTGTGACCCAAGCATGGAACTCACCTGCTAACCACATGATGGAAATGACAGAAAACACCAGAGAGAAAATGCAGCAGAAGCCATGGTGTCATCATCATGCGTCTTTGCTACAGATGTGCATTTCTGATCCTTGAGCAGAAGGGTCAGGCCCAGACAGTCTCAGGTCCCTGGGGAGCCCCTAGTCCTAATTTTAAGACACAACAGCAAGAACTTTGTGTTCTGCAATAATGAACTTGAATCAGCCAAGGGTCTGCCTAAGTCAGAAACTGCTCTGAAAACATTGCTTGGGAAGTCCATAGACTGCAATTTTTAAATTAACATTTAAGCATACATTCTTGTAATGAATCTAGTCAGTGCTTCCTCTTTCCTAGACAAAGGAAAAGGCAATAAGAAGCCTTGACTCGGGGGCTGAAGAGATGGCTCAGAAGTTAACAGTACTGACTCTTCTTCCGGAGGTCCTGAGTTCAATTCCCAGCAACCACATGGTGGCTCACAACCATCTACAATCATATCTGGTACCCTGTTCTGTATACTGTATACAAAATAAATGAATAAATAAAAATTTAAAAAAAAAGCCTTGACTCTCAGGAAAGCATAGCAAAGATGGAGTGGCTTGGTAGCAGAGCACTCTCATAGCAGGCAGGATACCCTGGATTCTAACCCTAGCATTGCAGAAAAGTTAAAAGAAACAACTGAGACTGAGGGCTAGAGAGGTAGGTGGCTCAGAGGTTAAGAGCACTGGACTGCTCTTCCAGAGGTCCTGAGTTCAATTCCCAGCAACCACATGGTGGCTCACAACCATCTATAATGAGATTTGGCACCCTCTTCTGTATGCAGGCAGAACACTATACACATAACAAATAGATCTTTAAAAAAAAAAAAAAAACTGAGACCAAAATCCTACATCTGACAGAGAGCTGGTCTTCAAAATATATAAAGAACTCAAGAAACTAGACATCAAAATATAAAATATTTCAATTTAAAAATAGGGTACAGATCTAAATAGAGAAGTCTCAACAGAAGAATCTCAAATGAACAAAAGATATTTAAAGAATTGCTTTTGTTACTTCTCAACAGAAGAATTTCAAATGGATGAAAGACATTTAAGGAATTGCTTAACATCCTTAGTCATAAGAGAAATGAAAATCAAATTGACTCTGAGTTACATCTGTCACAATGACTAACGTAAAAACACTGATGAGGGCTTATGTTGAATGGGATGTGAAATAAGGGGAACACTCCTCCATTTCTGGTGGGAGTGCATACTTGTACAGCCACTCTGAAAATCAACATGGCAATTTCCCAGAAAATTAAGAGTCACCTCTGCCTCAAGACCCAGCAATACCACTCTTGGGCATGTATTCCAAAATGCTGAACCATCCCACAAGAACACTTTCTCAACCATGTTCATGGCAGCATTATTTGTAATAGCCAGAACCTGGAAACAACCTAGATGCCCATCAACAGAAAAATGAGTAAAGAAACTGTGGTCCCTTTACACAGCAGAGTATTACTCAATGGTTAAAACAAATGACATCATGAAATTTGTAGGCAAATGGATGGAACTAGAAAATAATCATCCCGAGTGAGGTAACTCAGACCCAGAAAGACAAACACAAACCTAAATCCAGTGACTGATGAAAGCAGATGCAGTGGTTCATAGCCAAGCACTGAGTTCTGAGCTTCTGGAGTTCAGCTGAAGAGAAGGGTATCAAGATCATGCTTGGGAAACCCACAGAGACCGCTGATATAAGCTAGTGGGAACTCATAGACACCAGACTGACATGTCAGGAACCTGCATGGGACCGACCTCTGAATGTGTGTAACAGTTGTGTGGCTTGATCTGTTTGAGGAACCCCTGGCACTGGGACCAGGACTAATCCTGGGTGCGTGAACTGGCTTTTTGGAGCCCATTATCTATAGAGGGATACATTGCTCAGCCTCAGTGTGGGGGAAAGACTTGGTCCTGCCTCAACTTGATATGTCAGATTTTATCAACTCCTCAAAGGAGGCCTTACTCCCTCTGAGAAGAGGATTGGGTTGAGGAGGGAGGAAGGGAGGGAAAGAAATCTGTGGTTGGTTTTTAAAATGAAAAAAAAATTAATTAAAAACAGAACTGAGACTAGAGATGAAATCCACAATTAAGATACTTGCAGTATTTGCAAAGAACTAGGGTTCAAATTCCAGCACCTGCAAAGTACTCACAACCATTTACAACCTCCAATTCCAGGGGATTTTGCATGTTCTTCTGGTCTCCATGAGCACCTCATGCATGTGGTACACAGATATGCATGTGTGCAAAGCACATATACACATAAGACACAAATAAATATTTTTTTAAAAAAATAGTCTAACACTTTTTAACAATAAATTAAGTGTAACATGGAAACAATGTGAGAAAATCAGCAGCTCCCTCACAGGGTTCTCCACACAGTGAGTAAAAAATAATTATTATGGAGCCAACCCATAATAATTATGGGAAAGTGGAAAAGGCCTATCATGTACACCCCACCAAGCATATACTTTTTCTTTTTAAAAAACATGAGTTTTATTTTTTTTTAATTTTTATTTTTGCTGTTGGGGGGTCTTTCTGTATGCTATGAATAAGGGTTGCTACCATTGGTTAATAAAGAAGCTGTTTTGGCCTATGGCAAGACAGGATACAGCCAAGTGGGAAATCTAAGAGAGATACTGGAAGAAGAAAGACAATGTCAAAAGGGATGCTGTAGGGGGGGGGGGTCAAGATGTAATGGAACACAGGTAAAGCCATAAGACATGTGGTGATACATAGATTAATAGAAACAATAGAAATTAATTAATTTAAGATGTAAAAACTGGCTAGCAAGAAGCCTGAGCCATAGCCCAAACAGTTTGTAATTGATACAAGCCTCTGTGTGTTTATTTGGGACCAAGTAGCTGCAGGATGCAGGAAAACTTTCAACTACTATGTTATTGGCCCATCAGCCTCCCCAAGAGCATGAGGAGCTCTAAGTCCCACCAGAGAACCTGTCTTGAATAATAGGATGGAAAATGATGGAGGAAGTTACCTGAAGTTGACCTGTGGTTTTCACACATGCACACATGGGCAAGTACACCTACTCATACAACACACACACTCAGACACCACACACACACAGTTAGACAAATTAATTAATTTTAGACTTACTAAAAGATCTTCTACACTTTGCTGTTTGAGGGAGACATTCTTTAAATAATCAACACACTACCCAACTGCATTTACAAATTCCCAGGACACTCGTTATCCCAGAACCGTGTTGCTAATAACATGCTAGTTGAGGACTGGTTTTAATGAGGTCTAATGACTCTGAGAGGAAATTTTAATGCCCCTTCCAACCACACACAGGTGGCCCACCTGAAACCTCCTCATTTTTGGTCCATAGACGCCATCACAATTCTCTGTTGCCACCTAGGGCTACTTTTCTTGGGACCCACAGCAGCTCCTGTGCTAGACAGAATTGTTGCTGTGACATTGGACAATAGCATTAGGGGGTCATGCCCCACTTGGATTGACAGAGGAAAGGAGATATTTAGATAAGAAAGATTTCCATGTAGCAAGCCTCAGAGAGTCCAGAGGAGGTGAGAAGATGCTATGCCCTGTCTGCTTCAGGGAGGGGTGGTACAGAATACCTTACCCTGTCCTCACCATCCTCTACCCACAGAACCTTTTACTCTTCCCAAAGAAGAAAGCCTACCATGTGCTTGCCAATCTGAAGGCTTCTACCCAACTCAGCTGCAAAGCCATTCAGTGTAAACATAGCTGGGCTGTTGTCCCATGGTTCTATGGGTAAATATGCTTATTGTGCAAGCCTAGTGGACCGAGACTGAGCTCCAGAACCCACACAAAAAGTCAGATGCAATGTGATAAGTATTTTGAAAATATCCCCTGGTAATGGGTGACCAAACCTATGTAATAAGCCAAATCAAACTGAATTAAAGTTCAGGTTTTAATCTGAGCAAAGCATTTCTGAGTGATCTTAGAGAAAGAGGAGAAACCATGTGGTAAGTCTATGGCCCAGACCTTAAATACCAAATACCCTGTAGGGGCAGTCTTGAGGAGCTCCAGGGGAGGAGCCACCATTTGTCCAGCATTTTCTGGGGGAGGCGGTTGGAACAGGACCTGAGCTGGAGATTGCCAACAAGGTGATGCGCATCTGTAATCCCAGCATTGCAGGGGTGAGATAAGAAGTAGAGTCACGGGGGGGGGGGGTGGCGCAGAAGCTTTCTGGCCAACAATGCTGGAGGATTCAGTGCAGCAGAAGGAATGAGAAGATGAACTGCAGAGATGGCTGCGCTGAACTGCTCTGGCAGAGGACCCAAGTTCAGTTCCAGCACCCAACCAAGGCAGCTCACAGCCACCTGTAAGCTTCAAGAGATCCAACACCCTCTTCTGGAGTCTTTATTTCCTCTCTCACTGGAGTCTAGGCAGACCCTCTATAACTGGGAGCAGACAGTCTGCCAATCTCTCCAGAAGACAGCAGTACGGGAAAGGACAGGGGCTATATTGTCCTGAATTGTCTCCCAGGAAGAAGATGTTTACCATCTTCTGTGCATTGTTTAATCATCCTGGAACATATCTCATCAGAGTCTTTTACTGGGAGGGCTTTCACCACACAGACACAGCCAGTGTGAGGAAAGCAGTCTTCCAGTGGGCAAGTGTGAAGATGATGGTATCTCAGAAAGAGCTTGGGTCCCTAGTCAGCAGATAGAAGAGGTCCCCTGCACCCCACCTCAGACTTCCTGCTCATCCACCAAGATGTCAGGCGAGTGTTATGACAGCTGGTGATAATTATAATGACAAATAAATGTGGCTTTAACATGAACTAAATAAATGACACTGTTACCAAATTCAGGGTCACAGTGTGTACTCCAAGAAGCCACGTTTAGCCATTTCTTCTCCAAATAAAGCAGACAAGTTAATAGTACAAGTCAGAAAAGGGAGATTCAGGCAATGAGATCACATTGGAAAGAAAGACAGAGATCCAGTGACACCCCTCAAGACTAGATTTGGGGTCCGGAAGAGAAGCTAAAGTTTAAATAGAGAGCTAGAGATATGCACATCTCAGCAGTCCTGGTCCAGGTAATGTCCTCCCCCCCCCACCCGCATTGACCCATCCTTGTCTGGGTTTCACACTCCTCCTATAAGGTGTGAAAAGTTGTAAAAACTGTGTGAAATTTGTTTCCAGGAGCTTAGAACTCCCAGCATAAGGTTCCTGGGAAATTCCCATTTCCTCTGGGTTCATTGTTTCAATGGTCTGAAATCAAATGGGGACAGCAGTGTCTCTTCATCTTTTCCAGATTAGTGACACTCACAGAAGACATACAGAACAAGGCCCTGTGTAGTGATCCAAGGGTTAATGATGTAGGATTTGGGAACAGCACAGCAGCCACCACTTTCTCAGTGGCAGAGTGGGGTGGTTTCAGTAAGAATAGGCTCATACAAAGTATCACAAACTCAGAGAGATAAGCAGGGGATGTACTCACTCACTAGTGGTCTCTAAACAAACAAACAGGAAAAAAAGCCAAACATGCCCAAGCAGCAAACCACAACCACTGAACAGCTTGGGATCAGAAACACCCTGGACTGACCCTTCAAACCCCAGTCCATCTATAGGAACACCTGACTCACTCTTGAGGGA